>KV014042.1:5217-20789 GCA_001598015.1 Dorcoceras hygrometricum
TCTTACTTTGAAAACATGTTTTTATATGAAAGGGATTAGTGGCAAGCTATTTGAGAAATCAAGCATGACACACTTTCAAAATTTAGTAAAATTCCCTTCATATCATTTTAATTTGTAAAACACCAAACCTTCTCTTAAAGAAATCATTTCACCTCCTTAAAACATTTTCCAATCGATTTAAAAATCAGCTCGTGCATCGCTCCTTGGAGTCACCTGCTGGAACCAGCCGCAGCGCATCTTACCTGCTGATATCAACATTTCAGCAGATACATAATATTTAAAATTGCCAAAATGGCCCATATGATTTATGAAATGCATAAATATGATCCTAGTGATTTTGGGGCGTTACATACATCGATACCATACTTAAGAGGTTCTCCATGGAAGAGTCCAAGAGAGGACATCTACCTATGTGCCACGGGGTCACTCTATCCATGTCTATGTGTCCAAAGACTAATGAGGAGATAGAGAGTATGACACGTGTGTCATATGCCTCGACAATAGGTAGTATTATGTATGATATGATCTCAACTAGACCAGATGTCGCATACGCTCTGAGTGTCACAAGCCGCTACCAAGCCAACCCCGGCCAAATACATTGGAAGGCTGTGAAAGATATTCTTAAGTACGTACAAAGGACTAAGAATATGTTCATAGTCTATGGGGGTGGTGAACTGAAGTTGGAAGGCTACACTGATTCTAGCTTCCAATGCGATGTAGATGATTCGAAGTCAACCTCTGGATTTGTATTTATGCTCAAGACACTATCGCGGATTCAACCACTGAGGCTGAGTACATCGCAGCATCAGCTGCTGCTAAAGAGGCGGTTTGTATAAGGAATTTCATCCAAGAGTTGGCGTAATCCCTGAAGGAGTTGATCCAGTCCCGGTGTACTGTGACAACACAGGTGCCGTTGCGCAAGAAAAGGAACCTAGGTCTCACAAAAGATCCAAACATATACTGAGGAAATACCACATAATCCGGGATATTGTGGCTAGAGATGACATAGCAGTCGAGAGAGTCGCCTCTGCAGACAACATTGCTGACCCACTTATGAAGCCCTTGCCAGGACCATTGTTTGAAAAACATCGTGAAACAATGGGACTACGTCTGATGAGTAGTTGGCTTTAGGGCAAGTGGGAGATTATTAGAGTAGGTGCCCAACTAGCCAACTTGTGGCGTGTGGGTTCTTGTTGACTCTATGTAAAACGATCTTTATTTATGAAATTCGTATTCTTTTATGGCATTCTTTATCTTCGTTATTTATAATGTTAATTGTGTTGGATAAAGACCTAGAATGCACCATAGTGTATGTTAGATGTGATAGTGGATATGATGGCTATCATGAAACGCATCTAATAGTCACTGTGTGTTCTAAACTCGTTCCTAGTCGATTGGGCCATCAAAATGAGGATAAGGCCGCCCGATTTTGAGACTAGCATCTACGATGTGAAGTATCACGTCAAGTGGATTAAGTCCGAGGTCTAAGTTGTACAGATAATCCCTTATTACTCAAAACGTCATTGAGACTCTACATGATAGGTGCCTCACTTTGACCCGTTTACCGACTCAATTGGGGTCATCAGGTGGAGGGGTTGGGTGAGGTCCCGATGTATGTAAGAGTCGATGCTTCGTTGTCGAGGATTCACCGCTCGCCATTGTTGCGTGGATATCCTATGCTATCTGAGGAGATAATAGTGTGACAAATCTTTGGCCAGAGTACTAGATGTGTTTTAGGTAAATGGGTTTACCTAGTAACACATGCGATGTCACTATTTGATCTCTAAGATGTATGCATGGTTGTTGGATCTCTAGCGACTCTCGATTTACCAATGGTCGTTGATCTGATAGGGATATTTGTGTTGAAAGGACCGTACTGTACACTAACCATGACCGACTGGTTCTTGCAGGCACTATCAGTGATTCCTAGGGGATCATGGGGCGATGTTGCTAGACGCTTTACCATGATCCGATGGGTTAGTCCGAAAATGTGGTTTCGGAGTCACAAATGTTGTGAGCCCACGGTTAGCTGTATCCCTGAACCATTGAGGGTCACACAAGTACTTGTTTCTCAATTCTCGTACGGAAATTAAACTCAATTTGTTGAGTATAGTAGGAGGAAGGATGGAAGTGCTCCTTCCTAAAATTAAATAGGGTCAAAATGCAATTTCCCTAAGTTTTGACTAGTTTGACTATCCTTAAAGCTTACAGGGGCCAAACAGCTATTTTGGATTAGGTGGTCCGAAAAATTATTTTCACATCATAATGCTCAGTTTTGTAAACTGTGTAGATCGGTCCGATCTGATCGTCGATCGGGATTATGATGGAGCCACAGTGATGAACTTGAAACCAATGTTCAACCTCGGTCTGGGCCCGACCCAAGCCCATTAATCTAGTTCAAGCCCATGGAAAAATCTATAAATAGAGGCCCTGGGGTATTCATTTGAGACGTTCCAAAAGCTCTTCAGCTTATATTTTTCTTTCCTCTCCTCTCCTCCCCCGCCGCCGCCATCGCCGCCCGCCGCCGACGCCGTCGGAAATCTCGTTCCGACCGTTCCGGTGAGGAGATTTCGTCCGTGAAATCTTCTTCGAGTTTTCTAGTGCAGATCGGCGAAGGAATTGGGATTCCGATCGTGGACCGGATTAGGAGGCCAAAACCGCCAACCTTTGAAGTGCCGATTTCCTCGTGAAATTGGTCGGAGCCAGGCGCCTAGACGCCAGCAAGGTACCATTCTAAACATCCTATGTATGTTTATGAATCTTTTTACAGGTGTAATGACCGTTCCCTGGCTCCAAAATTTTAATTCTTCCGTTGCGCCCCGGGAGCGGGATCCGGATCCACCGCTGCGCCAACAAATACATGGAGGTTGCACCTGTTGCAATTGGGCTCTACCTTTTGAGGCTCATGGTTGGCTGATATTATTCGGGACCATGATTCCTTGATTGGACTCTGTGTACCCACTAAGGAAACTAGCTTTCCCGATTTCATTAGAGGGTGGTGAAATCGTTAAAATAGTAGGAGGGTAATTCATAAAACTAAATTACCTTATTTTATGTCTTAGCGGTTTTCATGAATAGTATGTAATGCATGTCTGTTTTTCCTTTAAGTATAAACTTCTATAATTATGTTTTCAATCAAAAATACACTTGCTGCTAGACTGGATAGCAACAAGTGCACTGGCCTAAACTATCAAGATTGGCTCTGAAATCTTAAGATTGAGTTTGCTTTGGAGAAACTTCTTTACACGCTAGAGAAGAGCCCTCCGAAGGAGGCCCCTGCCAATGTCAGTACTGAGGAGCTGGAAAAACTGGGAAAATTATGGGATGACGAGCTTAAAGCACATCTACATGATGGGATCAATGTGCAACGAAATGCAGAAGCGATTTGAAAGACGAAGTATGCTGCTGACATATACCTTCATCTCAATGATCTTTATGGGGAGAACTCTCGGATGGAGAGGTTCACTACTATCAAGGAGCTCATGACGAGCCACATGCGTGATGGGACTTCGGTCCGCAAGCATGGGGTCCGTATGATTGGGATCATTGAGAAGCTAGTGGGCCTCGAATCACGCTTCCACATGAGCTGTCTGTGGATCTGCTTCTCCTCTCCCTACCTGCTGCTTTTGATCCTTTTGTGGTCAACTTCAACATGAACAAGTTGGATGCCACCCTTGATGAGGTGGTAAACATGCTTGTCGTTTTTGAGAGGACCATAAAGAAGGACAAGCCCGTCCTCCTTTTGGGCTCTTCTTCCTCTGAGAAAAAGGGGCCCAAACGCAAGGATAAGAAGCGTTCTACCCCTGAAAAGGAGGAAAAGTCCGCAAAGAAGCCCAAAGCAAGGGCTCCGAAGCCAAAAAAATTTGAGGATGTCAGCCACCACGGCTACAAGCCTGGGCATTGGAGGAGGAACTGTCGGGATTACCTCGAGCAGTTGCAAACTGCAAAAGGTATATTCTACATTGAAATAAATATGTCTCTTAACTCGACTTCTTTGGTACTTGATACCGGATGTGGATCTCATATCTGCAATAACTTGCAGGTACTGAAAAGAAGTCGGCGCCCACTTGAGGCTTGAAAACGGAGCAAGGGTTGCGGTCGTAGCTGTAGGAGATGTATGTTTATTTCTTAATTCAAATTTTAAGTTGTTGTTGAAAGATGTTTTATTTGTTTCGAATTAATAAAAAACATTATTTCCGTTTCTATTCTTGATAGCGATGGATATTCTTGTCATGCTAATTCGATTTACAATATTTACAAGAATGAATGTTTAACTGGAATTGGGGAACGCGAAAACGATATGTACACCTTACAATTGAGAGAAGTTCCAACTCACGATGTGGAAACACATACAACAACAATCAAAAGGAAAAACGATAGTCTGAACCCGACACAACTTTGGCATACTAGGCTAGGTCATATTTCCTTAAATAGGATGAACAAGTTGATTAGGAGCGACATGTTTAATATGTCTGCTATTAACTCCTTACCAACTTGTGAATCCTGTCTCAAGGGAAAAATGACAAAATTGCCCTTCACGGGCAATCTTGAACGTGCTCAAGGCCTATTGGATTTGATCCATACTGATGTGTGTGGCCCACTTAGTATTGGTACTAAGTTCGGTCACACCTACTTCATCACCTTTATCGATGATCACTCTAGGTATGGGTACTTGTACTTGATAAAGCACAAGTCTGAATCCTTTGAAAAATTCAAGGATTCAAGGCTGAAGTAGAAAATCAACTCGAAAAAAGTATTAAAACATTTTGATCCAATCGAGATGGAGAATACATGAGTGCCGAATTTCAAGACCATCTTAAGGAGAATGGGATTCTCTCACAGTGGACCCCTTCAGCCACACCACAATTGAATGGTGTAGTCCACTGAACTTCCTGCCTCGTTTTGGGGCTATGCGCTGGAAACGGCGGTAATATTGTTAAAAAATATCCACACTAAGGCAGTGGATAAAAATCCATATGAGATATGTATGGTCAAGCCACCCAAGTACTCGTACTTGAGGATTTGGGGATGCCCTGCTTACGTGAAGCAGACAGTGGGAGATAAGCTGGATAATAGATCCATCTTATGCTACTTCATTGGGTATCCAAAGAATTCTACTGGATACTGCATCTACTATCCCAATGAAACAAAAGTTTTGTTTCTAGAAATGCCTCTTTTCTGGAAAAGGAATTTCTACTTGATAAAAAAGGCAAGAGAATAGAACTCGAAGAAGTTCGAGAACCAACTGAAGTACCAAGTGAATCTCCCACACCTCAAGACCCAATCCTGAATATGGACACACCTAGGAGATCTGAAAGGCCTAGGGGTCCAGTTAGATATGGTTTCCTGCTTGAAGATTATCAAAGTGATCAAACTGTTGGATGTGATCCAAGAACCTTCAATGAGGCAATTTCCGATGCTGATTCTAATTTGTGTCTTGAAGAAATGCAATCTGAGATTGACTCAATGCATTCAAACCTAGTTTGGACTCTTGTAAATCCTCCCGAAGGAATAGTTTCTATTGGGTGCAAATGGATATACAAGAGAAAACTTGGGCCTGATAGTAAGGTACTGACCTACAAGGCGCGACTGGTCGTAAAAGGTTACACTCAAAGGCAAGTTGTTTACTATGATGAAACCTTTTCACCAGCTGCAGTGTTCAAGTCAATTAGAATCCTGATAGCCATAGTCGCATGGTATGACTATGAGATATTGACAAATGGATGTGAAGACTGCGTTCCTTCATGGAAACATTAAGGAATAGATCTATATGAAGCATCCTGAATGGTATGACTATGAGATATTGACAAATGGATGTGAAGACTGCGTTCCTTCATGGAAACATTAAGGAATAGATCTATATGAAGCATCCTGAGGGTTTCACATCCGAAGGAAGTGAGCGTAAAGTATGCAAACTTCAGAGATCGATCTACGGTCTCAAGCAAGCATCGAGAAGTTGGAACCTGAGATTTGATGAAATAATTAAAGTATTTGGTTCATCAAAAATCCCGAGGAGCCATGTGTGTATAAAAAGGTAGTTAAAAATGCTGTGTTCCTTGTTCTTTATGTTGATGACATTCTACTAAGTGGGAATGATGTAGAAATGTTGCAGTCAACTATAGTATGGTTGTCTAGATTCTCGATGAAGGACATGGGTGAAGCATCCTATATTCTGGGAATACAGATCTATAGAGATAGATCGAAAAGGATGCTGGGACTCACCCAAGCGGCCTGCATCGATACCATACTTAAGCGGATCTCTATGGAAGAGTCCAAGAGAGGATACCTACCAATGTGCCACGGGTCACTCTATATAAGTCTATATGTCCGAATACTGATGAGGAGATAGAGAGTATGACACGTGTGCCATATGCCGCGGCAATAGGTAGTATTATGTATGGTATGATCTCGACTAGACAGGATGTCGCATATGCTCTGAGTGTCATGTGCCACTACCAAGCCAACCCCGGACAAATGCATTGGAAAGCCGTGAAAGATATTCTTAAGTACTTACGAAGGACTAAGAATATGTTCATGGTCTATAGGGGTGGTGAACAGAAATTGGAAGGTTACACTGATTCTAGCTTCCAATGCGATGTAGATTACTCAAGTCAACCTCTGGATTTGTATTCATGATCAATGGTGGTGATGTCTCTTGGAAGAGTTCCAAGCAAGACATCGTTGGATCAACCACTGAGGCTGAGTACATCGCAGCATCAGCTGCTGCTAAAGAGGCGGTTTGGATGAGAAATTTGATCCAATAGTTGGGCGTGATTCCTGAAAGAAGTTGGTCCTGTCCTAGTGTACTGTGACAACACGGGTGTCGTTGCACAAGTAAAGAAACCTATGTCTCACCAAAGATCCAAACACATACTGAGGAAATATCACATAATCCGGGATATTGTGGCTAGAGTGGACATAGCAATCGAGAGAGTCGCCTCTGCAGATAAAATTGCTGATCCACTACAAAGCCCTTGGCAGTACCATTGTTTGAAAAACATCACGAAGCAATGGGACTACGTCTGATGAGTATTTGGCTTTAGGGCAAGTGGGAGATTGTTAGAGTAGGTGCCCAATTAGCCAACTTGTGGCGTGTGGGTTCATGTTGAATCTATGTAAAACGATCTTCATTTATGAAATTCGCATTTATATGGCATTCTTTATCTTCATTATTATGATTACAATTGTTGGATAAAGACCTTGAATGCACTATAGTGTATGTTAGATGTGATAGTGGATTTGATGGCTATTATGAAACACATCTAATAGTCATTGTGTATTCTAAACTAGTTCCTAGTCAATTGGGACGTCCAAAAAGATGATAACGGCCGCCCGAGCTTGAGATAGCATCTGCGATGCGAAGTAATATGTTTCATTGGTAGAGAACATAGTGATGTTCTGAGCATGCAGATGGATAGTGACCTGGTGATCTATCGAACTACCCTCGTTCGGACTTTACAAGTGGTTATCATTTTTCGAGTGGATTAAGTTCGAGGTCTTAGTTGCACAGATTAGTTCTTATTACTCAAAAATTCATTGAGACTTCACATGATAGGGCCTCACTTTGACCCGTTTAGACTCAGTTGGAGCCATCAGGTAGGGGGAATGGATGAGGTCCCGATGCATGTAGGAGTCGATGCTTCGTTGTCGAGGATTCACCACTCGCCCTTGCGCGTGGATATCCTATGCTATCTGAGGAGATAATAGTGTGACAAATATCTGGCCAGAGTACTAGATGTGTTTTAGGTAAATGTGTTTACCTATTAACACATGCGATGTCACTATTTAATCTCCAAGATGTATGCATGGTTATTGGATATCTAGCGACTCTCAATATACCAATGGTCGTTGATCTGATCGGGATATTTGAGTTGAAAGGACCGTATTGTACGCTAACCATGACTGACTGGTTCTTGTAGGAACTATCAGTGATACCTAGGGATCATGGGGCGATGTTGCTAGACACTTTACCATGATCCGATGGGTAACTCCGAAAATGTGTTTTCGGAGTCACAAAGAGTTGTGAGCCAAGGATAGATGTATCTCTGACCATTGAGGTGTTGGCGAAAATGGCGGATCCGGATCCCGTTTCCCGGGGGCACAGCGGAAGTTAAAAATTGCCCCGAGATACGTTCAATACATTACTAATAATCAACGATAAACATACATAGGATGTTTGAATCGTTACCTTGCTGGCGTCTAGGCGCTGGCGTCTAGGCGCTGGCTCCGACCAGTTTCACAAGGAAACCGGCACTTCAAAAGGTAGGCGGCGGTAGATCGTCTAATCAGGTCCACGACCAAAATTACGATTCCTTTGTCAGTCTGCACTAGAAGATCTGAAAAATTCACCACGGACGGAATCTCCTCAGCGCGGTGGCCGGAACAAGTCCGGCGAAGAGGCGGCGGCGCGTGGGTTTGGCCGAGAGGAGAGGAGGTGGGCGGCTGTTTTGGAGGCTAGGGTTTAATGAGTGATCAAGTGTAGTAATTAATGCCCTAAGTCTTTAATTAATAGACTTGTAGTGGGCTTGGTCCGGCCCATCTGGACTTGGGTCAGGCCCAAGTCCATATGAACATCCGGTTCAATTAAATCACCACGGTTTCATCATAAACCGATCGACGATCAGATCGGACCGATCGACTCAGTTTCCAAAACTGAATATTATGATGCGAAAAACAATTTTTCAGAAGTCCTAGACCAAAATTACAGTTTAGCCCCTCAACTTTGGGAAATCGCAATTTGACCCCTGTTGACTTTTAGGAAGTTGCACTCCCTAAAATCATCCTCCTATGCTCAACATGTTGAGCTTAGTTTCCATGCAGGAATCATGAATCCAGTACTTGTGTGACCCTCAATGGTTCAGGGATACAGCTAGCCGTGGACCCACGAACCATTGTGACTCCGAAATCACAATTTCGGACTTGCCCATCGGATCATGATAAACGCGCCTGAGTCGCTAGAGATCCGATAGCTATGCATACATCTTTGAGATCAAATAGTGACATCACGAGTGTTACTAGGCAAACCCATTTACCTAAAACACATCCAGTACTCTAGCCAGAGATTTATATACACTATTATCCCCTCAGATAGCATAGGATATCCACGCATGAAAGCGAGCGGTGAATCCTCGACAACGAAGCATCGACTCCTACATGCATCGGGACCTCACCCAATCCTGCCGCCTATTGACCCCAAGTGAGTCGGAAAACGGGTTAAAGTGAGGCGCCTATCATGTAGAGTCTCAATGACGTTTCGAGTAGTGAGGACTAATCAGTGCAACCAAGACCTCGGACTTTTCCACTCGACAAATGGTAACCACTTGGAAAGTCCGAATGAGGGTAGTTCGATAGATCACCAGGTCACTATCCATCTGCATGCTCAGAACATCACAATGTTCCCTACCAATGAAACATGGTACTTCACATCGCAGATGCTTGTCTCAAGCTCGGGCGGCCTTATCCTCATTTTGACGGACCAATCGACTAGGAACGTATTCAGAATGCACAGTGACTATTAGATGTGTTTCATGATAGCCATCATATCCACTATCACATCTAACATACACTATGGCGCATTCTAGGTCTTTATCCAACACAATTGTTAACATTATAATCATAATGAAAATAAAGAATGTCATAAAGAAATGCGAATATCATATATAAAGATTGTTGTACACAAGAGTCAATAAAAACCCACACGCCACAAGTTGGCTAGTTGGGCATCTACTCTAACAATCTCCCACTTGCCCTATAGCCAACTACTCATCAAACGCAGTCCCATGTTTCGCGATGTTTTTCAAACAACGGTCCAGGCAAGGGCTTCGTAAGTGGATCAGCAACGTTGTCCGCAGAGACGACTCTCTCAACTGCTATGTCACCTCTAGCCACAATATCCCGGATTATGTGGTATTTCCTCAGTATATGTTTGGATCATTGGTGAGACCTAGGCTCCTTTGCTTGTGCAACGGCACCCGTGTTGTCGCAGTACACCGGGACTGGACCAACTCCATCAGGAATGACGCCCAACTCTTGGACGAAATTCCTTATCCAAACCGCCTCCTTAGCAGCAGCTGATGCTGCGATGTACTCAGCCTCAGTGGTTGAATCCGCGATGGTGTCTTGCTTGGAACTCTTCCAAGAGACAGCACCACCATTGAGCATGAATACAAATCCAGAGGTAGACTTCGAATCATCCACGTCACATTGGAAGCTAGAATCAGTGTAGCCTTCCAATTTCAGTTCACCACCCCCATAGACCATGAACATATTCTTAGTCCTTCGAAAGTACTTAAGAATATCTTTTCACAGCCTTGCAACGCAATTGGCCGGGGTTGGCCTAGTAGCGGCTCGTGACACTCAGAGCATATGCGACATCCGGTCTAGTTGAGATCATGCCATACATAATACTACCTATTTCCGAGGCATATGGCACACGTGTCATACTCTCTATCTCCTCATCAGTCTTCGGACACATAGACTTAGATAGAGTGACCCCGTGGCACATAGGTAGGTGTCCTCTCTTGGACTCTTCCATAGAGAACCTCTTAAGTATGGTATCGATGTAGGTGGCTTGGGTGAGTCCGAGCATCCGTTTCGATCTATCCCGATAGATCTGTATTCCAATAATATAGGATGCTTCACCCATGTCCTTCATCGAGAATCTACTAGACAATCATACTTTAGTTGACTGCAGCATTCCTACATCATTCCCAATGAGTAGAATGTCATCAACATAAAGTACAAGGAATGTCACAGCGCTTTTAACTACCTTCTTATATACACATGGCTCCTCGGGATTCTTGATGAAACCAAATTCCTTAATTGTTTCATCGAATCTCAGGTTCCAACTCTTCGATGCTTGTTTGAGACCGTAGATAGATCTCTGAAGTTTGCATACCTTATGCTCACTTCCTACAGATGTGAAACCCTCAGGCTGCGTCATATAGATCTCTTCCTTAATGTTCCCATTAAGGTACGCAGTTTTCACATCCATTTGCCATATCTCATAGTCGTACCATGCGGCTATGGCTAGTAAGATTGTAATTGACTTGAACATTGCGACTGGTGAGAAGGTTTCATCATAGTCAACACCTTGCCTTTGAGTGTAACCTTTCGCGACCAGTCTTGCCTTGTAAGTACCTTACCATCAGGCCCAAGTTTTCTCTTGTATATCCATTTACACCCGATAGGAACAATTCCTTCGGGAGGATTAACAAGAGTCTAAACTTGGTTTGCATGCATCGAGTCAATCTTAGACAGCATTGCTTCAAGCCACAAATTAGAATCAGCATCGGAAATCGCCTCCTTGAAAGTCCTTGGATCACATCCAACAACTTGATCACCCTGATCATCTTCAAGAAGGAAACCATATCTTTCAGGAGCCCTAGGAACCCTTTCGGATCTCCTAGGTGCGACCATTTCTGGTACTGGCTCTGGAGGTGCGGGAGATTCACTTGGTACTTCAGTTGGTTCTCGAACCTCTTCGAGTTCTACTATTTTAAATTTGGTACGTAAATTTCGAGGACGAAATTTCAATAAGGAGGGTAGAGTTGTAACGCCCCAAAATCCCTAGGACCATATTTATGCATTTCATCAATCATATGGGCCATTTTGGCAATTTTAAATATTATGTATCTGCTGAATTGTTGATTTCAGCAGGTAAGATTGCGCTGCGGCTGGTTCCAGCAGGTGACTCCAAGGAGCGATGCACGAGCTGATTTTTAAATCGATTGGAAAATGTTTTAAGGAGGTGAAATGATTTCTTTAAGAGAAGGTTTGGTGTTTTACAAATTAAAATGATATGAAGGGAATTTTACTAAATTTCAAAGGTGTGTCATGCTTGATTTCACAAGTAGCATGCCACTAATCCCTTTCATATAAAAACCTGTTTTCAAAGTAAGATTTTCATCATTTTGCAAAGAAAAGTTTTAAAGTGTTCTTCAAAGAAATCTCAGAAAAGTTCGTGCGTTGCTCAAAGGGAAGATTTCTGCAGGAATTTGCTGTTGTTGCAAAGCTTCAATTAAGGCACGTAAAATCTGATCTTTTTCTACACCATTTGAAGCATATATTGTGTTTTAATGGATCTGCTTGCCTGTATGTTATGAATATATTTAAAGTTCATGTTTGAAATGATTTGGACATGATAAGGAAAGAAAGATGGGTTCGAAAATGATGTTATGATGTTTATAATGCTTCCAGTATGTTTTTCAGAAAATTTATGAAGTTTTATATGTACTGAGGATTCGAATTTATTTCCAAAAATGCTATGAAATTTCTTCTTACAGTAGTTGTGATATTAGAATTTGATAACTGTGTAATTGGTAGTTGCTGGTTGAATCATTGGTATGGTTTGATAGGCAACAGCTGATTGCATCGTTGTTGTTTTGATATTACAAATGTTGAGTTATGTATCCAGCAGCTGTATCTACTTGTTAAGATTCAGCAGCTGTATGGTTATAAGCGTTTACGAATGTTCTTCCTGTAGTTGTAATGTCGAAATTTGATGATTTTGTAATCGGTAGTTGCTAGTCGAATCAGTATAAAGTCTGGTTTAATAGGCGACGGCTGATAGCGAAATCATTGTTTAGATATTGCAAGCGTCTTCTTAAAATCAGCAGATGCACTGTTCATCAGCAGATGCGTCTTTCTTTATTAATATCAGCAGTTGTTTTCCTTTGATTAGGAATCAGCAGCTGCATTGTGATTTTTAATTCAGCAGCTGTATTTCCTTTGTTAGAATTCAGCAGTTGCGTAGTTTTTCTAAAATCAGCAGATGCACTGTTCATCAGCAGATTCATTCCATAGTGATAATTCAGCAGTTGCTTTATTCATTTTAAGTACTGTTCATTTCAGCTGGTACTAGTCTTGCGACTGGTACTATTCTTTTATATAATCGTGTTAGCACTTTTCCTTGCGATTGATTGATATGCTAACGACGTCGTTCCTTTAAGTTATAGAAAGATCAGCAGGTAGCCTTATTATTCCATCTGCTGATCACCGCAACGACATCGTTTCACTTTATATTTATTTAAAAGATCTCATTCTTGTCTTACGACCGGATTCTTATGCATTGCGACTGGTACTGTTCACCAGCAGATGTATTTCATTTCATTTCAGCAGGTATTAGTCTTGCGACTGGTACCATTCATTTCAGCAGGTATTAGTCTTGCGACTGGTACTATTCAGTGTCGGCTGCCCTTTTATATGAGCTATATGCTAAACTGATATCGGGAGTCATTTTGATCAAAGTGCAAATTGGACCACATAGAACTTATATGCCATGATCAACTGAAAATGAAATTGAAAGAAATGAGAAGCTGGGTTATCATCCCCTGTTTCTGCCATTGAATGTTTACTGAAATGTTTACGAAAATGACATTGTATATTGAGTTCCTTAACATATGCATTGCACAGATGTCTGCCTGCGTTTTATGAAATTGTTACTACTCAGATTTTACTTGCTGAGCCTTTAGGCTCACTAGCTTTTAAAATGGTGCAGGTACGACAACTGGTGGAGGAACAGCAGGTGAAACTTGAAATCAGCAGATGGGTGGCGTTGTGTTTATCCAAGGCCTACGTTTTTCCGTGTCTAAGTTGTATCGTTTTGATTAGGTTGTACTGTATTAAATCAGTAGCAATGGTTGTATATTTACGTAAGATAACAGCTGTTGTAAACCGCAATTGCAAAGTTATATGAAATACTCTGTTTTCCGCAAATGTTTTAGCAGTAGCGCGCGAACTTAAGTACCTGCTGATCTTCGAATTTGTCTTGTGTCTTGATTCCTTTGAGTTATAAGAAATACAGCTTATAACAAATTATCTTTTAGCCCTTCTTTTATTCGAAAATTTTTGTTTACTCCAATTCTCGTGGCCCCGTTGGGTTCGGGCGTCACACAAACACTTTTGTTTTGTTTGGATAGTAGAAGCAGTATCCAATAGAATTATTTGGATACCCAATGAAGTAGCATAAGATGGATCTAGTATCCAGCTTATCTCCCACTGTTTGCTTCACGTAAGCAGGACATCCCCAAATCCTCATGTATGAGTATTTGGGTGGTTTGCCCATCCATATCTCATATGGAGTCTTAACCACTGCCTTGGTGTGGACATTGTTCAACAACATTACCGCCGTTTCGAGCGCATAGTCCCAAAACAAGGTAGGAAGCTCAGTGAAGCGCATCATAGATCGAACCATGTCCATCAAGGTTCGATTACGACGCTCCACTACACCATTGAGTTGTGGTGTGGCCGGAGGAGTCCACTGCGAGAGAATCTCATTCTCTTTCAGATAGTCTTGAAATTCAGCACTCAAGTATTCACCACCTCGATCGGATCGAAGTGCTTTAATACTTTTCCCTAACTGATTTTCTACTTCAGCCTTGAATTCTTTGAACCTTCCAAAGGATTCAGACTTGTGCTTCATTAAGTACAAGTACCCATACCTAGAGTAATCATCGGTAAAGGTGATGAAGTATGTGTGACCGTACTTAGTACCAATGCTAAGTGGGCCACACACGTCAGTATGGATCAGATCCAATAGGCCTTGAGCACGTTCAGGCTTGCCCTTGAAGGGTCGTTTAGTCATCTTTCCCTTGAGACAAGACTCACAAGTCGGTAGGGAGTTAATGTCTGACAAATCAAACATGTCACTCATAACTAACTTGTTCATCCTTCTTAGAGAAATATGACCTAGCCTAGCGTGCCAAAGTTGTGCTGGGTTCAAGCTATCGTGTTTTCTTTTAATTGTTGTTGTATGTGTTTCGACATCGCGAGTTGGAACTTGTTTCAATTTTAAGGTATACAAATCGTTTTCGCGTTCTCCAATTCCAATTAAACATTCATTCTTGTATACATTTCAAATTGAATGAGCAAAAACACAAGAATATCCATCACTATCAAACATAGAAACGGTCACCAAGGAGAAGGGTGAGCAGTTGTCGAAGATGTCGACTGCCCTTTCATATGAGCTATATGCTAAAACTGATATCGGGAGTCATTTTGATCAAAGTGCAAATTGGACCACATAGAACTTATATGCCATGATCAACTGAAAATGATATTGAACTTAACGAGAAGCTGGGCTATCATCCCCTGTTTCTGTCATTGATTGTTTACTGAAATGTTTACAAAAATGACATTGTATATTGAAGTTCCTTAACATATCAATTGCATAGATGTCTGCCTGCGTTTTATGAAATTTTTACTACTCAGATTTTACTTGCTGAGCCTTTAGGCTCACTAGCTTTTAAAATGGTGCAGGTACGACAACTGGTGGAGGAACAGCCGGTGAAACTTGAAATCAGTAGATGGGTGGCGTTGTGTTTATCCAAGGCCTACGTTTTTCCGTGTCTAAGTTGTATTGTTTTGATTAGCTTGTACTGTATTAAATCAGTAGCAATGATTGTATATTTACATAGAATAACAGCTGTTGTAAACCGCAATTGCAAAGTTATATGAAATACTCTGTTTTCCGCAAAAGTTTTAGCAGTAGCGCGCGAACTTAAGTACCTGCTGATCTTCGAATTTGTCTTGTGTCTTGATTCCTTTGAGTTATAAGAAATACAGCTTATAAC
>KV014044.1:1459-12382 GCA_001598015.1 Dorcoceras hygrometricum
ATCCAAACATATACTGAGGAAATACCACATAATCCGGGATATTGTGGCTGGAGGTGACATAGCAGTTGAGAGAGTCGCCTCTGCGGACAATGTTGCTGATCCACTTACAAAGCCCTTGCCAGGACCGTTGTTTGAAAAACATCGCGAAACAATGGGACTGCGTCAGATGAGTAGTTGGGTATAGGGCAAGTGGGAGATTGTTAGAGTAGATGCCCAACTAACCAACTTGTGGCGTGTGGGTTTTATTGACTCTTGTGTATAACGATCTTTATTTATGAAATACGCATTTATTTATGGCATTCTTTATTTTCACTATGTTATATGCTGTTAACAATTGTGTTGGATAAAGACCTAGAATGCACCATGGTGTATGTTAGATGTGATAGTGGATATGTTGGCTATCATGAAACACATCTAATAGTCACTGTGCATTCTGAATACGTTCCTAGTCGATTGGGCCGTCAATATGAGGATAAGGCCGCCCGAGCTTGAGACTAGCATCTGCGATGTCAAGTACCATGTTTCATTGGTAGGGAACATTGTGATGTTCTGAGCATGCAGATGGATAGTGACCTGGTGATCTATCGAACTACCCTCGTTCGGACTTTCCAAGTGATTACCATTTGTCGAGTGGATAAGTCCGAGGTCTTGGTTGTACTGATTAGTCCTCACTACTCGAAACGTCATTGAGACTCTACATGATAGGCACCTCACTTTGACCCGTTTTCCGACTCACTTGGGGTCATTAGGCGGCGGGATTGGGTGAGGTCCCGATGCATGTAGGAGTCGATGCTTCGTTGTCGAGGATTCACCGCTCGCTCTCATGCGTGGATATCCTATTCTATCTGAGGGGATAATAGTGTATAAATCTATGGCCAGAGTACTGGATGTGTTTTAGGTAAATGGGTTTACCTAGTTACACTCGTGATGTCACTATTCGATCTCCAAGATGCATGCATAGCTATCGGATCTATAGCGACTCTCGATTTACCAATGATCGTTGATCTGATCGTGATATATGTGTAGAAAGGACCCTACTGTACGCTAACCATGACCAACTGGTTCTTGCAGGCACTATCAGTGATACCTAGGGGATCATGGCGCGATGTTGCTAGGCGCTTTACCATGATCCGTTGGGTAAGTCCGAAATTGTGATTTCGGAGCCACAATGGTTGTGGGCCCACGGCTAGCTGTATCCCTGAACCATTGAGGGTCACACAAGTATTGGATTCATGATTCCCGCACGGAAACAGATCTCAATGCGTTGAGCATAGGAGGAGGATTTTAGGGAGTGCGACTTCCTAAAAGTCAACAGGGGTCAAATTGCGATTTCCCAAAGTTGAGGGGCATAACTGTCATTTTGGTCTAGGTGGTCTGAAAAATTGTTTTCGCATCATAATATTCAGTTTTGGAAACTGATTCGATCGGTCTGATCTGATCATCGATCGGAGTTATGATGAAGCCACGGTGATGCGGTTGAACCGAATGTTCATATATTGGACTGGGCCCGCCCCAGGTCCATTGGGCCGGCTCAAGCCCATCACTTATTAATTAGACCTAGGGCTACCATGAGACACACACAAGATACAACCTAGCTCTCATAGCCGCCCACCCTCTCCCACACGCCTCACGCCGCCACCGACCGCCCATCGCCGCCGCCGTCGCTCGGTTTTTCGCATGATCGGACTTGTTTCGATCACCGCGACGAGGAGAATCTGTTCGTGCTAAAATCTGTTAGATATTCTAGTGCAGATTGATGGAGGAATATTGTTTCCGGTCGTGGAACTGATTGACGATCTGCCGCCGCCTACCGTTTGAAGTGTCGGTTTCCTCGTGAAACTTGTCCGAGCCAGGCGCCTAGACGCCAGCAAGGTAGCAATTCGATAAACGCCCTATGAATGTTTATTGATTGTTTTTAATGTATTGAATGTTTCTCGGGGCAACTTTTAACTTCCACTGCGCCCCCGGGAAACGGGATCCGGATCCGCCATTGTATGCCAACACCTTTCTGATTGACCATCGTTCTGGGGGTGAAAAGTTGTACTGAAGGTCAACTTAGTACCCATTGCTCTATGAAGACTCTTCCAGAAAGCTGATGTAAACCTTGGATCTCTATAGGATACAATCAAAACTGAAATACCATGCAGCCTCACTATTTCTTTCACATACAATTCGTCATACTTGCTCACATCATAAGTTGTATTAACTGGTAAAAAGTGAGCTGACTTAGTGAGTCTGTCTACTATAACCCATATCTAATTGTATCCTAGGGTAGTTCTGGGTAATCCAACCATGAAATCCATAGCAATACTCTCTCATTTCCACTCTGGTATAGGCAAGGGTTTCAGCATTCTAGCTGGTCTTTGATGTTCAGCTTTCACCAGTTGGCATGTCATACATTCTGAGACAAATATGGAAATGTCACGTTTCATTCCTGGCCACCAGTATAACTTCTGGAGATCCTTTACATCTTTGTACTCCCCGGATGTACGGAATATGGGCCAGTATGGGCTTCAGCCATCAAATATGTTCTCATGGTGTCTACTTTGGGCACCCACATCCGGCCCTTATATCTCACAATTCCTCCTTCTGAGGTATAGAGGTTGTTACCTCTTTCTTTATCTTGCTTAACCCACTTCTTCAGCTGCTCATCTTTCAGCTATCCTTCTCGGATTTGGTCTATCAGATTTGATTGAATGGAGAGATATGCCAAGATCACAGTTCTATCACAGGGCACTATCTCTAACCGAAACTTCTCAATTTCATAAGCCAATAGTCTTTGGATAGTGAGCTGGGCTAATCATATTGACTTCCTGCTTAGAGCATCAGCCACTACGTTTGCCTTTCCTGGATTGTAGCTGATGGTACAATTTTACCGGCTCTAACCATCTCCTCTGCCTCATATTGAGTTCCTTTTGGGTGAAAACGTACTTAAGGCTCTTATGATCTATGAAGATTTTGCTCTTCTCCCCATAAAGGTAATGTCTCCATATATTCAAGGCAAAAACTACAGCTGCCATTTCTAGGTCATGCGTGGGATAGCTCTTCTCATGGTTCTTCAATTTCCTGGAAGCATAGGAGATTACTCTACGATTATGCATTAGTACAACACCCAGACCTAACTTGGACGCATCTGTATAGATAACAAACTCTCCTTGATCAGAAGGCATGGTTTAGAATGAGGGCTTCAATCAAAGCTTCTTTCAACCTCTCAAAACTGAGTTGGCAATCTGGGGTCCATTCATATTTAACCTACTTCCTTGACAGCGAGGTTAATGGGACAGCTATCTTTGAAAATCCCTTAATAAACCGTCTATAGTATCCAGCTAAACCCAAAAAGATCCTAACTTCCGAAACAGATTTGGGAACAGGCCAATCGCGTACAGCTTCAAATTTGGTTGGGTCGACCTCCAATCCGTCCTTGGATATGACATGTCTTAAGAATGCAATTTTCTCCAGCCAAAAGTCACACTTACTGAACTTGTCAAACAGTTGTTTGCTCTTCAAAACTTCTAGCACTGTCCTAAGATGGTTGGCGTGCTCTGAGCTGGTCTTGGAATACACCAGGATATCATCTATGAATACAACCACAAACTGATCCAGAAACGGTTGAAAAACTCTATTCATCAAATCCATAAAAGCTGAGGGTGCATTGGTAAGTCCAAAAGGCATTACTAGGAACTCGTAATGGCCATAGCGTGTTCTAAAGGCCGTCTTATAAATATCAGCTGGCTTAATCTTCAATTGGTGGTAACCAGGTCTCAAGTCGATCTTAGAAAAGACTATCCATCCCTTCAACTGGTCAGACAGATACTCAATCCTAGGAAGGGGATATTTATTCTTAACAGTAAGCTTATTCAGCTCTCGATAGTCTATACACAACCTTAAATCCCATCTTTCTTCTTGACAAACAAGACAAGGGCTCCCCATCGTGACGTGCTAGGTCGAATGAATCCCTTATCCAACAGGTCTTGAATCTGTTCCTTTAATTCCCTCATCTCTGTTGGAGAAAGGCGGTAAGGTGGTCTAGAAACAGGCGCTGCTCCTGGTACTAGATCAATTGCAAATTCCAGCTCTCGATCTGACCGTATTCCATGGATGTCCTCTAGGAAAACTTTAGGAAACTCATTCACTGCCTCCACTTCTGAAAGTTGGGGTTTACTAACCGTGGCTAGGGATGATAGGCTTGCCAAAAATCCTACCCCACCTTGTCTTAAACAGCTTTGAGCCTTTAAAACTGAAATAATGCGAGGAATTCTCCAAATCTGGTTAGCCTCAAATGTGAACGGGTTTCCTTTGGGTGGGTTGACCACTATTATCCGGAATTAAAATCAATCACTACCCATACTTAGTTAGCCAGTTCATTCCCAGAATTAAATCGAACTCAGGCATAGGTAGCACAATCATATTAGCAGTAATCAAACGCCCTTGGAGCCTATGTTCTAAGTCACAAATAAATCATGCGATACCAGTTCCTCTCCTGAGGGTCCAATCACGCAAAAACCTATGGTTAATTGGTCTGGTTTGAAAAGGATAACTTCTTAGCAAACCTTGCTTCTATAAACGAATGGGTAGCACTTGAATCTATCAAGGATATAGAGTGCATACCAGCAATCAAGATATTACCCGTAACCACAGTAAAATCGGGTAGGGCTCTGCCTACTGCTTCCCTATAAGTTTTAGGCCCAGATATCCTAACATTCAGCTTGAATGTAGGCTTCACTCCTTCCAGAAAATGATTCAACTTTTCCTCGGGATCATTTCCGATATGAGGCACAAAATAGAATCCCCTCTCAAACATTTCGAACATAATCTGGTACTGTCATGCTCCCTTGCTTCAAGGTTAGGAACTCCCGCTTCAATTCAGACCTCTTGTCTGTCGTAAAGTACTGTTCGAAGAACACTCACTTAAAAATCTCCCCATGAAAGATTTGCCAAATCCATCGATAACTTGGATCCTTCCCACCAGATCATTGCATCATCCCTCAACATGTAGATAGCGCACCTAGTCCTATCCAGGTCTGGCATCTGGAGATACTCAAAAATGACCTCCATCGACTTTATTCAGCTCTCAGCAGTAAGCGGATCTTTTGTACCATTAAACTCCTTTGGTTTCTTCCTTCGAAACCTCTCCTGAGGATCATCATGGTTTTGTCCCCTACTACTAGTATATTGGCCATTTTCTCTGCCTGTCTGTTCTACCAACAGCCTTAAAAGTTGGGTAATACTAGAATTACTGTCTGGACTGGGTTCTTCTAAGGGAGTGCTTCTTCTACCTCGTCCTCTGCCAGACATCATAATCTATAGCCCGTAATCCACCACAAATGAGTATCAGAACATGCTAAATTCAAAAGATAAATGCTCTATAAAATAAAACGCACACGTCAGGAGAAACGGTCAACGAAATCTGTCCCAACTGGAAAACAAAATAAGAACTGAACCTTTGTAATCAGATTTGGACAGTCATCGTGGCTAACAGCTGTGTCTCAGATCCGAAACCCTTGGAACAGTGTCGTTGAAAGTTTTGTCTTCAGGAAGCCTATCAGATTTGATTCTTCAGTAAAGAAATGTTCAGATATCAGTTATCGAGTTAAGTCTTCAGGAAGACAATCAGATTTGATTATTCAGGAATATTTCAGTTGTCGTCAGACATCAGATTTGAGGGTCTTCAGAAGTGATACAGAGGCTACAGTAACAAGAACCAGGTATGTCGTTAAGAATTATACAGATTTGAGTTAAGCATATCATATGTGAATAGACGATACAGGATTCTTCAGACTTAGAGTTGAAAGTCAGTATCACAAGAAGGGAAGTAGAGTTTTCAGATATGACAGAGTGTTAGTAGGGAAATATATCAAATGTGGTAACCCTATGCGTAATGACATTTCCCTTAGCCATTCACAAAAAGAAAGAAAGCAGCATTCAGATGTGGAGTTCTACAATAGATGTGAGTTTCAAATCTCTTCAGTTGTCATCAGTCGGTTGAAGAAAATTACAACGGTCAAAATGGAATTAAGGAAACAAGATCAAAGCTATCTTGAGTAATCCATGCATTACGAAAAATGATCGATACGCTGGTTACTCTATTTGGCAAGTAAAGTAAATCAAGCTTTGACAGCGCAGCTTACCTTGTGCATAGCGCTAATGGATATTTGAAGAAGATATGCAGAAGAATTCAAACTACTGACCGTTGAGAGTGAAGAGCATAAATAGTTGAAGTCTTCAAACGAAGAAAAATACTCGTGAATCTTCAATCTCTCGCTCAAAGTTCATCTTGCATACTCAAAAGCTCTCAACTTCAGGGATAATTCAAGCATAAAATATTCAAAATCCCAGCCGTCAAAATCTATAAGAACATTCCAGTGCTCTTTAGTGTTTTATCTTCGAGATAATTACAGTACTCAAAACATTGTATTCATTGCATTTTTAGATTGAGTCTGTAACGAACTTGTTGTTCCAAGCAGTTCGAAAAATCAAAGTTGTTTGTGATTCCGCAGTTGCATCTACGTGTAGTTGGTGATTGCTAGGAGTTCACTTGGAGTGAGGCTCGGTGATTGGGTGTAGACAGAAGCTGTGTGAATCAAATTCTTCTAGTGGAACCTTCCTGCAAAGGAAGAAGGGGAGACGTAGGATTTGATATCCAAACTTCCAGAAACAAATCTCTGATCCTTATACTTTTACTTGTCGCATTTATTTACTTATACTATTCAATGGTAAATCGACTTATTTCCGCACACTTTCTATTAGTCGAGAGATCAGATCTGAAACTGAGATACCTCAGATTTGGTAACACAAATCTGAGTTAAGCAAGCCGCTTGTAAAACTATTTTTAAAGGGTTTCGAAAATTTAAAATACCAAGGAGTTCATTCAACCCCCCCCCCTTCTGAACTCCTAGAGCTGTTTTCTATCCATATTGATCCTATCAATTGGTATCAGAGCCTGCTTATCTCAGTTTTGAACAGTCTGTCTTGCGCGCTTTATATATCTCAATATGTCTACTTCTCACAATAAAATTCCTATGTTTTCGAAGGTTGATTATGATGACTGGAAAATATGGATGCAAGCACATCTGGCCGCACAAGATGAAGATATGTGGTCTGTGATCATAGATGGACCAATGAAAATAATGAAGGCCAACACAGCATTCGCGGTATCTTATGGTGCACCGGAGTTTGTAGAAAAGAAGAGACATGAGTATACTAACAAGGATAAGAATAAGGCGAATTTGGACAACGTGGCCAGGATATCCTGTACAAGACGCTGGACCAAAATATGTGTAGCAAAATCAAAACCTGTACCACTTCCAATGAGATTTGGGAAAAGCTGATTCAGATCTGTGAAGGCAACGATGAAACCAAGGAAAACAAACTTACTGTTGCTCAACAGAAGTACGAGTCCATAAAGATGAAAGATGAAGAAACCATGGCTGAGTTCGATGAAAGATTCAGTGTTGTGGTAATAGAGCTGACCAGCCTAGGCAAAGAGTATTCCAATAGATAATTGGCTCTCAAGGTGATGAGAGCGCTGCCCAGGGAATGGGATGTTAAGACAATGGCCATGCAAGAGTCTAAGGATCTCAACAAGCTCGAACTACATGATCTTTTTGCAAATCTGAAAGCATACGAGTTTGAATTGGAAACCAGATCTGAGGCGTCGTCATCTTCACACCCAACCAAAGCCCTTGTCGCAACATCTGAACAGTGTTCTCAACATCTGAACAGTGTTCTCCAAGCAAGATAAAATCTGCAGAACAACTAAGCAATGATGCTATGTCCCTGTTCGTCAAGAAGTTTGGGAAATATCTGAGAAGATCTTCTAACCCTTCTTTTTCGTATAGTAATGCAAACAAATCTGAAAATATTTCAACTAATATGAATTGTTATAACTGTGGTCGTCCAGGGCACTTTGCAGCAGATTGCAACAGGCCAAAGAAGGATGAAAGCAAGAAGGATGACCGATCAAAGAAGGATGACAGAAGATCCAATGAAAGAAGGAGAACTAGAGCTGACAAAAGGCCAACTAGACAGAGTGATCAAAGCACTTGTTGCAGAGGAAATTGGGCGGATTCAGATTCGGACTCCACATCAAACAACTCCTCATCAAGAGATAGTGACCAAGAGGAAACTCACTGTCTAATGGCCAACCAATCTACAGAGGAAGATGTATTTGACTTTTCAAATACTGAATTTACACGGGAGGACCTAATCAACACACTCAATAAAATGGTCCATGAGTACAAAAAGCTTTCTCAAACATTTGAGGAAGTCAAAGCTGAAAACACGGATTTGAAAAATAGCTCAGTAGAACCAAGCACCATTAAACTTGGTGAAACTGACAGTTTACAAATCGAGTTGAGTAAGCTGAAGACTGAGAATGAATCATTGAGATTAAGATCCTGTGAGCTTGAATCAGAAAACGAAAGGTTAAATTTGGTAATGAGCTCCTGGACCCAGTATTCTGACTCTTTAAGTAAGTTGCAGGAGACCTAAAAGCCAATTAATGACAAATCTGGATTAGGTTTCAATGCTGGTGAAAGCAGCTCCGGAGAGACCTGTACTCAGTCAAATCTGGTATATGACAAATTCAAAATGATGAATTTTGTCAAAGCCAGTGTGATACATGATACATGCGAGTCGGTAAGGTATGATGACCAGATCTCGGGGCAACTGAATCAAAAAGATCTGAATGGTCAAAATACCAAACCAAAGCTCGACAGATCTCACCATATCTCTGCACACACCCTTATGGACTCTCATACTGGGAAAACTGTTAAGGTAATTAAAGTATGGGTCCCGAAAGGGGTAATCCAATCTGGACCCAAGTAAAATTGGGTACCAAAATTAGTTTTCATGGTTGCAGGACAACAGGTACAAGGCTGGAGATGAGTCAATTATTTGGTACTTGGATAGTGGCAGTGCAAGACATATGTCAGCTGTTAGCAAAGCATATCGAGTGTTCAACTATCAAAGTCTGACAGTTGAAGAATCAGCACACGTTGTCTTTGATGAGACAAGCTTCAGATCCAACTCAGTTGCGAGCCTCAATGATTTATGTACACTTATAGAATCATCCAGCCTTGATGACTCAGATGATGACGTGCCACAACAAATACATTCAGCAGAGATACAACCATAGCTGGACACCGCACAACAACGCTCAAACAGATCTTACAGGTAACCAGTGGTTGCTGATTTGACTAACGTTGACCATGGGCATGATCAGATCTCATCAAGTGTACTAGTTGCTGGAATCGAAGAAACCAATGCTCAAGATGTTGCACAAACAGATCCCGAAACACCCCAAGTGACATCTGATGCACAAAATGCGAGCACATCTCAACTGGTACCTGGATCAAATCTGGAACAAGGATGTTATCAATTGACATCAAACTATCCAGATGCGACTCAGATTCGGACTCCACATCAAACAACTCCTCATCAAGAGATAGTGACCAAGAGGAAACTCACTGTCTAATGGCCAACCAATCTACAGAGGAAGATGTATTCGACTTTTCAAATACTGAATTTACACGAGAGGACCTAATCAACACACTCAATAAAATGGTCCATGAGTACAAAAAGCTTTCTCAAACATTTGAGGAAGTCAAAGCTGAAAACACGGATTTGAAAAATAGCTCAATAGAACCAAGCACCATTAAACTTGGTGAAACTGACAATTTACAAATCGAGTTGAGTAAGCTGAAGACTGAGAATGAATCATTGAGATTAAGATCCTGTGAGCTTGAATCAGAAAACGAAAGGTTAAATTGGTAATGAGCTCCTGGACCCAGTATTCTGACTCTTTAAGTAAGTTGCAGGAGACTTAAAGCCAATTAATGACAAATCTGGCTTAGGTTTCAATGCTGGTGAAAGCAGCTCCGGAGAGACCTGTACTCAGTCAAATCTGGTATATGACAAATTCAAAATGATGAATTTTGTCAAAGCCAGTGTGATACATGATACATGCGAGTCGGTAAGGTATGATGACCAGATCTCGGGGAAACTGAATCAGAAAGGGAAAGTTGGTATTGGCTATGTCAGACACAAGAACTCTAAGTCTAGTTGGCTAAAGAACAGACTTGACAAGGAAAAGGCAAAAGTTGGATCCAAGTCGTTTGTTCAAAACCAACAAAGACGTGGTTCTAAGAAGATCAAATCTGAATGGAGAAAGATTTAGCCCCGAAGAGATCTGAATGGTCAAAATACCAAACCAAAGCTCGACAGATCTCACGATATCTCTGCACACACCCTTATGGACTCTCATACTGGGAAAACTGTTAAGGTAATTCAAGTATGGGTCCCGAAATGGGTAATCCGATCTGGACCCAAGTAAAATTGGGTACCAAAAATAGTTTTCGTGGTTGCAGGACAACAGGTACAAGGCTGGAGATGAGTCCCCGAAGAGATCTGAATGGTCAAAATACCAAACCAAAGCTCGACAGATCTCACGATATCTCTGCACACACCCTTATGGACTCTCATACTGGGAAAACTGTTAAGGTAATTAAAGTATGGGTCCCGAAAGGGGTAATCCAATCTGGACCCAAGTAAAATTGGGTACCAAAATTAGTTTTCATGGTTGCAGGACAACAGGTACAAGGCTGGAGATGAGTCAATTATTTGGTACTTGGATAGTGGCAGTGCAAGACATATGTCAGCTGTTAGCAAAGCATATCGAGTGTTCAACTATCAAAGTCTGACAGTTGAAGAATAAGCACACGTTGTCTTTGATGAGACAAGCTTCAGATCCAACTCAGTTGCGAGCCTCAATGATTTATGTACACTTATAGAATCATCCAGCCTTGATGACTCAGATGATGACGTGCCACAACAAATACATTCAGCAGAGATACAACCATAGCTGGACACACCGCACAACAACGCTCAAACAGATCTTACAGGTAACCAGTGGTTGCTGATTTG
>KV014045.1:6966-17860 GCA_001598015.1 Dorcoceras hygrometricum
GGTCCCGAATAATATCAGCCAACCATGATCCTCAAAAGGTATAGCCCAATTGCAACAGGTGCAACCTCCATGTATTTACCTCACGTCCAGTAAGGGCCCAATAATATGACGCTGATTACTATTACGTTTCAAGATAACCCATCAATGTTGAGTTGCAATGTACGGTCACCATAACGTCCCCAACAATATGATCCAACGTCATGGAAGTTCCATCCAACTCACGGCAAGTGTCACTGGCGTGTACAGCTTTTCGGCACACAGAACCCCCCAATAATATGAGTCGGGCTATGTAAGCGGGTAGCATCGACGTACACCCATGGAAGGTAGGAAATTTTAAACAATATTTAAATTTCCTTAACTTCATGATCTTATCGAATAAACTTTTGTTTTATGATCAATTTAGAAGTCATGGACAAACTGAAACGAACCAGACTCTAGAAAATATTTTTTTAAAACTAAAATGCGGAATAAACAATCTAAAAAGTATGGCTCGTCCCCTTTAAAATATTTTTCTCAACATTACTTTAAAACATAAATAAAAAAAATAAATATCTTAAAAACATTAAATCATCCATATGGCTTAAAATCAAAATATGTAAAAGTTACGGAAACTAAACATGACTGATAAAATAACTGAAAATGTTTCATAACATAAGATGAAGATGTCAGAGTGGTCACGGGGAATAGCTGCGACGGACGCTCAGAGATCCTCACCTGCGGTCGGCATAAAATTAACAGGGTCATCACTTGCGCCATTTAAACCTAGTGAACCTAAAGGCCCAGCATGCTCTATCTGAATAATAACAAGGTACATATAGTAAAATCGCATGCAAGAACATATGTATAGTAAAAAACTTTAAAATATGTGTGCATAAATGATCGTAAAACATGATTCATAAAGCAGTCGTAACATATCATAATCGTATAGCACACATAATAAGGCATGACATAGCATAACATAAAAACGTGTGAGTCGTATCCATGAAGTGTGAGCCATGACATAAGCGATTGATCAATCTATGAACCAACGTACGCGGCGAAGCGGTTCACCCGACCTTACCTCGGGATCCCTCACACCTGTATGCTGCCACATCACCAAGTCATGATCACATGGATCCATAAGCTCGTAATACATTAAAACAGGGGATCCTCCGGCCCGGTATCCTGACTAGCTCCCATAGTAAACTTGCCACACATCATTTCAATCCCTCGATTTTTCTTTCAATTCTTCCATGCCTTAACATTTCATAAAACTTTCATGATGCCTGAATTTCATAAAAACATACAATTTAAAAGGCTTAGCCCATCAAAATATATTTAAATTTATTTAAAACATTATCATGCATAAAATACTATATATATAATTAAATATATATTCACGGGCTTCTACATTTTCTACTCCGGTCAAGGATTGGTTCAGGTGCCTGGCCCACTAACTCTAAGCCCAAAAGCCTAGACTGAACTCAAAATAAAACTTAACCCTAAACATGACCTGGCCAATAACTTTAAAATTGAATTTTAAAAAGTTTATAAACTATTCACTACTTCACTTTAAATCAAACATTAAAATTTGACAAAACTCTCATAAATCAAATAAATTATAAAAATGCTGGGAAACATCTTAAAATATGTTTAATCTTAAAATATGTTTAAACATTAAATAAAGTTATCCATGAATTTTGGCAATCCCTAAGACTCGAAATCTTTATTTTCACAAAATGACCCGACGAGGCTCACTTCAAGCGACAAAACGGTAAAAATCATTAAAAATCCATTTCTTAATCAAATCACTCCCTATTTCAACCCACATAACCTTAACGCAATATAATAGTCACTGGAATAAATGTGACTCAAAAAAGATTCAAGAAATGACCAAACCGTCGCTCGTAATGACACTGCTCGCGTGCAGACTGTAACCAGGACACGTGCTAGCCATAAAACTCATAAATAATTCGTTCCTCGACCAAAAGCTCCCCGTTTGGACCTGCGTGACCCTAACTCAATGAGATATCTCCTGAAATCAACCTTGACCACACATATCACATAAAGCGACTTACCCGACCCCCACAACTATTGTCGCGCACAGACGACAAGCCAGGACATGTGCTGATCATAGAATTCATAACTAATTCATTCCTTGACCAAATTTCTCCATTTGGACCCACGTGACCCTAACTCGATGGGATAACTAACAAGGTCACCCTTAGACCAAACCCTAGCCCCATGAACCGCCCATGACCGAAGCTTCACAAGGAACAATTCAAATGCGGGTTAAAAATCGTGATGCATGCATGAATCATAAACAATAAACATGGATCTGATAAATTCACATAAAAATCATTAAATATCTTTCCAAAACAGTATATTATGATTTAAATGGTGAGAAAATGAATAATAGAACATGCCTTGATTTAGGAATAATGAAGAACTGCGAGTTACAGAAGCAGGGGACGCGATATCGGGACAAACCACCTTGAAAACACCCAAAATTCGATGGAGCCTAGAGCACCAAGGGGAGGAGGCGGCTAGAGGTAGGGGTAGGAGGAAGGGTTTTCGAAAATTGGGGTAGGGAGAAAATGAATTGTGTCCAAAATGACCCCTCCTATGTGTCTAATTAAGAAAATTAAGAGTTTTCTTATACTAACCCTCCACTTAATTAAAATGTTGAATAACACACTAAACATAGGCTTTAAAATCTTAAATTTTCGTAATACATAGCCTCCTCAATTTAAAATATACGAAAGTCCATTAAAACGGCTCGTATAGGAGAAAAACGGGTTCCCCTCAACTAATAATCATAGCAATCTCATTTTTCGAAAATTGCTGCTTAAAAATAATAAATTTGCTCTTAAAAGTATGAGGGCTTAAAACTTCCCTAGTCTCATCCACGCGTCCGGAACTCAAAAGGGCTAAAAACATATCATGCATATCATGAAACATTAAAACCATCATAAAATCACATAAAATAGCATATAATTTTCTAAAATAATTTTCCCCCTAGTCATGTACTCATTTTCACGTAATTAGGATTTCTGGGCGTTACAACTCTCCCCCTTAAAGGAATGTCGTCCCTGAAATTAGGTTATGTACCGAAAAGCTCTGGATAGCGCGTCCGCATATCGGCCTCAGTCTCCCAGGTAGCCTCAGCCTCTGAGTGATTCTGTGTGACGCCCGAACCCACGGGAATCACGAATTGGGTAAATAAAAATTTTCGAATAAAAAGAAGGGCTGAAAGACAATTTGTTATAAGCTGTATTTCTTATAACTTAAAAAGAAACTGAAACACGATACAAAAGCTGACAAACACGTATACACTTGCGCGCCAACTACTGACAAACATCTTTGCGAAAACACAGATTCTATTATATATATTGCAATTGCGGTGTACAAAAGCTGATATTCTATATGAACTACTTTTGGCCCATGAAATTAATAAATTGCATAAATGTGGTCTTATGGATTTTGGGGCGTTACAACTCTACCCTCCTTATTGAAATTTCTTCCTCGAAATTTACGTACCAAATAAATATGGGTAAAGGCTTAGCATATCAGCTTGCTGGAACCAGCCGCGACGCATCTTATTTCTGAAATCAATGAAATCAGCAAATGCATAACATTTAAAATTGCCATTTTGGCCCATGAAATTAATAAAATGCATAAATGTGGTCTTATGGATTTTGGGGCGTTACAACTCTACCCTCCTTATTGAAATTTCTCCTCGAAATTTACGTACCAAATAAATATGGGTAAAGGCTTAGCATATCAGCTTCTGTTTCCCAAGTTGCTTCTCGCTCCGATTGATTAGACCATTGTATCTTAACCATAGGAATACTACGGTTTCTTATTTTTCTAATTTCTCGGAGGAGAATTATTTCTGGTCTCTCTTCATAGCTTAAATCTTGTGCTAATTGAATTGGTTCATGACTTAGCACATGCGAAGGGTTAGGAATATATTTCCTCAAAGCTGATACATGGAAAACATTTTGCACTGCTGACAACTGTGGAGGCAGTGCTAATCGATAGGCTAGTGTTCCTATCTTCTCTAGGATCTCATATGGTCCAATATACCTTGGACTCAGCTTTCCTTTCTTCCCAAAACGCATTACTCCTTTCATTGGAGCAATTCTAAAAAATACGTGATCACCTATCTCAAAAGTCAGTTCCCTTCTTCGATTATTGGCATAACTTTTCTGTCGGCTTTGAGCAGCTTTCATTCTTTCTCTTATCTTCTTAACAGCTGCTGCTGTTTGCTCCACTACATCTGGTCCTAAACCAGATCTTTCATCAACTTCATCCCAATGGAGTGGTGTCCTACACTTTCGACCGTAGAGAGCTTCATATGGACATCTGAATCGAAGCCTGGAAATTGTTAATGTAGGCGAACTCTACCAGTGGCAAATTCAGATCACAGCTTTCTGAAAAATCCACAATACATGCTCTGAGCAAGTCTTCTAAAATCCGAATCACCCTTTCAGATTGTCCATCGGTCTGGGGGTGAAACGCTGTGCTAAAGGTCAACTTTGTACCCATAGATCTATGCAAACTTTTCCAAAAAGCTGATGTGAACTTTGGATCCCTATCTGATACAATAGAAATCGGAACACCATGAAGCCTCACTATTTATTTTACATATAAATCTACGTATCTGCTCACCTCGTATGTTGTCTTAACTGGTAAGAAATGAGCAGACTTGGTGAGTCTATAAATTATAACCCAGATGGAGTTATATCCTTGAACAGTTCTGGGTAAACCAGTTACAAATTCCATCGCTGTACACTCCCACTTCCATTCTGGAATGGGCAGTGGCTTCAGTAATCCAGCTGGACGCTGGTGTTCAGCCTTCACCAGCTGACATGTTAAACATTCAGCTACAAATCTAGCAACATCCCTATTCATCTTGGCCACCGGTACAACTGCTGAAGGTCCTTATATATTTTAGTACTTCCGGGATGTGCTGAGTATGGAGCTGTATGAGCTTCTTTCAAAAGATCAGCTCTCAAATCATCTACTTGCGGTACCCAGATTCTCCCCATGTATCTAACTACGCCATCTTCTGAAAAGTAGAGGTTGCTGCCTCTTTCTTTATCTTGTTTAACCCATTTCTGCAACTGTTCATCTTTCATTTGATCTTACTGAGAGGTTTGCTAAAATTGTATTACTGTTGTTGAACACTATTTCAAGTCCAAACTTTTCAATATCAATCCCCAATAATTTCTGAACATTCAGCTGCACTAGTCCCACTGATTTTCTACTTACGCATCAGCTACCACATTTGCTTTTCCTGGGTGATAATTGATAATACAATCATAATCCTTAACCAGCTCCAACCATCGTCTCTGCCTCATATTCAATTATTTCTGGGTAAAGAAGTATTTCAAACTCTTGTGAATAAATCGCCTATAATATCCAGCCAAACCCAAGAAACTCCTTATTTCCGAAACAGACTTTGGTATTGGCCAGTCGCGAACAACTTCTACTTTGGATGGGTCAACTTCTATCCCATCCTTAGAAATAATATGGCCTAAGAACGATACTTTCTCCAACCAGAACTCACATTTGCTGAATTTAGCAAACAACTTCTTATCTTTCAAAATTTGGAGAACTGTTCTCAAATGTTGAACATGCTCGCATCTGGTCTTAGAGTATACTAGGATATCGTCAATAAATACCACTACGATCTGGTCCAAAAATGGTTGGAAGACCCTATTCATTAAATCCATAAAAGCTGATGGAGCATTCGTAAGTCCAAATGGCAGACCTCAAGTCGATCTTAGAAAAGACTATGGACCCTTACAACTGGTCAAACAGATCTTCCATCCTAGGTAATGGATACTTATTCTTAATTGTTAACTTGTTCAGCTCTCGGTAATCTATACATAGCCTCATACTTCCATCCTTTTTCTTAACAAATAAAACAGGGGCTCCCTAGGGAGAATTACTTGGTCTAATAAACCCTTTCTCAAACAGATCTTGTATCTGTTCCTTCAGTTCTTTCATTTCTGATGGAGCTAATCGATAAGGTGGTCTAGAAACTGGAGCTGCTCCTGGAATTAGATCAATTGAAAATTCCAGCTCTATGTCGGGTGGTAGTCCCTGGATATCTTCTGGAAAAACCTCGGGGAACTCACTTACCACTTCTACATCTGACAACTGGGGTTTACTGGTTACGGTTAAAGATGATAAACTAATCAGAAATCCTACTCCTCCTTTCCTCAAACAACATTGAGCCTTAAGAGCTGATATTATTCGAGGAATCTTACAAACATGCTTGACTTTAAACCAAAATGATTTTCCTACTGGTGGGTTAACCACTACTGTTCGTAGCTTAAAATCAATTACTACCCCATACTTGGTTAACCAATCCATTCCCAAAATCATATCAAATTCAAGCATTGGCAATATGATTAAATCAGCAGTAATTTGATTCTCTTGAAGTTTAAGCTCTAAAATCTTAAATACATCGTGAGATATCAATTCTTCTCCTGACGGTACTGATACACAGAAACCTACAGCTACCTGATCAGGCTTGATGGGCAATTTCTTAGCAAATTCAGCAGCTATAAATGAATGAGTGGCTCCTGAATCTATTAAAGCCATGGAAGGTAATTCAGCAATCATAATCTCACCCGTAACTATTGTCGAGTCTGGATTTGCTTGATCAGTTGTCATTACAAAGGCTCTGCTGGTCACCAATTTCTTTGATTTTGGACAATATTTCAAAATATGTCCCGACATTCCACATTTATAGCAGACATTTTGTCCAAGTCTGCATTGTCCAGGATGATTCTTGTGGCACTTAGGACATTCTGGACTATTATTACCAGCAGGAACAGATCTAATAGGTTGAATCGGTAGAGGCTTCTGCTCCTGAGGCCTTTGCTGGTTCTTGTTTTGTTTCTTGAATGGCCTCTGGTCCTTCTGCTGAAAGGCCTGCCTTTTCTATTGCCTTTTCTCATCGACATCTTTCAATCCCTTTCAATTTGCAGGGCTCTATCCACTGCTTCTCGATAGGTCCTTGGCACAGATATCCTAACATTCATTTTGAACATCGGCTTCAATCCTTCTACAAAATGACTCAGCTTTTCTTGTGGGTCATTTCCTATCAAAGGCACAAAATAGCACCCTCTTTCAAACTTCCACACATATTCCTGTATGGTTAAACTTCCTTGCTTAAGGGTCAAAAATTCCCTTTTCAATTCAGACCTCTTACCAGCCGTGAAGTATTGCTCAAAGAATACTTGTTTGAAATCTGCCCAATTGAGATTTATCAAATCTACAGACAATTTGACCCCTTCCCGCCAAATCATGGCGTCCTCTCTTAACATGTAGATAGCGCACCTAGGCCTGTCTAAATCAGACATCTGGAGGTATTCAAAGATAACCTCCATTGATTTGATCCAACTCTCTGCCACTAGTGGATCAGTTGTACCACTGAATTCTTTTGGCTTCTGTCGTCTGAACTTTTCTTGAGAATCATCATTACTTGGTCATCTGCTGCTGGAAGATTGCCCATTACATCTGCTGTTTTGTTCTACCAGCAGTCTCAGAATTTGTGTGATATTAGCATTATTGTCAGTATTGGTTTCTTCTAGGGGAATATTCCTTCTACCTCTTCCTCTTCCTGACATCTTATATTCTATAGCCCGTAATCCACCACATATATATATCAGAACATGCTAAATAATTTAAAGACAATGCTCTGAAAATAAACTCACAACTTAGAGGAACGGACGATAAACTCTGATTCAGCTGACGGTGCGTGTGTTTATCTCAAGAACGTTGCTCTGATACCATGTTGTGACGCCCGAACCCACGGGAATCACGAATTGGGTAAATAAAAATTTTCGAATAAAAAAATAAGGGCTGAAAGACAATTGTTATAAGCTGTATTTCTTATAACTTAAAAAGAAACTGAAACACGATACAAAAGCTGACAAACACGTATACACTTGCGCGCCAACTACTGACAAACTTCTTTGCGGAAAAACAGATTCTATTATATATATTGCAATTGCGGTGTACAACAGCTGATATTCTATATGAACTACTACTGTTGCAACTGATTTAATACAGTCTTTACAAAAGATGAAATAACATCAGACTTGACACGGAAAACGCTGGCCATTGACAAACACAACACCATGCAGCTGCTGTCAGACTTCACCACCCGTTTGCTCCTCAGCTATCGAACCTGCACCATTTTAAAAGCTAATGAGCCTAGGGGCTCAGCAAGCAAAAACCTGAGTGATAACAATTTCATTTAACGCAGGCAGACATCTGAACATACATAACTTGAGTTAAAGGAATCATCAATACATAAACGTTTCATAAACATTTCTTACTTTCATTCATAAACTTGGAGATGGGATAATAGCCAGATCTCATCATCATCCGATATCAGTTTTAGCATATAGCTCATATGAAAGGGCAGTCGACATCTGGATGACTACTCACCCTTCTTCTTGTGACCGTCTGTTATCTATGCCATAAACCTTATAATAACTTTTGTTCCTTTAACATCCTTTCTTTCTTTGAAATCTCTTTAAACATCATCGGGTTCCATCATTTAAAACTCTCGCTTCCCATTTTAAACTTTACTGAGTATCGAATTCGACTGTTGGGAACTTACCGCTGAAATGAAATCAGTCGTAACAAAGTGAAACAATACTTTGAAACAAAACAGATCTTCACTTTTCACGTTTATCGTAAAACAGCTGTAAGGATATCCGCTAACATTGAAACAGATGTGTTAAATGAAACGGCGTCGTTAGCGTAAGAAACAGACGTGGCTTGGGATACTGTTTGAATAGTGAACAGTTGTAACTATGAAATAGAATTGGTCACTCAGCTGTTAACGAATTGGTTTTGGTCAAACAGATGTCAACGCAACTAAGTTGGTCAACTCAGACGTCAACACAACTTAAACAAAGGCTTTCAGGTGTTGAACAAACCAACAGCTGAATACAAATTAAAGCAACAACTGGTTACGAACAAATGCAACAGCTGATTACGAAACAATGCAACAGCTGATAACTTAATAATACAACAATTGTTTACGAAAACTGATGCAACAGCTGATGACTCAATAAAACCAACAGCTGATGAACAATAAAACCAACAGCTGATGAACAATTGCAAAGCTGACAACAGCTGATGTGAGAAATTCTCGAAACCAAAAGCTGACTTTAAACTTGGTGTTGCAACATCAAAACGACAGCTACGCTATCATCTGTTATCTATCAAACCAGAATTTATACTGATTCGACTAACAACATCCGATTACATAGCGTCAAACTCCAATGTTACCATTCACCTGAAGGAAGAACATTCATGAACATACTTGAATCAAACTCGAATCCTCAGTATCCATACTTTTCTGGAAAACACTTGGAAGCATAAAAACATCATTTTGAACCCAATATTTCTTTCCTTGAACATTCTGGAAAATATTTTGAAGAACACTAAAGATTTTCTTTGCAAATGATAATGATCTTGCTTTCAAAACAGCTATTTATATGGAAGGGATTAGTGGCAAGATGCTATGTTTACAAAGCATGACACACTTCAACCAAGTTGTGAAATTTTAGTAAAATTCCCTTTCATCTCATTTTAAGTTTGTAAAACACCAAACCCTTTTCAAAAGAAATCATTTGTCCTCCTTAAAGATATTTTCAATCGATTTAAACCTGCTCATGTATCGCTCTTGGAGTCATCTGCTGGAACCAGCCGCGACGCAACTTATTTTCTGAAATCAATGAAATCAGCAAATGCATAACATTTAAAATTTGCCATTTTGGCCCATGAAATTAATAAAATGCATAAATGTGGTCTTATGGATTTTGGGCCGTTACATTCTTCCATCGGACCTTGACCATCGGAATAATCCACGCTCTAAGTCTGCGCTCCTCTCAAGCCAAGATCTGAACATGTCGCTCCTCAAAAGATAGGTCTGGTGCTAACTGAAGCGGCTCGAAATCCAACACATGCGATGGGTTCAGGATGTACTTCCGCAGCATCGAGATATGAAATACGTTATGCACCACTGACAGGCTGGGTGGTAGTGCTACTCGATACGCCAACATACCAACCCTCTCCAAATCTCAAACGGCCCAATAAACGTCGGGCTGAGCTTGCCCCTTCGGAAAAAGCGCATCGCGCCCTTCATGGGCGATATCCTCACGAATACATGGTCCCCAACCGCTAACTCCATATCTCATCATCTCTTATCGGCATAACACTTCTGACGACTCTGGGCTGTCCTCATCTGATCCCGTATCCTGATCACAATATCTGTGGTCTGCTGTACCATCTCTGGCCCCGTCAAAACTCTCTCTCCAACCTCGTCCCAGTTCACGGGAGACCTACACCTTCTCCCATACAAAGCCTCATATGGAGCCATCCCAATCGATGTCTGAAAGCTGTTATTGTACGTGAAATCTACCAGAGGCAATATCGAATCCCACGTACCCTGGAAGTCTATCACACAAGCTCTCAGCAAATACTCTAGAATCTGGATGACTCTCTCTGACTGCCATCTGTCTGCGGGTGAAAAGCTGTACTGAATGACAACTTCATCCCCAGCGCTACATGCAAGCTCCTCCAAAACGCAGATGTAAACCTAGTGTCTCGATCCGACCCAATAGAGACTGGTATGCCATGCAGTCTGACAATCTCTCTGATATATAGCTCCGCATACTGCGTCGAGGTGAAAGTGGTCTTCACCGATAAGAAATGCACTGACTTGGTGAGTCTGTCCACAATCACCTATATCGCTGTGTATCCTCTGGGACTCCTGGGTAACCCAACCACAAAATCCATCGTGATATTCTCCCATTTCCACTCGGGAATAGGGAGTGGCTGTAGCAACCCTGCCGATCGCTGATGCTCTGCCTTG
>KV014046.1:0-20199 GCA_001598015.1 Dorcoceras hygrometricum
GGTTGGAGCCACGCACAAGTGCCAGCAAGGTAGTGGTTTTGAACCCCCTATGTATGTCGATAACTGTTATCAATTTTTCGTATTGATCGTCTCCCGACTGTTTATATTATGTTCTTCCGCTGCCTCGCCGGGGGCGGATCCGGATCCCCAACACAAACTTCTAAGTTGGTACCAGTTTTCACTGGACTTTGAACAGTAATATCAACCAGCTTGCAACAAGGTTGAATCCTAACCATCCGAATCTTCAAGCAGTAACACCTCCACTGATAAATCATCAATCAGCTCTAACCATCAGTGCTCACAACTACGATTCAAACCAAAGATAGTCCGCACTGAAACCTGAACAACATGCAAAACCAGCTTGACAACGAAACCTGGACCAGCACACATCTAAGCTGGTGTCTTAACTAGCAGCTTATCCAGCTGAAGTATCTGCTTGGGTTAAACACTAATCTGCTCTGGTTAACTCATTAATTATCATCTGATAATTCTAGTTCTCACAGTTTTATTCTTCTTAATTAATATGTTAATTAGTATTATAATTCTCATATAAATTTTTTTATCATATTATCTAATGTCTTTTCATTCAATTTCATATTTAGTATCACAACTTATTCATTTCTCATCTCATTATTTTTCAATCATTTACTAATTCACTTTTTTTTTACTTAATTTAATTTTAAATAATAAATTAAAACTAATTTAAATTGCTAATGATATATTTTTCGGTTGTAACGTTTGCTTTTTGAGACTCTTTATATGTAAGTTGATTATATAAATTATATGACATTGTTAATATTTGTAGTAGATATAATATTAGTAATATATTAATTAAATTTAATACACTATACAGAGTTAATATTAAAATCAACACTAGAATTTGATATATATTATCAATAGATTATCAATAATATGTTTTTTATTTAATTATGAATTAAATATAATAATGTGTAACAATTGAATATAGTTTAGCCATCAATATCAATAACCAACCTGTATTTAATAATATCGAGTTAAGCGTGCATGGTGAGAGTAGTACTGGAATGAGTGACTCGCTGGGAAACTGTTGGGTTAAACGTGCATGGGTGAGAGCAGTATTAGGATGAGTGACCTTCTGGGAAGCTCGCGTACATCAAGCTGCTGATATTGTGTCGCTTGATCTGGTTGGCTAGTTGGACCATAAAAGAGTGACCCCAGATATTAACGAGTAATTGTTGGATCCGTGTTTACAGATCAGAATCTTAATTTTGATTAACACAAAACCTGCTATTATTTTACTAACAGTTTAACTGAAGTGTGCAGGAAAATTAGAACCAGATCAGAAGCGAGCTGGTTCAGGTAAAAGCACTGTACAGTAACAAGCCGCGTTGCGAAGATGAAGAGAAATGTAGCAGCTCTTCAGCGAGCTGAAACAAAGAACTGTAGCAGATCGAACCAAGAGCATATTGAGAATATGTCCAAGCTGGAACAATGAGGGGACGCCCAAGCTGGTCTAGTAGAGGATATCCAAGCTGGTACGGTGAGGGGACGTCCGAGCTGGTCCAGCAGAGGATAACCAGATCGCAGAGGACATCCAAGATGGTTCACCAGCTTGGAGCAAGAGCAGCTCAGAGTTTAGGAACCAGCTCAGAGAACAGTGAACAGCTCAGAGAGCAGCTGTGAGAGACCAGCTGAGCAGATCAACTCAGACGAGCAAAGCAGTTTAAACACAAACTTTTGTATTGTGTTAGTTCAAACTAGTTTGCATTGTCAACATCAAGTACGCTGTTCACAGAGCTCAAAGTCAGAAATGGCTGCAAAGTATTTAATGAAAAGGAGCTTAAAGTCAACATAGCCTACAAAACATTAAATGACAAAGGACACAAGGTACAAAACTGTCAGAACTTTTCAGAAGCCTTTACAACGGCTACAACTTTGTGTCCAACGGATAGAATAGCACAAGAGACTATAACATCAGCAAGAAACAAGCAGCAACGAAGATTTTTTCAAGTAGAGAATAGAGAGAAATAGAATACAAGTGCAGAGAGGCACAAAACAGAGGGAATAAAACAGCAAGGAACAGCTTTCACAGAAGCACTTCCGAGTGTGTGAGAAATATATGAGCGAGTGAGCTTACACTGTAAATTCTCACACACGATTCACACATATTTCGAGAGAAGAGCTTTATATATTTGTGAATGAATCACAAACACTATCATTGTTGTATTTCGCACTGAGACGTTAAAGAAGTGTATGTAGCCTTTCTCACAGAGGCGTTAAAGAAGTGAGTTAGACACATGCATCTTGCGGGCTGGTGTGCAGTGGTGTTGCTAGGAGTTCTTGCGTGTATGTAGCCTTTCTCACAGAGGCGTTAAAGAAGTGAGTTAGACACATGCATCTTGCGGGCTGGTGTGCAGTGGTGTTGCTAGGAGTTCTTGCGGCTGTTGGTCGCAGGAATGGGTTGTAGCGAGGGTCACTGCAATCAAAGTCTTCTAGTGGAATCCTTCCCGATTGCGGAAGAAGGGGAGAAGTAGGAGATTCAGCTCCGAACTTCCATAAACAAATTCGCATTGTTTGTTTTCCTTACTTACTGCATTTACATCTTTCTGCATCTGCACGCATACATGTTTAAAACCAGTTTATTTAGCTTTCAATTTACAGAGGGTAGTTCAGGTTTATTTCCGCATGAATTTTTTTTATCATACCTGATCTAATTCTCAGTGCTCAAACCTTTCAAGAACATGAGCTATTGCATCTCAAGATTTAACAGACCAGATCGTGCGAACGCTGCGAGATGGTACCAGCTTAGGCGCGATATAGTTTCTGGTTGCGTGCTGTTTTTAAACTCTCAAAAATTTATAATGCACGTAACTTACGGGGTTGGTGTCTAGGATGTGTGAGAGCTACGTGAGTTGTGGCAGAGTTCACGAACACCCTCGATTTTTCGATCCCAACAATTGCTATCAGAGAGCTTTTGCAATCTGGTACCCCGTGTAACGGGAACAACAGTAATGATATATCTACTGAGAATATGATTGACGGTAGGGGAAGATAATACTAATTTTTAAGGGAAATGAGACAACACTAGCATTTAGACACACACCTCCCCGAACTAATAACCATACCCTGTTGTAGACAGTAGGTGCACTATGTGCTGTCACTTGTGTAAGGAAATAAAGTTGCACCTTGACTAACAATCATAGCTTTTGGTCTAGTGGTAAGTGCTTGATTCTAACAATTGGTATTACAGATGGTCAAGAGTTCAAGTCTCCCGAGAAGCATATTTCTAAATTTTATTTTGGTGGATGGGGGGAGGAGTTTTTGGGTTAAGCGTGCTGAAGATAATAATGAGATGGGTGATATCTTGGAAATCTCTCGTACATCAAACTACTTGTTTCGCTTGATTTTGTTGATTAAGTGAGACATAAAAGAGTGATCCCAGATAATTATCAAGTAATTTTATTTCTTTTAGAGATAGAACCATGTCAAGGATAAAATATTCTGATAATAACAAAGGAATCATCACGGAGCTATACAGATCAGATCAGACAGGACCTAACAACATTGAAGTTTCAGATCAGATTGGAGCTTAGTTGAGTAAGGACAATTCGATTTAGAACAGAGCGTTTTGGAATAGAACAGAACAGATCAAGCTTAGTCAAAAAATTAGAAGAGAAGAAAGATCAGTTTACAAGAGCAGCTTAGAGATCGGATCACCATAGGCTATCAGTTTAGAATGATTTAGAGGATCATAGGGTTCTATTATCAACACAAAGAGACCAGGAGTTCAGCTCAGATGCGATCTGACTGAGTGGTTTTGGATATAAAACATGTTCAATTCAAAGCCTTCTAACCCTTCCAGTTTTGAAATAAGGGGAGACGTAGAATCTTGGATTCATACTTCCGGAAACAAATTCCTAAGTTTTCAAATTATTTGAATTTCAACATTATTTGTCACTGATTAAGTAAGTTTTTCAGCACAAACATATTTTTGCTCAATAAATCAGTTTAGACTGAGAATTAGTGTCATCTGGTAACTCAGCTGATAGCTAAAAAATGGTTTTAAAACACAAAATTTTGAAAATAGTTAATACCTCCCATCTAAACTCTTTTTCCGATCTCATCGATCATATCAAGTGGTACCAGTAAGGGGTGGACTCAGTCTAAGAACAAAAATATTCGAAATTCTATATATATTTAATGGCTTATTTCCAAAAAATCTCGATATTTTCAAAAGATGATTATGACAATTGGAAAATCCATAATATGGATGCTCAAGATGATGACATGTGGTTTGTCATCACTGATGGACAACCGAAGATCCTTAAAGCAAATACAATAATCGTCATGACTACTGGTGCTCCACACCATATTGAGAAGCCCAGAATAGAGTGGACGGTCGATGATAAGAGGAAATCAAGCCTGCACAATGTAGCTAATTATACAAGATTCTGGATAAGAACATGTTTAGCAATATCAAGATGTGCAGTATGGACAAGGACATAACCAACTTTGTGAGGGCAATGAGCGAGCCGACGAGAACAAGCTGGCTGTGGCTACACATAAGTTTTATAGCATGAAGATGAAGCCTAGAGACCATGACAGAATTTGATGATCAGTTCAGCAGAGTGGTGATCGAAATAGCTGCTCTTGGAAAAGAGTACACCATCAGGGAGGTGACATCGAAGGTGATGCCAAGAGAGTGGACGTGAAGACAATAAATATGAGGGAGTCGAAGGACTTGAACAAGCTAGAGCTTCACGACCTATTTGGCTATCTGAAAGCATATGAGTTTGACCTGGAGAACAGATTGGAGGGCGAGCCATCTACTTCTCAACCAACCAAGGTGTAGCTGCAACAGAGGAGAAACCTCTGAAGTCTACTGAACAATCGAACAACGACGTCATGTCCCTTTTTGTTGAAGTTTTGGAAATTCATGAGAAAAACTCAAAAACCATATTTTCAAATCAAGTCCACAAAAATGAACAGCTGCTATTGACTAATTATACTTTAATTGAGGTAAATTTGCTGAGGATTGTTGTCAGACCACGTGCTAATCACTCAAGATTAACGCACAAACAAGCACATAATCACGGAAGCGTAAAATCGGGCTTAAAAATTTTCGAAATAATTTGGGCCTGAACTCAAATCGCCATTCAAAATATCAATAATCAAAATACGAGTCAAATCAAACTCAAGCAAAACAGGTAACATAAAATCTCAAATCAGATACAAATCCCCATATACAAATAAACACAGGGCATCCCCTGGTACAATACATAATACAATATATAACTGGGACTCAAGGGAATGGGGATCGACCAGCTGGCGATCCACTCGATCCAGCTTGGTTACCTGAAGATTCTGCAAATGGATAACACAGACCCAAAAGACACAAAAGCAGGAAAAGAAATACAAGTTCTAGCCTCAGTACGAAGAGCCATCAAAACAGCAAATCATGCAACATGCTATAAATCAATGCTATGAAATGCATGAGGCTATCAAGGAATCGGTAATCAAGACCAGTGTATCAACTGGCAAATCATCTCAAGTCAAGCCTATATACCCACACAGTGTATCAACTGGGGAAATCATCGGTCCGTGATCTTCAGGGCCCGTCAGCCCATCACAGCTCGGTGGTAGACACTCGAATCCGGCAGCCACCACTCCGATGATAGCGTTGGACTTTTCAGGCACGACACATCTGTCGGCCAGTCATAATGTGGCTCTCAATCGGGACATCAAACAATCAATCTGGCTCAAGATGTATGCATGAATGCCATTCAATAATCAATTCTAAATGCATACAATAACAATACGTGAAAATAGAACATCAATAACCAAATCAGGTAAAGTCTGTTCACATAATCAGCCATCAATTCAATACAGAATTCATAACACAAAATATAGCCATGTCCACGCTCAAACTGATTGAGCTGCTCAATTTGTACCTCACAACTTCAATCTACCTCTACAGATTTCTCAAAGGCACGACAGAACTCAGCCTAAGCAAACCAGCTTTCTCCTGACCTCCTCAATCTCGACAGAAGCTATCCTGCGCCTTAAATTCCAGCTTCCAGAAGAACCAAAGAACACACGGTTCAGATCTCACGAAAATCTTCGAACAAAAAGATTCTTCACGCTTCTCTCCAATGCCAACTCAGGCCTCCTAGAAAGTATCAATCGAAAGAGCAACTCAAGGAGAATCTAGCGCCACCAATCTCATTCAAAACAACGGCTGGAATCGACAGAAATCGAGGGAAGAAATGTTCGGGTGAACAGTAGCTATCGAGGGTTTCGAAGATGAAGATAAGATGTGAGACCTGGATTTGTAATTGAGATTAATCGTTGGAATGAATCGATAAATAGAGGTTCTGCTGGTTTAAGATCTCTATTTGAGTGTTTGAGTTGCATTTTCGGGTTCCATTTCGTGTGTTGAACAATCCTGGAGATTTTGTATTTTCGCATATTTGAGGTACCTGCTGGTTGACGTATCAGCTGGTGTTGTGAGCTAGCAGCTGGTCGGTGGAAAAACCAGTCGAAGCGTGTTTTAGCGCGAGATTCCTGAAACACTGTCGTTTGCGTGAAGTTTAGTTGCGCGTGTTGTGATCAGCAGGTGCGTTAGTGTATTTGCGTTGAGGAAAAACGACTACGTTTAGATTAGTTGGCGCGACGTCGTTTCAAGGTTGCGTCTGGTACCAGCTGGTGGATTTGCGTGCAAGTGTCTGCTGGTTGTTCAGCAGGAGTAGATGTCAATGCGGGTCAAAGTTTCGTATCTTGCGACTGGTTGTGTTTCGTATCTTGCGACTGGTGGTGCGCTGTAGCCTGCGACTGGTATTTCGCGAAAGCTAGCGACTGGATGACGTCAGTTGTGCGACGTCGTTTTTATTGTTGCAACGCTGCGTTTTGTATGTTGCAGCTGGTTCCAGCTTTTGTATTTTTGAACCAGCGTCTGGTTGTCCAGCTGCGAGAGATTGTTCGCTACTGTAGCTTGCAGCTGGTGGTGGTTACTGTAGCTAGCGACTGGATGGCGTATGCGATGCGTCGTCGTTTTGTTTAGCGTGGTTTGAGATTTCAGCAGATGGTTTCTTTGCATCTGCTGGTTGATTGTGCCTGCTGGTTTGGGAGATTTATTGTCGACTGGTTTTGTCGGTGGACAATTATTTGAATTGGTTCCAGTCGTTGCTAGTGCTATTTATAGGAAGACTTGGTCTTCAAATTTGATACCAGATTCTATACTTAGAATATTTTCCAGCCTTTCGTTCTCTATTTTCTCAAACCCTCGTTACTGTTCCCCGTGAGCTATTTCGGTGAAATCCCGGCGTTTCTGGTGGTTGTTTTGCTCGTGTGAGGTAGCGTTGGACTCCTCTCGAGAAGCTCTATCATCCTACATCGTTTTTGGAAGCTGTTGTGGGCTGGAGCGAAAGCACGATGTTGCTGTTCTCGTGCGTGAGTTTTGTTGTGCAGGTAGCGTTTCTGTCCAGCTTCGAGACCTTGTTTCTAGCCATAGTTTTAAGCTTCATGTTTGGTTGTTGAGGTTTAATGATTAGCTGGTTGAGTTGTAGCTCCCAGCCGTGCGTTTTTAGGTTGGCCGTGAGCTTCTGTGTGAATTTCTGAGATCTGTGTGTCGTATATTTGAGCAGGTGGAACCAGATCTCTTGGGAATCCTTGTGGTAATTGTTGCTCAGTATAAGGTACGGATCTTGAGCTTGTAATTCAGCGTAGAACGTGGCTTGGATGAATTGCGAGATGGCTGGGTTGGATTGCCGTGCTTGTTGTGGTCCTGGTTGAGGACTGTGTATGCTATTTGTGTATTTGCTGTGTATCATATTTTTATATGCCAGTGTTCCAGCATGTTGCATACACGCATGTTATTCCATTCCAGCTTTGGTAGTCTTTGTACCTTGTTGTATTGTTGTTGTTTCTTACCAGGATCTGAGGGCGAGCGGCAATACCGCACTCTCATCTCCCTGCTGGGATCGTAGCCACCATGCGTCGAGTGGTTAACTACCACAGTTCATGGGCGAGGCAACAGCAGGTTGAGTTGTTGTATGCATCTGGTAAGTGGGAGTAGTGTCATGGCGAGTGGCTCACTACCACACTGTGAACCCACCCCGTGGCCACTGTATGTTGTTGGTAATTCTTGGAGCTATGTTTGAGTTCCTTAGCTCCCTTGTGGGTCGAGCTTTCCGTTGTTCTTCGGCTTCTCATGCATAGCATCTGCATTTTATTCCTTGCTGTTTATTTCTGTTGTATTATTGCTCTCCGTACTGGGGTTTGACCCCATGTCCCTCCGGGGCTTGGTTTGTTTCTTTGTTATGTTGTTTTCAGGAAACCCAGGTTCTACAGCTGGTCGTGGGTTTAACCCAGCTGGTGGTGCCCCAGGAGGTGGCTAGCGTGTCCCAGTTGCGTATAGCATACTTATATATATATGTATCAGTTAGCCAGGGGGATGCCCTGCGCTTTGTTGTTGTACCCGTAGGGGAATTTGATACATGTTGTGCACTATGTATGCTTATTGTTGGTTGTTTTATGAATTGGGAAACTTATTTTAAGTATCGTTGTATTTTAAGTTATATGTTTAAAACCGTCGGGCCTAAAAGCGAAAATTTTACCCACTTTTTGATAGCTTCCGCATGTGTTTATCTGTTGTGAGCATGAGGCCTGACATTTTTGGTATCATAGCTTAAACTGGGATAAGCTCAATTCCTTTGATCACACTTGAGTCTAGGCACAGTGTTGTGTGTTGCATGTGCTTGACTTATATGACTACGTGCTGCATATTTTGTGTTATATGCTTTCTATGCTGTATCTGTTCTGTTTTTTCTTATCCTGTTGAGTGTTTTAGATGCCGCCTAGACGTCGTGGTAGAGGTATGGGGCAGGGAATCAGGAGGGCAGAACGAGGATCAGTATAGTGCGCCTAGTCATACTCTTGAGAGTAGTGGAGAGGAGGAGGCTGAAGCTCCGCCGGCTCCGGTAGAGAGAATGGATGTGGTCATAACTCGGTTTCAGAGGATGAGTCATCCTATATTCAATGGTGATGAGTCGAGTGAGGACGCGGATTCTTGGCTCCATAGCGTCATACATCTTTTTGATCGAGCCCAGTATGACGACGATCTCCGGTTGAGGTTGGTGACCTTATTGTTGAGAAAGTCCGCAGAGCGTTGGTGGCGAGGTACGTCTAGTACCTTACTGGAGACTGGTGTTGGCATTATTTGGGACACTTTCTACCACGTCTTCAGGCAGGAGTATGTCCCCGACTCGTATGTGACTGCCCGTGAGCGGGAGTTTGAGTTCTTGGAGCAGGGTTCGTTGTCTGTGCGTGATTATGCTCGCAAGTTTTCTGCTTTGTTGGCGTATGTTCCGCATGTTGCTGGCCGGGAGAGGGCGAAGAGTACCAGGTTTGTGGAGGGCTTGAATGGAGATCTATACCAGAGCGTTCTGACAAGCAAGCCCAAGTCTTATGCTGAGGCCGTGGATACTGCTATCCACATTGAGGAGGACATGAAGAGCCATAGTGCGCGTAGGGCGCAGGTGGAGCAGGCGGTGCAGGGTGGTAGACTCGCTGGTCAGGGAGCTCAGTCGTCTCAGAGTTCTCACTAGTGGTATCAGAGCAGGTTGTTCTTGAACGAGCATTTATTTTAAAACGCATGTGCTATTTGTTTTAAAATGTTTTAAAAATTTTTGGAGAGCTCATTTTATGAAGATAAGGAGAGGAATGATTTTTGAACTTCGGTTGATCTTTTGTCGAGCTGACACGGAATGCGCGAGTTCTGTGTGGATGCCAAGATTCTGTTTTGGTTGGGCTGTTTTCAGCGCATGTGACAAAACAGGAGAAATGAAAGAAATTCGGTAGTTCAGCTGTTGTTTCTTTGCCAAATCTGAATAATTTAGGTAATTCAGTAGCACGTGTTCCATTTGAAACAAATTTTTTTATGTGCTCTGATTGTTATGCGTAATTTCAGCTGATGTTTTGTTGTTATTTGAGCTTATATTATAAAAGATAGGGAGAGTAATAATGTTGGAATTGCAGAGCATTGTTCCAAAAGAACGTGCAGTGATATGTCTTCTGACGAGATGACACGGATCTTGCGAGATTTGTATGTATGCCAAGACTTTGAATTCTGTTATGGGACAGAGTTTAAAAGTAATGTAAGAGATTCTGTGAATTCCTTTGTTATTTATCTCTTAGTCTTTATTAATTTCAGCAATCGGTTTAAGCATCAGTTTATGTTGCAATCTTTTTCAAATCATAGCATATTGTTGCATATGGTTGTTCCCAAAGTGCTTTTCGTTTTCCAAAATCTAAAATTCCTGCTGTCACATTGTTTTTGTTGTGACAATGTAGGGAGAGCTTTTGTCAGGCCTCGTGCTCACAACAGAGTAAAAACCCAAACACATGCGGAAGCTTAACAAAAAGTGGGTAAAATTTTCGCTTTTAGGCTCGACGGTTTAAAACATATAATTTAAAATAATACGATACTAAAAATATATCCCAGCTATTTAAAACCAACAAAACCAATCAGTATAGCATACATCATAAGAAGACATGTATCAGACACCAAACACTGGATACAACAACAAAGCACAGGGCATCCCCTGGCTAACAATACTGATACATAATATATGCTATAAGTTACTGGGATACTCCACCACCTCCTGGGGCACCTCCAGCTGGGCCAGCACCACGACCAGCTGTATAACCTGGAAAACACAACAGGCAAAGAAAACAAACCAAGCCCCAGAGGGACATGGGGTCAAACCCCAGTACGGAGAGCAACTATAAATCAGCAGTAAATAGCCAGAATAAAAATGCAGATATTATGCATGAGATGCTGAACAACGACCAAAGACTCCAACTGGAAAGAAAGTCAATGAACTCAAAGCACAGCTCAACTGAATCTGCAAAAAACGGTGGCCACCGGGTGTGTTCCAAGTGTGGTTGCTAGCCACTCGCCGGGACACAACACCCGAATACCAGATGCATCAAACAACTCGACCTGCTGTTGCCCAACCTATGAACTGTGGTAGTTAGCCACTCGGTGCATAGGGGCTAACATAACCCAGCAGGAGAGATGAGAGTGCGGTATTGCGCTCGCCCTCGCATCCTGGTAAGAAATAGAACAGCAACAGCAAAGCACTGCTACAATAGCAGAACTAAAAATGATCATGCGTATGCAGTGCAACAGCTGAACAACATATAAAACAACAACCATTGCACACACAACAATCAAACATAATATCCATGCCAATTCCAGCCGTAATACAAGATCAGCATCCGTACCTTAACTTCTGAGCTACAATTACCACACACAGCTGCTACAATCAAGTCCGAGCAACACAGATCTGTCACCTGCTAAACCAACACAAACTACTGCTCAAGGACCGAAACATAAAACTTGTTTAGTTTACATTAATAACCCACTGATTAAGATTAGAAGATTAATTGTGAGCAGAGAGCCTCAATTACAAGCTCAACCCGTACCTTAATTTCCTCAAAGAACGTAGCAAGTCACGTCCTGCACAAATATTCCAAAATATACGGTACACAATTTCAGAGAAATGTAACCAATCTCACGGCCAACCACAAATTCTCACAGCCTCAACATAAAAACTCACGGCTGGAAAATCATATGCACAAACTAGCCTTCAACCCTTCCCAAACAACTCACAGGAAGCTTAAAACAAGGCCTAGAACAAGATTCCAACACTAAATTCGAAAGCTACCTGCAACTGAAAAAATGCACGAACACGCAGTAGCTTCGAGCTTCCAATCCAGCCAACTATAGCTTCCAAAATGGGTATGAGATGAAATAGCTTTCCAAGAGGAGTCCAACGCTACTTCAAACGTGAAAAACGGTGGCCGGAATCAACGGGAAAGTCACCGGAAAGCTCACGGTGAACAGTGCCAAGGGTTTGAGAAAACAGAGAACGAAAAGGCTGGAAAATATTCTAAGTATAGAAATGATAACAATAATTGAAGACCAAGTCTTCCTTATAAAATCCCTGCAGCTGCTGAATTCCACTAAAAAGTCCACCGACAAACCAGTAGAAACAACAACCATCGGCTGGTTGAACCCCGCTACGCATAAATTCAAAATACATAAAACGACGTCGTAGGACTCTACCTACGACTGGTTCCATACCAAAAGCTGGGCAGACAGTCGACAACACCAGTCGACGAACAAGTAATAACCCTCGAATAAATTCCCACGTGCGCAAATACTACCCATCAGACGCAAAGAAACCAGCTGCTGAAGTCTCAAACCACGCTAAACAAATTCAGCCGCTAGCTACAGCAACGAACAATCTCTCGCAGCTGGACAACCAGACGCTGGTTCAAAAATACAAAAGCTGGACAGCCAGTCGAACGGACACTAAAATCAATCACAAAGCAACCCATCGACTAGTCCTCAAAACGGCGTCGCACCAACTTATCCAGACGACGTCGCATAGGATGCTCAATCCTTAATACTAGCTGCTGGTCATCCAGACGCAAAACACAAAACAACGCACAACGCTTCCCTCGTCTGGCACCAGTCGCAACGTACCAACACAACCAGTCGCAAGCACAGGAGCACTGACCCACGTTGACTTCTACCCTCGACTGGCCGACCGGTCGCAACATCTCACGAACACCAGTCGCAACAACTCACGAACACCAGTCGCAACAACTCCTCTCAAAATACCAGTCGCAGCTACAGTGCACAACCAGTCGCAGCTACAGTGCACAACCAGTCGCAGCTACAGTGCACAACCCGTCGCAGCTACAGTGCACAACACACAAAACATGCGAAAATACAAAATCTCCAAAATTGTTCAACACACGAAATGGAACCCGAAAATGCAACTCAAACCTCAAAACAGAGATCTAAACCACAAAATCTCTTAATCGATTAATTCCGACGATTAATCTCAATTAACAAATCCAGGTCTCACAGCTTTATTTAAAATTTGTCGGGAAAACCAGCTTTCGGCCCTTTTTGATTCCCACAAAAAAAGGGAGAGAATTGTTAAGACCATGCATCTGTTATTTGAGGTTTTGTGTAAATCAAAAAGGGAGAGATTGATGGATCTGGATAAGAGATCCAGATCTGAGTTTTGAATTACACAAAACCTGTTACTGTGTTTCTAAAAATTCTATGCAGTGTTCAGATATCAACAGGAGAAGTCTGAAGTGTTGAAAAAAGGGAGAGAATTGTTAAGACCATGCATCTGTTATTTGAGGTTTTGTGTAAATCAAAAAGGGAGAGATTGATGGATCTGGATAAGAGATCCAGATCTGAGTTTTGAATTACACAAAACCTGTTACTGTGTTTCTAAAAATTCTATGCAGTGTTCAGATATCAACAGGAGAAGTCTGAAGTGTTGAAGAAAGTTGCATCGCATAATTGTTGAAATAGAAGGTTACTGTTGAAGTTGCTGTCGAAGAAAGATACTATTACAGAAACTGTTGGCAGATACTATTTCAGAAGCTGACAGAAGAAGTTATCAGATGTTCATTAGTGAAGAGAAGCAATCAGCTGTTGGATTGAAGCGAAGAGAAATCTGATAACAGTTATGAATAGGAGATATCTGATGAAGCCTTCTCGGTAGAAGAAGAAGATCCCTGTTGAAGTTGCTGTCAACAGATACCGTGCGAAGAGTTACTATTGATGAAGCTGTTGAAGATGAAACAGCAAGTTACTGTTGACGAGGTTGTTAAGAAGTAAAAAAAGAGTCTGAATTAGCTGGAGCATTTAGGTGTATAAGGACCAGCTGGAACTCTAAGGAGAAGATGAACCAGCTGGAACGATATGAACCATCTGGAGCGCTAAGGGGATGATGAACCAGCTGCAAGCGCTAAGGTGTACATGGATCAGCTGTTGCGCAAACGTAAATGAATCAGACGTCAATGTGAAGAGGAATCTGGAATCAGCGATGATGACGTCAGCATTTCTATTGGAGGAAGCTGTGATCAGCAACTATGACACAATCCAGACTAGAGCTACAGTATAACCAGTCGTTGGGTAATCCAGACGCAAGCTACAGTGGATCATTCATCCAGACGCAAAGAAGAGTTTGAAGTAGACGTTGCGCTAAAGAAAAACCAGACGTAGCGAAAAGAACAGATCAATCAGCCGTTGCAAGCATTCAGTTGTTGATCAGTAGTTGAACTCAAGAAGCGAAGCAGTTGACTAATCAATAGTCAACTGCTGAGCGTAATCAGCTAATGGAATAATCAGCTGTTGGTATAGATCAGCTGCTGGAACATATAAGCAAAATGGAAAGAATCAATGGCTGAAATTGAGTCGTGCAAATACCTTAAATCAAGGGGACATGATTTGTACTATTCTGGGAAATAGTACAATATACAGAGGATGGTTGCACCAATTTGGAAAGAAGAAAAATTGGCCTTGACAAGCGCAGAATAGATTTGAATTTACTGTCTAACGGCCATATTTGAAGAGAAGCTATATATACAAGGAGATTTGTTGAAGACAATGATTTTGACAGATTAATTGATGCACAGTGCACAAATTGAGAGGGAAGAAAAACAGAGAGACGAAGCTGTCAACTATTATTCAACCAGAGGAGCGCTTATTGCACAGTTGACAAGCTGAGTCTTAATTAGCTTTGTAGAAGCATTTTCCCAGTGTGTGAGATTTATTATTTTGAGAGTTGAGCGTTCACTGTAAATTCACTCACATATTTTGAGAGATGTGCGAAATTGATTAGCGAGTGAATCACAAACAAAAATCAGATCCCGTTCAAGAACGAAGACGTTAAACTCTGTGTATGTAGTCTTTGAACAGAGACATTAAACAAGTTCTGATTGAGACAGCCGAGGGCTGGTGGAGTCTAGGAGTTCTCGCAGCTGCTGGCTGCGGGATCGGGTCTGTACATGAGGTGTAGATCAAATCTTCTAGTGGAACCTTCCTGAAGAAGGAAGAAGGGGAGATGTAGGATATTTATATCCGAACTTCCATAAACAAATTGCAGTGTATTGTATTCTGTTATTTATTCCGCATAAGCACATTAATTTAGCATCGCATTTCAATTATCACACACGCTTAGCAAACAGATTTCATGGACTGTTATCACGCATCTTTAACATGTTCAAACAGAATCTGTTTGCGTTAGTTGTTTTAAAATTAGGATTCATTTCTGTTGGGGAACAACGGTGTAGGATCCGGATCCCGCCTCCCGGAGCGCAGCGGAAAACAAAATTGCCCGGGAGACGATCAATACAATAAAATTCAAACACAATACGAACCATTCATAGGGTGTTTTCGTTGATTACCTTGCTGGCAACTCGTGCCTGGCTCCAACCGGAATTACAAGAACGCCGGCTCTTCGCGGTAGGCGGCGGTAGATTCGTCAATCAGGTCCATGATCGGAAATGATCTCCCTCCGATCAGCCTGCACTAGAAGACTGATGGATTTTATCACCAACGGATTCTCCTCGAAAGGTTGGCCGGATCAAGTCCGGCGAGGCGGCGGCGGCGGCGACATGCACCGGCGGCGAGGCTTTGGAGGAGAAGGGGGCGGCCGTGTCTAGCACACTAGGTTTAGGGTTTTGTGTTGTGTCAAAAGTGTGTTATGATTAAGCCTAAGTCTACATTAAGTAGACTTAATGATGGACTTGGACCGGCCCAACGGGCCCGGGTCCAACGTATGAACATTCGGTTCATCCCTATCACCGTGACTTCATCATAACTCCGATCGCCGATCAGAACGGACCGATTGACTCAGTTTCCAAAACTGAATACTATGATCTGAAAAACCATTTTTCAGAACCCCAGTGCAAAATGACCGTTTTGCCCCTCAACAACGGGAAATTACGATATGACCCCTGTTGACTTTTAGGAAGTTGCACTCCCCAAAATCCTCCTCAAGTGCTCAACACATTGAGCTCAGTATCCGTGCGGGAATCTCGAATCCAGTACTTGGTGACCCTCAATGGTTTAGGGATACAGCTAGCCGTGGGCCCACAACCATTGTGGCTCTGGATCACAACTCCGGACTTGCCCATCGGATCATGGTAAGAGCGTCTAGCAACATAGCCCCATGATCCCATAGGTATCACTGATAGTGCCTGCAAGAACCAGTTGGTCGTGGTTAACGTACAGTACGGTCCTTTCAATCCATATATCCTGATCAGATCAACGACCTTTGGTAAATCGAGAGTCGCTAAAGATCCGATAGCTATGCATACATCTTGGAGATCGAATAGTGACATCGCGAGTGTAACTAGGTAAACCCATTTGCCTAAAACACTTCTAGTACTCTGGCCAAAGATTTATACACTATTATCCCCTCAGATAGCATAGGATATCCACACATGTCTGCGAACGGTGAATCCTCGACAACGATGCATCGACTCCTACATGCATCGGGACCTCACCCAATCCCGCCGCCTAACGACCCCAAGTGAGTCGGAAAAGGGGTCAAAGTGAGGCGCCTATCATCTAGAGCCTCAATGTCGTTTCGAGTCGTGAGGACTAATCAGTACAACCAAGACCACGGACTTATCCACTCGACAAATGGTAACCACTTGAAAAGTCCGAACGAGGGTAGTTCGATAGATCACCAGGTCACTATCTATCTGCATGCTCAGAACATCACAATGTTCCCTACCAATGAAACATGGTACTTCGCATCGCAGATACTAGTCTCAAGCTCGGACGGCCTTATCCTCATTTTGACGGCCCAATCGACTAGGAACTGATTCAGAATACACAGTGACTATTAGATGTGTTTCATGATAGCCGTCATACCCACTATCACATCTAACATACACTATAGTGCATTCCAGGTCTTTACTCAACGCAATTGTTAATCATCATACAACACAATGAAAGTAAATAATGCCATATAAATAAATGCGAATATCATATATAAATACTGTCATATACAAGAGTCTATAAACCCACACGCCACAAGTTGGCTAGTTGGGCATCTACTCTAACAATCTCCCACTTGCCCTAAAGCTAAATACTCATCAGACGTAGTCCCATTGTTTCGTGATGTTTTTCAAACAAGGGTCCTGGTAAGGGCTTCGTAAGTGGATCAGCAATGTTGTCCGCAGAGGCGACTCTCTCAACTGCTATGTCACCTCTAGCCACAATATCCCGGATTATGTGGTATTTCCTCAGTATGTGTTTGGATCTTTGGTGAGACCTAGGCTCCTTTGCTTGCGCAACGGCACCCGTGTTGTCGCAGTACATCGGGACTGGACCAACTCCATTAGGAATGACGCCCAACTCTTGGACGAAATTCCTTATCCAAATCGCCTCCTTAGCAGCAGCTGATGCTGCGATGTACTCAGCCTCAGTGGTTGAATCCGCGATGGTGTCTTGCTTGGAACCCTTCCAAGAGACAGCACCACCATTGAGCATGAATACAGATCCAGAGGTTGACTTCGAATCATCCACGTCACACTGGAAGCTAGAATCAGTGTAGCCTTCCAGTTTCAGTTCACCATCCCCATAGACCATGAACATATTCTTAGTCCTTCGCAAGTACTTAAGAATATCCTTCATAGCCTTCCAATACAATTGGCCGGGGTTGGCCTGGTAGCGGCTCGTGACACTCAGAGCATATGCGACATCCGGTCTAGTCGAGATCATGCCATACATAATACTACCTATTGCCGAGGCATATGACACACATGTCATACTCTCTATCTCCTCATCAGTCTTTGGACACATAGACTTAGATAGAGTGACCCCGTGGCACATAGGTAGGTGTCCTCTCTTGGACCCTTCCATAGAGAACCACTTAAGTATGGTATCGATGTAGGTAGCTTGGGTGAGTCCGATCATCCGTTTCGATCTATCCCGATAGATCTGTATTCCAAGAATATAGGATGCTTCACCCATGTCCTTCATCGAAAATCTACTAGACAACCAGACTTTAGTTGATTGCAGCATTCCTACATCATTCCCAATGAGTAGAATGTCATCAACATAAAGTACGAGGAATGTCACAGCGCTTTTAACTACCTTCTTATAAACACATGGCTCCTCGGGATTCTTGATGAAACCAAATTCCTTAATTGCTTCATCGAATCTCAGGTTCCAACTTCGTGATGCTTGTTTGAGACCGTAGATCGATCTCTGAAGCTTGCATACCTTATGTTCGCTTCCAACGGATGTGAAACCCTCAGGCTGCGTCATATAGATCTCTTCCTTAATGTTTCCATTAAGGAACGCAGTTTTCACATCCATTTGCCATATCTCATAGTCGTACCATCCGGCTATGGCTAATAAGATTCTAATTGACTTGAACATCGCGACTGGCGAGAAGGTTTCATCATAGTCAACACCTTGCCTTTGAGTGTAACCTTTCGCGACCAGTCGTGTCTTGTAGGTCATTACCTTACCATCAGGCCCAAGTTTCCTCTTGTATACCCATTTGCACCCAATAGGAACAATTCCTTTGAGAGGATTAACAAGAGTCCAAACTTGGTTAGCATGAATCGAATCTAACTCAGATTGCATTGCTTCAAGCCACAAATTAGAATCAGCATCGAAAATTGCCTCCTTGAAAGTTCTTAGATCAGATCCAACAACTTGATCACCTTGATCATCTTCAAGGAGAAAACCATATCTCTCAGGAGCCCTAGGAACCCTTTCGGATCTCCTAGGTGCAACCATTTCTGGTACCGGCTCTGGAGGTGTAGGAGATTCACCTGGTACTTCAGTTGGTTCTCGAACCTCTTCGAGTTCTACTATTTTTCCCTTTCTATCAAGTAGAAATTCCCTTTCCATAAAGGTGGCATTTCTAGAAACAAACACTTTTGTTTCGTTCGGATAGTAGAAGTAGTATCCAACGGAATTCTTTGGATACCCAATGAAGTAGCATAAGATGGATCTCCCACTGTCTGCTTCACGTAAGCAGGACATCCCCAAATCCTCATAAATGAGTACTTGGGTGGTTTGCCCATCCATATCTCATATGGAGTCTTATCCACTGCCTTGGTGTGGACATTGTTCAACAACATTACCACCGTTTCGAGCGCATAGCCCCAAAACGAGGTAGGAAGTTCAGTGAAGCTCATCATAGATCGAACCATGTCTAACAGGGTTCGATTACGACGCTCCGCTACACCATTGAGCTGTGGTGTGGTCGGAGGGGTCCACCGTGCGAGAATCCCATTCTCTTTCAGATAGTCTTGAAACTCAGCACTCAAGTATTCACCACCTCGATCGGATCGAAGTGCTTTAATACTTTTGCCTAGTTGATTTTCTACTTCAGCCTTGAATTCTTTGAACCTTTCAAAGGATTCAGACTTGTGCTCATTAAGTACAAGTACCCATACCTAGAGTAGATATAAATAAACATCTCCTATAGCTACTGCAGCAACTCTTGCTCCATTGCCAAGCCTCAAGTGGGTCTCACCCTCTCTAAGACGTCGGCTTCTTGTCATCACCTGCAAATCATTGCAGATATGAGATCCACATCCGGTATCAAGTACCCAAGAAGTCGAATTAAGAGACATATTTATTTCAATATAGAACATACCTTTCACAGTTCGCAACTGCTCGAGGTACTCCTTGCAGTTCCTCCTCCAATGCCCAGGCTTGAGGCAGTGGTGGAAAACATCCTCAGACTTGTTCGGCTTGGAAGCCTTTGCCTTTGGCTTCTTAGTGGGCTTTTCCTCCTTTGCAGGGGCAGAACGCTTCTTTCCCTTGCGTCTGGGCCCCTTCTTCGCAGAGGAAGAAGAGCCCATAAGGAGGACGGGCTTGTCCTTCTTTATGGTTCCTTCAAACACTACAAGCATGTTAACCACCTCTTCAAGGGTGGCTGCCAGCTTGTTCATGTTGAAGATGACCACAAAGGGGTCGAATGCAGCAGACAGTGAGAGGAGAAGTACATCCACCGACAGCTCGTGTGGAAGTCTGATATCAAGGCCCGACAGCTTTTCGACGAGCCCAATCATACGAACCCCATGCTCGTGGACCGAAGTCCCATCGTGCATGCGGCTCGTCATAAGCTCCTTGACAGCCGTGAACCTCTCATGTCAAGAGTTCTCCCCGTACAGTTCTTTGAGATGAAAAAGTATGTCAGCAGCATACTTTGTCTTCTCAAAGCGCCGTTGCATTTCATTGGACATCGATGCCATCACATAGCATCGAGTCTTAACCTCGTCGTCCCACCATTGTTTAAGCGTAACCAGCTCCTCAGGGCTGATATCGGCAGGGGCTTCCTTCGGAGGGCACTTCTCTATCTT
>KV014047.1:1462-18975 GCA_001598015.1 Dorcoceras hygrometricum
AGCTAGCCGTGGGCCCACAACCATTGTGGCTCCGGGATCACAATTCCGGGACTTGCCCATCGGATCATGGTAAGAGCGTCTAGCAACATCGCCCCATGATCCCCTAGGTATCACTGATAGTGCCTGCAAGAACCAGTTGGTCGTGGTTAGCGTACAGTACGGTCCTTTCAATCCATATATCCCGATCAGATCAACGACCATTGGTAAATCGAGAGTCGCTAAAGATCCGATAGCTATGCATACATTTTGGAGATCAAATAGTAACATCGCGAGTGTAACTAGGTAAACACATTTACCTAAAACACTTCTAGTACTTTGGCCAGAGATTTATACACTATTATCCCCTCAGATAGCATAGGATATCCACGCATGTAAGCGAGCGGTGAATCCTCGACAACGAAGAATCGACTCCTACATGCAACGGGATCTCACCCAATCCCGCCGCCTGATGATCCCAAGTGAGTCAACAAACGAGCCAAAGTGAGACGCCATCATGTAGAGTCTCAATGACGTTTGAGTCATGAGGACTAATCAGTACAACCAAGACCTCGGACTTATCCACTCGACAAATGGTAACCACTTGGAAAATCCGAACGAGGGTAGTTCGATAGATCACCAGGTCACTATCTATATGCATGCTCAGAACATCACAATGTTACCTACCAATGAAACATGGTACTTCGCATCGCAGATACTAGTCTCGAGCTCGGGCGGCCTTATCCTCATTTTGACGGCCCACTCGACTAGGAACTAATTCAGAATACACAGTGCCTATTAGATGTGTTTCATGATAGCCGTCATACCCACTATCACATCTAACATACACTATGGTGTATTCTAGGTCTTTATCCAACACAATTGTTAACATTATATAAACATAATGAAGATAAATAATGCCATAAACAAATGCGAATATCATATATAAAGACTTTCATACACAAGAGTCTATAAACCCACACGCCACAGGTTGGCTAGTTGGGCATCTACTCTAACAAGAGCATATTGTAGCTCAGAGTCGAAACATATTTCAGATCACAGCTTCAGATCTTAACAGCTATTTAGTCCAGAGGATTCAACGATCAAGATTAAATCAGATAAAGCCTGTGAGACAATTTAGATTGAAGAGAGACAAGATCAGAGCTATTTGGAACGCAGATTTGGTACAAACGATGTTTACCTACTTTGGTATAAAAGTCAACTAAACTCTGACAACAGCAGACAAACCTCAACTCAGCGGCGCAATTAATGCTCGATACGATGAAATATTCAAAAATGGTTTGTGTCTAGTGGCTCATTAAATGACCGTTGAAGATGGATGTTATATATAGCTAAAGTGATTCAACAGAGAAGCTCTCTCTCGCATTTCCTTAGCTCTCTCGCTAACTCTCGCTCCATATTACGATTTCCAAGTTCAATCCATTTTATCCCAGCTCTCAATTTCGAATAATAGTCTTTCAACTCTTACTCATAAATAAATCTTCGAGATACTCTTCTAGTTTCACATCAGTCACATATTCATATTGTTCAAGAAACCAGAAGATTTACAAACTCTATTTATGAAACGAACCGTACTCTAGAAATATTTTTTTTTAAATCATGTGCGGAATAAATAAACTAAAATGTATGGCTCGTTCCCCTTTAAATCATTTTCTCGACATAACTTTAAACATAAATAAATGAATATTTTAAAACATGAAATCATCCGTACTGTTTTAAAACAAGCTTAAGTAAAAGTAGCGGAAACTAATCATGCCAAGTGAAATAACTGAAAAGTGTATCATAACAAAATAAAGACATCATAGTGGTCATGGGGTACTGCTGCAACAGGCGCTCAGAGGTCCTCACCGCTAGTCGGGATAAAATCCACAGGATCATCACCTGCACCATTTAAACCTAGTGAGCCTAGAGGCTCAGCATGCTCTATCTTTTAAATAACAAAGTACATATAATAAAATCACATACAAGCACATACGTGATATAAAATACGTTAAATCATGCATGCATGGATGCTCTTAAAACATGGTTCATAACATAACATAATCATAGCATACATAATCAGGCATGACGTAACGTAACATAAAACGTATAAGTCGTATCTGTGAAATGTGAGCGGGCGTATGACTGATCAGTCGAAAGAACCATCGGTTTCGCATTTTCTTATATGGCATTCTTTACTTTCATTATGTGTGTAATGATTTACAATTGTGTTGAGTAAAGACCTAGAATGCACTGAAGCGTATGTTAGATGTGATAGTGGGTATGACGGCTATCATGAAACACATCTAATAGTCGATGTGTATTCTAAACATGTTCCTAGTCGATTGGGCCGTCAAAATGAGGATAAGGCCGCCCGAGTTCGAGACTAGTATCTGCGATGCAAAGTACCATGTTTCATTGGTAGGGAACATTGTGATGTTCTGAGCATGCAGATAGATAGTGACCTGGTGATCTATCGAACTACCCTCCTTCGGACTTTCCAAGTGGTTACCATTTGTCGAGTGGATAAGTCCGAGGTCTTGGTTGTACTGATTAGTCCTCACGACTCGAAACGTCATTGAGACTCTACATGCGTTGTGGTGCGGTTCACCCGACCTTACCTCGGGATCCCAAGCACCTCCTATGCCACTTCACCATGTCGTGATCACATGGATCCATAGGCTCGTAATACATTAAAACAGGAGATCCCCGAGCCCGACTACCCGGCTAGCTCCCATCGTAAACTTGCCACAAGTCACTTTAATTCCTCGGGTTTTCTTTTAAAAAACATGCCTTTATCGTTTCATAAAACATTCGTGATGCGTGCATTTTCATAAAATCATGCAATTTAAAAGCTTAGCCCATCAATATATATTTAATTCTTTACTTTAAAACATTTTCATACATAACATACTACATATATAACTAAATATATATTCGCGGACTTCTACATTTTCTATTTCGATCAAGACTGGTTCAGGAGTCTTGGCCTTACACATGACTTGGCCTATAACATAAAACTCAACCCTTTAAAATTCTAAAATACTCTATCCTTTGCTAAAAACTCAAATATTTAAAATTTGACTCAATAAGGGGTTGACCAATTATTGACTAAATAAAATCCCAAAGACCAAAATTTTGACTTTAAAATTTAAAATAAAATATATGTCCAAATTAATTAAAATTTGACTAAAAACTTTGACTTTAAAAGATTTGACCAAATAATCTTAAATTGGACCTTAGACTTTAAAATTAAAATAACCGATCCAGAATTAAAATAAGTTTGACCAAACTTAAAATATTTTGACTCGACCCTCAACTAACCGACCTGGTCCATCCATGAAAATTTAAAAATCACACATGCTAAAAATCATTTTCTAGGCATTAATTTGTCATGAAAATTGCCAAAATTTCATAAAACAAATAAATTCTAGAAAATGCTGGAAAACATCGTAAAATATGCTTAAAATATCAAATAAAGTCATCCACGAACTTTGGCAGCCCCTAAAATCGGAATCTCAATTTTCACAAAAATGACCCGACGAGGCTCAATTCGAACGACAAAACGGTAAAAATCACTAAAAATCAATTTATTAACCAAATCACTATCTGTTTCGACCCAAGTCACCCTAACTCACCCCACAAGGACATGACCAACCCGACTCCGCAAACCCACTGCCCGCGCACAAACTGCAACCAGGAAACGTGCTAGCCATAAAATTCATAGCTAATTCGTTCCTCGAACAAATCGCTCGTCGTTTGGACCTACGTGACCCTAACTCAATGGGCTATCTTCTACAATCAACCTTGGCCACACAGACTGCATAGAGCGACTTACTCGACCCCAAAAACTCTACTGTCACGCACAGACGACAAGCCATGACACTTGCTGATCATAAAATTCGTAATTAATTCATTCCTTGACCAAATCGCTTCCCGTTTGGACCTTCATGATCCTAACTCGATGGACTAACTAAATTGACCACCCTTGGACCAAACCCTAGCCCCATGAACCGCCCATGACCGAAGCATATCAAGAATGAATCAAACACGTGTTGAAAAACATGATGCGTGTATGGATCTCAAACCTTAAACATAGATCTAATCAAAACACATACAAATCATGCACATACTTTTAAAAAATAGTATACTATGATTTAAATGGTGAGAAAAGGAGAGATATAACATGCCTTTGTTGGATAATAATGAAGATCTGCGAGTTACCGACGTGTAGGACGCGAGATCGGGACAAGACCGTCTTGGATCACTTGAAGGAAAGCGAGCAAGGGAGAGGGGATGTCGCGTGAGGGGTGAGGGAGAAGGGAGGAGGAGGCTAGGGCTAGGGTTTCAAGTGATTAAAGTTGGAGTGAAAGAAATGAGTGTGACAAAAATGACCCCTCATGTGTTTAGTTAAGAAATTTAAAGGAGTTTCCCAATCCTAACCCTCCATTAAATTGAAATGTTGAATAAACTTCAAACATGGCTTTAAAATCTCTAATTTTCGTAATAAAAGACCTCTTCAATTTTAAAATATAATAAAGTCCATTAAAACGACCCGTATAGGCGAAAAACGGGTTCCCCTAAAAAATAATCATAAAAGCCCCAATTTTCGGAAATTGCTGCATCAAAATAATAATTTGCTCTTAAAAATCTGAGGGTATAAAAATTTCAAATAATTTCCATCTCGATCGTCCATAGTCTCGTCCACGCGTCCGGAAGTCAAAATGTCTAAAAACATAACATGAATGTCATGCAACATTAAAACCATAAATAAATCACATAAAATAGCATATAAATTTTTTAAATGATTTTCACCCTAGTCATGCACTCATTTCTACGTATCCAGGATTTCTAGGCATTACAACTCTCCCCTCTTAAAGGAATTTCATCCCCGAATTAAGTACGTACCGAAAAATCTCTGGGTAGCGCGTTCATATATCAGCCTCAGTCTCCCAGGTAGCCTCATCCTCTGAGTGATTCTGCCACCGGACTTTGACCATCGGATACTCCATGCTCTAAGTCTGTGCTCCTCTCGAGCCAAAATCTGTACTGGTTGCTCCTCGAATGACAAGTCTGGAGCTAACTGGAGCGGCTCAAAATCCAACACGTGCGACAGATTCGGAACATACTTCCGCAGCATCGAGATGTGGAATAAATTATGCACCGCTGACAGGTTGGGTGGTAACGCTACTCGATATGCCAAAGTACCAACCCTTTCCAAATCTCAAATGGCTCAATGAACCTCGGACTGAGCTTTCCCCTCGGGCCAAAGCGCATCACACCCTTCATGGGCGATATCCTCACAAACACGTGATCCCCAACAGCTAACTCCAGATCTCATCGTCTCTGATCGGCATAACTCTTCTGACGACTCTGGGCTGTCCTCATCCAATCCCGTATCCTCGTCACAATGTCTAATGTCTGCTGCACTAAATTCGGACCAGTCAGCACCCTCTCTCCAACCTCGTCCCAGTGCACGGGAGATCGACATCTCCTCCCGTTCAGAGCCTCATACGGAGCCATCCCAATCGATGCCTGAAAGCTGTTGTTGTACGTGAACTCTACCAGAGGCAATCTCGAGTCCCACGTACCCTGGAAATCCATCACACAAGCTCTCAGCAAATCCTCCAGAATCTGTATGACTCTCTCCGACTGCCCATCCGTCTGCGGGTGAAACGTCATGCTTAACGACAACCTAGTCCCCAAGGAGGCATGTAAACTCCTCCAAAATGCAGATGTAAACCTGGTGTCCCTGTCAGACCGGTATGCCGTGCAGCCTGACAATCTCTCTGATGTAAAGCTCTGCGTACTGCGTCAAGGTGAAAGTAGTTTTCACTGGTAAGAAATGCGCTGACTTGGTGAGTCTGTCCACAATCACCCATATCGCCGTGTATCCTCTGGGACTCTTGGGTATTCCAACCACGAAATCCATCGTAATATGCTCCCATTTCCACTCGGGGATAGGGAGTGACTGTAGCAACCATTCCGGTCGTTGATGCTCTGCCTTGACTTGCTGACAAGTCAAGCACTCAGATACGAATCTCCCAATATCCTTCTTCATCCCTGGCCACCAAAATAGCGTCTGCAAATCTCTGTACATCTTCGTACTCCCTGGGTGGATGGAGTACGTCGATGCATGCGCCTCTTCTAAGATCTCAGCTCTCAGATATCCAGTACTCGGCACCCACATACGGTTTCTGAAACGAAAAATCCCATCCTCAACTGTGTACAGTCCTCGGCCTCTGGCCTCATCACGCTGTCTCCACTGCTGCAACTGCTCATCAGAGGCCTGCCCATCTCTAATCCACTCTCGAAGAGTCCGCTGAACTGTGAGCACTGCGAAACTCGGTGCACAACCACCTGATAAAACTCCAGTCCAAACCTCTGTATCTCAGCCTGTAGTGGCCTCTCGACTGACAAACATGCCACTACTGCAGTCTTCCGGCTCAAAGCGTATGCCACCACATTAGCTTTACCCGGATGGTAGCTAATGTCACAGTCATAGTCCTTCACCAACCCTAGCCATCTGCGCTGCCTCATGTTCATCTCCTTCTGGGTGAAGAAGTACTTGAGGCTCTTGTGGTCGGTGAAAATCTGACACTTTTCATCGTACAAATAGTGTCTCCAATTCTTCAAGGCAAACACTACTACTGCAAGCTCCAGATCGTCCGTCGGATAGTTCTGCTCATAACTCTTCAACTGCCTTGACGCATATGCGATAACCTTGCCTCCCTGCATCAGAACTGCACCTAACCCTCTCAGGGAAGCATCCGTATAAACTACAAACTCCTCGTGATCCACTAGCATTGCTAACACTGGTGCTGAAGTGAGGGCCTCTTTCAGCTGATCAAAGCTCCTCTGGCACTCGGGACTCCACACATACTTCATATTCTTCTTGGTCAGGGCTGTCAAGGGCACTGAAGAGAAGCCCTTGATAAACTTGCGATAGTATCCTGCTAACCCCAAGAAACTGTGAATCTCTGCTGCATTCTTGGAATCCCCCAGTTCTGCACTGCCTCCACCTTGATGGATCGACTAAAATCCCATCTATCGACACGATATGCCCAAGAATGCCACTTGCTCAAGCCAAAACTCGCACTTTCTGAACTTGGCATACAATCAGTGCTCCCTCAACGTCTACAGTGCAGTCTGCAAGTGCTGTCTGTGCTCCTCTAAGCTCCTCGAATAGACCAGGATGTCGTCGATGAATACTATGATGAACTGGTCTAAATACTATCTGAATATCATGTTCATCAAATCCATGAAAATCTGTGGGGCATTCGTCAGGCCAAACGGCATCACCAAGAACTCGTAGTGGCTGTAACGTGTCCGGAATGCAGTATTGGACATGTCATCCTCTCTAACTCTCAACTGATGGTAGCCAGATCTCAAATCAATCTTCGAGAAAATCGAAGCTCCCTGTAGCTGATCAAATAAATCCTCTATCCTCGAGAGTGGGTAATTATTCTTCATTGTAACTCTGTTCAGCTCCCGGTAGTCAATGCATAATCTCATGCTGCCATCCTTCTTCTTCATAAACAGAATTGGCGCGCCCCATGGAGAAAGCTAGGGCGTATGAACCCCTTGTCGAGCAACTCCTGAATCTGATCCTTCAACTCCTTCATCTCGGTAGGAGACAAATGATACGGTGCCTTAGAGATAGGCACTGTACCTGAAATCAGCTCAATAGAAAACTCCACCTCTCGCTCCGGTGGAACTCCCACTACATCATCAGGGAAGACATCTGTAAAATCCCTGACTACCTCTACATCCGACAGTGAAGGGCCTGCTGAATCTCCTGAAGCGGTAACACTGGCCAAGAATGCTTGACATCCGATCTCAACTAGCTTCCTGGCTTGGAGAAATGATATGAATCTAGGCTTTCGTGGTCTCCTCGCTACCTCAAAAAAGAAGGCCTCCTGTCTTGACGGCCTGGTAGTCACATCCCTCCACTGAAAGTCGATCACAGCTTCAAACTTCGTCAACCATCTATACCTAGGATGAGGTCGAATCCTGACATCGACAAAACGATCGAATCTGCTCTGACCGCATGATCCTGAAACATCATCATCAGTCCCTGCACGACGCTGGTCATCGTCAGCTCCTATCCTGACGGAACCTTCAATGCGAGAGCTACCCCCAAGCTCTCCGAAATAATACCCCTCCTCTATGTGAACGCACTCGAAATAAACGAGTGGGTCGCCCCTGAGTTTAGAGAGGCAAGGGTAGTGACACCAAGCACATGAATCTCGCCTGAAATAGAAACGTCACACAGGCACGCGTTTACAGTCGATCTAGATTCCCAAAAAAGTGTGGATTCCTTAAACATTACCAGGCTCGCTAGTTGGACCCAAAAATGTAGCCGTTGAAAAGGCTTCTGAAAATTTCTGTCAAAGTTGTACTTTGTGTCCTTTATCAATTAATGCTTCTGCAGGCTTTATGACTTTGAGCTTTGTCCACATCTAATGTTGCAGCCTTTGCTGACTTGAGTATGAGAATTGTGTACTTGATGTGGACAGGACGAAGCAAACCAGCTTGAACTAATATAATGCAATCTTTACAATACTTGTGTTCAAACTGCTTTGTTCGTCTGAGCTGGTTTGCTCTCCCAGCTGGTCTCTGATATGGTTTGCACTGAGCTTATTTAGCAGCTGGTTTCTTCGTTCATAGAACCACTCTGCTGTAGCATATACTGCACTTGGTAACTAAGCTCTTTGCTACACTGTTCTGTACTTCATTGTTGATCTGAACCTGCTCTTTTTTAGCTTGGATGTCCTTTGCGATCTGGTTATCCTCTGCTGGATCAGCTCGGGCGTCCCCTCACTGTACCAGCTAAGTTTCCTATTCTAGACCAGCTTGGGCGTCCCATTGCTGTTCTAGCTTGGATATCCTCTACTGTACCAGCTTGGACGTCCCCTCGCTGTTCCAGCTTTGGACATCCTCTGTTGGACCAGCTCGGGCGTCCCCTTACTGTTCCAACTTGGACTACTCCTCAATCTGCACTGCTATCTGCTCTCAATCAATCTACTATCAGTGCTTTGTTTCAGCTCGCTGCTGAGCAGGATTTATATTTCTCTTCATCCAGCTCGCTTCCGTTGCATGTTCATAATCCAGCTGGGGAAACAAGTATGAAAATATGCAAGGTTTGGTATGAACTTGCATATTTCACATGAGACCAGTTCTACCTCCTTCGAAACGGTCCAACGAGTAAAACTCACGACTACGCCGTGACATAGGCCGCTTTTTGGCCAAATTCCTTCGTTTAGACCTCATAAAACGCGTTTGAAACTTTTCAGCTCAACCTGCGCACTTAAGTTAAATAGTTAGTACAATAGTTGCGGATTTTCTGTGAATCAAAGAAATCTTGTCCCCACCCCTTAATATTTAAAACAAAACTCCCCCTCAATAGAGCATGGGGTAACTTTATTTTTCGAAATAAAAGCAATATGCACAGGAAGACAGTTTGTCGAAAACATTATGCATGCATGAGATTTTGAAGACAAAATCTATGCTACTCAAAATTTCTCATTTATATAGACCAGAGGAAAATAGAAGATTCAATTTACAGAATCTCTTCCATTTTTCCCTAAGGCTTAGCCTCGCCCAGCCCTAGAGATCTTGGCGTCCACAGATCTCGTGCAATCTGTCAGCTCGTCAGAAGAGATGTTGCCACTCTTTCCTTTCGAGAAATCGCTCTGCAATTCAATAGACATTTCTCCCCCTATCCATATGCAATGAGTTTTTGAAAATCTAAAAAATTTTGTAACATAGACAAGCTTTCGAACGACTATCAGAGCAGACATAAATTTTAAAACTGTTAAAAACATTTTTCGAAGAAAATGCACTATTCAAGAACAACCTGCTCTGATACCACTTGTTAGGATCGATTTACCCTCTGTTAGTGTATAGAGAAGTTATTTAGTCAATAACCAGCACTTAGAGGGAATAACCAGATTGAGAAAAAGACGCTGGATCCAGCTAGACGCTGAAACCGGATCGCGATAACTAAGCTGGTTCTAGCTGGATGCTGAAACCAGCTCAATGAAAGAGCAAGCAATCTGGTCACACATTTACTTGAGCTGCAATAGCTCAATGTTCTTGAATTGAAGTGCATCGAGATACATATTTAGTAATGAATTTAAATCATGCGGAAAAAACTCAAACTGCACTCTTAGATTCGAAAGCCTTTTAAACGGTTTTAAACACAGTTGTAAATATGCAATGCGTATGGATGTAAGTGCATAAAGCTGTAAAGAAAATACGCTGCGATTTATTTCTAGAAGTTCGGAGCTCAATCTCCTACATCTTCTCTTCTTCTGCAATCGGGAAGGATATCACTAGAAGACTTTGATTGCAGCGTCCCTATGCTACAACCCACTCCGACGACCCCCAGCCGCAAGAACTCCTAGCATCACCACTGCACACTAAGCCCGCAATCTGTGTGACTAACAACACTTCTTTTACGCCTCAGTGAGAGAGGCTACACACACTTCTATAACGTCTCAGTGCGAAAGAAAACTTGACTTGTTTAACGTCTCTGTCCAAAGACTACAATGATTTGGTGTTTTTCATTCACTCATTTTTCTGTCTCTCTCAGCTCTCGAATGTATGAGTGAATGTGTGTGAGAAATATACAGTGTATGCTCACCCTAAAAAATGTATTCTCACACACTGGGAAGTGCTTCTATGAAAGCTGATATCTGTTTTCTTCCCTCTATTTTTGCTCATCTTTGTGTCCACTAGAAGACTTTGATGTACACAGCCTCTGAATACACCCGATCACTGAGCCTCGCTCCAAGTGAACTCCTAGCAACTTCTAATACACGCAGATAACACTATTGAGTTATCAACAATCGTAGTTTTTGAACTTCTTCGAGAAGCACGTTCGTTACAGAATCAATCTGAATAATACAATGAATACAATATTTTGAGTACTGTAGATCTTCTGGTTTCTATGACAAAGAAACTCTATTTACAATTGTAAACCAGAAGATATCTCGAAGATAAGTCTATTTAGAACAAATAAGTGTTCTTCGAGATTTGAAAGCTGGGACTTAGAATATTTTGAACACTTGAAAGTTCCCATAAATTTGAGAGCGTAAGAATATGCGAGATAAATCGACCGAGAGCTTATCTATTTGAAATCGTCAACTATTTATACTCTTCAACATCAACGGTCAATAGATGTAGCCAGTATATACAAATCTCTTTGCATATCTTCATCACCGCATTTAACGCTCCATTAATGCTATGCATAGGTAAACTGCGCTTGTCAGGGCTTAATTTACTTATATACCAAAGCGGGTAAAGATCGTATCAATCACTCTGCGTATTGTACGACTTTACTCAAAATAGCTCTGATCTTGTTTCCTTAATTCAAGTTGTCACCGTTGATTCCTCTCAAATAATCAACTGATAATATCTGAAGATATCCGAAGCTCACATCTACTAGATTATTGAAATTTGAATACTGCTCTCTCTATCCTTTTGTGAGTGGCTACAAGAAATATCTCCTTAAACGTATAGCCATCACATCTGAAATATCCCCATTTTTGTACTATTACAGAATCAATGCTCTCTGTCACATCTGAAAACTGTACTGCTCTTCGTAATGCTAAAACGCTATCAAATCTGAAGTCTGAAGAACCCTGTGTAGATTTTGTTCACATCTGAGCGCATATACCCGGATCTGTTACCGTAATCCTATGATTCAAATTAATACCTTCAAATCTGAAATTCTGACCCGATAACTGAAATAACCCCAATACCCAAATCTGATATACTCTGAAACTGAATACTTCGAATTTGGGTTGTTCTTATCTGGTTTGCTCGGTCTGATCTGAATCTGAGTACTGTTCCCAATTCTCTCGGATCTGAATGCTTCTCCCGATAACTGAGATCTAAAGACTTATCTCGATAACATGATTTCCAGATCTGAAATACTTAACTTCTCTTCCGTGAATACTCAACATCCAGATCTTATTCTTAATTTCAGTTATTAACTTTGTTTTCGTTATCACCAATTTTATCTCAACAAAGTTCCCCATTTTGGTGATGACAAAACTTAGCAGCCTACGACTTAAAAGATAAGAAACATATGCTCGAAGTCGCGCTATGTCTATATATATTCAAAACTGCTAAGTACAAGAGATTTGTACAAAGAACTGAAGAACTGTTAGAAAAAGCAACTGTCCAGATCTATCCAATAATCATCTCCCTCCAATCTAATATCTCCAGTCTCTTTGTCTAGGACCACTTTGTGAACCACCACTTCCTCTTTTTCTTGGAGGTTCACTTCTGCTACCACCACCACCACTAGGTCTGCTCTTATCGTCCGGAGGTGGCTGTGGACCTCGGCTGCTACCACTTTCCCCCTTTTTGTCATCACAGCCTCTATTGATATAAGCTATGATTTCAGCAAGGTGATCGCGAAGGGTATTATAATGTTCCTAAGACTCCTCATGGAACCCAAGCATAGCCGCTTTTTGGTCTTGCACCTCCTTTCGGATATCAGCCAAATCTGTCTTTAAGATGACATATTGAGCCCGAACCTATCTCTTAGACTCAAGCATTTCAAGCGATAAGGTAGCTTTTTGAATCTGTACTTCATGTCGGACATTTTTAATAAGACCTAGAAGGACTTGGTCTTGCTGAGTATGAGCTTCTGCAAGAGCTTTCTCAAGATTATCGATATTTGATAAGAGTTGGTTCTTGAGATCGCCAATGCTGTCTTTAGTCCGCAACTGCTTAATGGAAAGCTGAGTAACAGAAGCCATGAGCTGTGCAAATGATTCGGTGAAATCTGTCGTAGGAATAGCAGTAGTAGGCATCAATATCTGAGTAGAAGCAGCAGGTGACTGCTGGAGCTGAAGAATATCAGCAACAAATTCCATCGGAGAAGCACTGGTTGAACTGGTACTCAAGGAATCCGGATCAGGATGACCGGAACTAGAATCAGAAGAAATCAACTGTACATCTGGAACTCTCCGGAAAACGCCACAAAAATCTGTTGGGTCTACTTCTAAATCTCTAACTGTACCTCTAATAACTAAGGCTCTGCAAAAATTGTAGCGTACCAGCTGGTTGAAAAACGTCCAAAAGCAGAAAACTGTACAACTTCTATGCAAACGTCAGCCCAGCGTTTTTGAAGAATCTTGAAAAATTCACTGATCGGGGCTAGAGTATCATCATATTGTCGTTGAGGTAGGAGTTTCCATTGGCTAGAAGCAACTGGCCGTGGTATGGGTTTCCAAAAATCTCCTCCTTATTGGATAATCCAGGACCCGTAAACCAAGATCATGGTTCGAATCCAGCACGAAAACCTGTTGTTTGTATTTGATCGGGCAATAACTGCACCACGATCTCTAATTTCTCCTTCAAACAGGATTGAGCTACATATCCGTTCCCACTTCAGTCCGTGTGCCCTCATCTGTGTATGTAATGTCTCTAATGCAAAGAGGTGAGCATCTGATAGCAAATCTATGATCTAAAGATCAATGGCTGTCGTGGGTTGACCGGATCTAAAGTTGTTGTGATGAGCTTCCAAAAATTTCCTCAAAAGCATTTCTCTGTATTTGGCTATTATGTACATTCGCCGAACAACTGTCTCAAGAGAATCTGTCTCGGCCCACGCTAACATCTGTTCTTCCTTGGCAACAATATCTTTGACTGAACCAAAAACTGCTAATTTGCTCAAACTGAAAGAATGAAAGAATGAGACAACGTCTGCTATCACCTTTTCTAAGCTGTACAAGGAAATGTATGTTTGCACAAATTAAACTGAACATCTCCCGGCCCGGGTGCCCTTTTATTTCATCCTTCGCAACAAGAGGCGCCTTCCCCTTGTCTGATGTAGCAATCCGAGGGAGATTGGCCTTGTATCAATCTCCTTTGTTGACTCCCGGAATCTCAATGCCAAGTCCGAATTTTATTCTTGTAATCTCTGCAGCTGTCACGGATGGCAACATCATCTCCTCTGGGATATGTTTCAGAATATCATCGATGGACATGGACTCTTCATCAGACTTAGATTTGTCTGTAAGTTCCAGAACCTTGCTCAAGGGCTCTGTGTCCTCTGAGTCAGTCATCGTTGCAACACTCTTCTCCAGGGTCAAATCCTCATTAGCCACTGGATCAATCTCCTTGTCCTTCGCAGCTGCTGCAGGCTCAATTATCTTACTTGGTTGCTTAGACCCAGACATGTCGTCATCCTCCCCAGATCTCAAAGGCTCTTTAAGAAACTGTTTCGGTGCAGTAAAGATGCCATTTTCCTAGCAATTTCATTTTCAGCTCCATCAATATTATCATCCTCATCATTGACAGCAATCGAGTTCTCAGTGTCCTCAACTACTATATCATCACATCTAGTCAACGATGGTTCCTCAATACCTATTTCCATCTGTGTTGTTTCAGTAATAACTTGATCAATAATCTTATCCACATCATCGGCAGTTGTCTTTTCCCTCTGTTGCTCAACAACATTCTCCACATCTAGTTCTTTCTCAACAATTTCATCATCAGAACCCACTGGCAGCTTCAACTTCCTCTTCGGTGCTTTGCATTTTGGAGCAGGAGGGGTCACAGCTGATACTATTTGGATAGGTACAGCCTCTTGTGCTACTGTCACAAGCACCAAACTCTTAGCTTCTGGAGCAGCTCTCCCCATTGTTGTCCTCTTCCTTTTAGCAACTGGTGCTTCAACAGTAGTAGCAGGTCTATTCTTAGACACTGCCTTCTTTTTCTCCACTGGTTTCTCCACCGCTGGCTCATCCACATCAACAAAAATATTCTTGTTTTTGGCAATATACGTGCCAACAGTTTTAGCAGTTAGAATCTTTAGAGGTGGGAATTCTTTTGATTCACCCAGTTCCAGATCTGGGGCATTTTTCAACAGAATACAGATCTGCACCGCATATCCTCGTGCTTGTTATGAGTTAGGGGTTACCATATCCTTCAAAATATTAAACAACAATCTTCCCAGTTGACCGAAACACCCCCCTGAATAGCAGACATCATCAAGAATCTCTCATGGGTTACAACATCGAATGACCCAGCCTTCACAGTCACAGATTTTGCCAAGATATCATTCAGCAGCCGAAACTCGAACGTCATCTCCCTCTTATTACAAGAGGTGCTTAGCTGTTTATCATCATATGAGAACGCACTCCTCGCTTCAAAAACCAGATCCTTCGGCACCTCATGCATATCAGTCAACCCTTCCAATGGCAACTTCATGAGTCACTGCATCGAAAGACCCGGCCTTGACGGTCACAGATTTTACCAAAATATCATTCAGCAAGCGAAATTCATATTTCATCTTCCTCTTATTGCAAGAGGTCTGAACCTGTTCACCAGACTTGGAAAAGATGCTCCTAGAATCGAAATAAAATCCTTTGGCACTTCAGACAAATCAGATAGCCCTTCAGTAGGCAACTCAAAAATACCAGAAAACTGCTCTTCAGTAATCTCAACTGATTTTCCTTGAATCGTGCTGACCACTGAGTTTTCTCTCACTAGAGCGTTCTAAAAGAAAGCTGCCAAATCCGCTTCATAGATACCTGATGAACATCCCAGAAAGCCTCGAAGACCAGAAGACTCCAGAGCTTTGAACATGGCTACCATGCCTTCTTCCGGAAACCTCAAAACTGATTCGAAATCAACTTGAAGAGTGTTTGTGATCAAGGAAGATGCCATTTTAGTAGGTAGATGAAGGAAAATACGTCGGAAAGATTGAAGATTATCTGCAAAAGTAAACACTGAAAGGAAGAGAGTTTGATAGCAATATTTCGTAACGTAAAGAGTTAGAGGTAAATGAAACGATATATATAAGAAAAAGAAGATAAAACGACACGCGTTTACTGTGTTTATGTGACGTTTCGCATGATGAAAACACACGTGTCAATCATCCGACGGCGCGATCAGATTTGAAAAAGATTTTCGAAATCATTTTGGAAAGATTTTCGAAATAATTTAGGAAAAGATTTTCGAAATAATTTAGGAAAAGATTTTCGAAATCATTTTGAATTTTAACCACAGAGGGTAAAAAGTGAAAACGAGCGCCAATTTGTCATTACGTCACAGCCTTAAATCTGAAACCAATTGATATACCAGCTGAGGTACTACCAGATCCGTCCACTTATAAGCATCAGCTGTATATACGAGAAATCTGAATGAATTCAGATATCACAGTGTGGCTCGTTCCCTTCTTAAAGCATTTCTAAATCATTTTCTCAACAATAATTTAAACATAATTAAAGAAATATTTAAAAACGTTAAGACATCCATACAATTTAAAACCAACTAAGTAGAAGTACTGAAAATAAACATGTTTAAAACCAACATCTGAAAAATGTATCATAGTGGTGAAACATAAAGGCGGTCATGAGGTACTACTGCAGCAGGTGCTCAGAGGTCCTCACCGCTAGTCGGGGTAAACTCAGCAGGGTCATCACCTGCACCATTTAAACCTAGTGAGCCTAGAGGCTCAGCTTGCTCTATATTGTATCATAACAAAGTACATACCAATAAAATCGCATGCAAGCATATACTTATAATAAAATAACGCTAAAACATGAATGCATGCATGATCTTAAAATATTGATTCATACATTTCATATCATAACATATCACATACATACATAAGGCATGAAATAGCATAACATGACAAACGTATGAGTCATATCACAGCAATCGAGCGCTCATATCCCTCAATATCTATCTCAGCAGATCTCATTTCCACTGATTCCACGAAATCTGTTTCTTTCTCAGCAATCTCAGTTGTCTCCTTTATCACTGGTTCCTCTAGATTTGGTTCCCCAGTTTCAATCGCAGCTGTATCCGCAATCACCTGGTGAATGATGCTATCAACAATTTCATCATCAGAACCTTCTGGAAACGCCAACTTCCTCTTTGGTGAGTTCATCTTGGAGCACGCGGAGTCACGACTGGGATAGTTGAGATCGGTTCAACCTCTTGGGCCACAGTAACAAGGGCCAAGTTCTTGTCTGCGGGAGCGACTCTCCTCACAGTTGTCCTCTTCTTCTTTGCGACGGGCTCAACAGTAGTGGGAGCAATTCTCTTCTTAGTCATCGGTTTCTTCTTCACTTCTTCTGCTATAGCCATCACTTGCTCATCTCCCTCATTACCATCATCAATACCCTTTTGTTTGGAAACGTAAGTGCCAACAGTTTTGACATTGAGCACCTTCAAAGTTGGGAATGGCTTGGATTCACATAGAGCCAAATCTGGTACTCCCTGTACTAAAACACAAATCTGAACAGCAAACCCTCTGGCTTGCTTAGAGGAGGGTATGACCATCTCCTTCAAGATATCAAACAACAACTTACTCCAGTTGATTTTCAGACCGCAGTGAATAGCAGTCATCAACAGAAACCGCTCATGAGTCACTGCATCGAAAGACCCGGCCTTGACGGTCACAGATTTTACCAAAATATCATTCAGCAAGCGAAATTCATATTTCATCTTCCTCTTATTGCAAGAGGTCTGAACCTGTTCACCAGACTTGGAAAAGATGCTCC
>KV014048.1:34765-52069 GCA_001598015.1 Dorcoceras hygrometricum
AAAATCTCCAGAATTTCTCTAAGGAGGGAAATCGACCCGAAAACAAAATCAAACATACAAACAGAGATCTGAATCCCCAAAAATCATCAAAATTCGATAACTTCCACAATTAATCTCAATTACAAATCCAGGTCTCACACTCAACCTCCATCAAACTCTCCTCAATGTCCACCGCTCGGTTCACTGCATCAATATAGGTCGTAGGTGACCCAGACAAAACAAAAATCATCAAAATTCGATAACTTCCACAATTAATCTCAATTACAAATCCAGGTCTCACACTCAACCTCCATCAAACTCTCCTCAATGTCCACCGCTCGGTTCACTGCATCAATATAGGTCGTAGGTGACCCAGACAAAACCATCCGGTACAGATCAGGCCTCAAGCCCTTCAGAAATTTGTTCCTCTTCGTCCTCTCTTGGTTGGCAACGTGTGGCACATAAACCAAAAGCGCAGAAAACTGCCGGGCATACTCAGCCACTCGCATGCTGCCCTGTTTCAAGTTGTCAAACTCCCGCTCCCGACTGTTATAGAAAGAATCCGGGGTATACTCCTGTCTGAACGCCTCACAGAAGCTCTTCCAGGTGATCACGGCCCCACTATCATGAAGGATACGAGAAGTACCCCTCCACCAGCGCTGTGCATTGTCTCTCGGCTGCAACACCGCCAGCTTCAGTCTCTTCTCGGGAGCGTACTTCAGAGTATCGAACAACTCCTCTATCTGAGCTAACCAAGCCTCAGCCATCGCACCACCCTCTGCTGCAGAAAAGATCGGAGGGTTCGTCCGCTGAAACCTAGCTAGGACCAACTCCATCTCGCCTATCTCTCTAGTAACATTCTCAACCTGATGAACATCATCATCACTACCTGCCCTAGACTCCTCCGTAGTACGTCTAGTCGTCCTACCTCTTCCTCTTCGTGGCGGCTTCTAAACAAATCTAGAGGTAAGATCTCATAGTAGATATACATCACATAGACAGATAAAAGATCACATAAGTCACAGAGTCAATCAAAATCAAATCAAAACTCTTTGCCTAGACTCGAGTGTGATCAAAGGAAATCGAGCTTATCCCAGTTTAAGCTCTGATACCAAAAATGTCAGGCCTCGTGCTAATCACACAAGATTAGAGCACAATTAAGCACATAATCATGGAAGCGTAAAATCGAGCTTAAAAATTTTCGAAATAAAATGGGCCTGAACTCAAAACATACATTCAAAATAGTCATAATCAAAATAAGAGTTAACTCAAACTCAATCAAATCAGGTAACAACAAAACTCAATTCAAATACAGATCCCCAAAATACATATGACACGGGGCATCCCCCGGGTTCGATACATAATAAAATAAACTGGGACTCAAGGAAATGGGGATCGACCAGCTGAACCTCCACTCTGTCCAGCTTGGTTACCTGAAGATCCTGCAAATGGGTAACACAGACCCAAAAAACACAAAGCAGGAAAACAAATACGAGGTCAAGCCTCAGTACGAAGAGCTATCAAAACAGCTAATCATGCAACATGCTATAATCAATGCTATGAAATGCATGAGGGCTATCAAGGATCGGATAGCTAAACCAGTGTATCAACTGGAAATCATCTCAATCAGCCTCCATACCCGCACGGTGTATCAACCGGGGAAATCATCGGTCCGTGATCTTCGGAGCCCGTCAGCTCATCATAGCTTGGTGGTAGACACTCGAATCCGATAGTCACCACTCCGATGATAGCGTTGGACTTTTCAGGCACGACTCATCAGTCGGCCAGTCACAAAGTGGCTTTCAATCAGGTCATCAATTCAATCTGTCAATCAGGCTCAAGATGTATGCATGTATGCCAAGAATTTATATCAAAATCCTACATGCATCATATACGTAAAACAGACTCAATCAATCAAAAATTCATCAACTGTTTCATGTAATCACAACTCATCAAATCAGCAGATTTCACAACATGAAGTATAGCCATGTTCACGCTCAAAGCTGTAAAATCCGCTCAATTCGTATCTCAATCCTCTGAATTATCCAACAGATCTCACCAGGCACGGCTAACCTCAGACCTTCACTCACTGGTCACGACAATTCAGCGGTAAGTCTCCTGGAAGTTCAGATCTGTTAAAACATCTAGTAATTCAGCTCAACACTAAGTCGAATTCACTTAGCACCTACGGCCGAGAACTAAATCCTAGTTCTGCCATACAACTCAGGCTAAACTGCTGAAACATAACTTCAAAACAGAGGAGAACACTTACCCAAAATCTTACACTAACAGAGGAACGCTCGGGCAAGATTTCACAGAAAGCGTCGAACGAAAAGGCTCTTGCGCTTCCTCAAATCCACGGTTCCAGTTCCAAATTGGTATCAATCGGTATAGAAACTCAAGAGAAGTTCAGCGCCACCAATATCATTCAAAACAACGGCGAGACACGGTGGCAATCGACGGAAGAGAATCACGATGAACAGTAGCTATCGAGGGTTTCAAAGAATGGAGATAAGAGATATCGGGTGAAAAATAATCTAAGTGTTGCTCAACACTTCTCCTTATAAATCCCCATGCAACAGCTGCTGTTCTAAAATAATCAGACGACGGGAACAGTAAATATCTTACGACTAGTATTCATGTTTCCTTCAACAAAACCAGTAGCAGCAACCAGACGTTGCATTTCTCTTCGCGCACCAAAACGACGCCGCACCAACTAATCGAAATGATGTCGCAGCGCTCCACTAGCTGATACCACATTTCCTACGAAATAACCAGCATCTGGTTACGCTAAACAATCCAGACGCAAGCGTAGCTAAAAAAACGACGTCACACAAGACACGTCAGCACTGCTGTCAACAGCTGATCCAACCAACCGCTGGTAACCAATTCCTCACAACTGGTACCAGACGTAATCCCCAAAACTCAGCGTTTCTACTTATCTAAACGATGTCGTCTCACATCCACGACTGGTTCTTCAAACCAACAGCTGGTCACCCAGACGAAACTACTGCTTTCCAATCTCTACCAGCTGCGAGCTACAGTAGACTTCTAAAATGTGCTACGACTGGTTTCTTACATAAACTCTACGTCTGGTTTCACCAAAACGACGCCGTATTAATCTCCTGCGATTCCAAATACGCGTTGCAACTGGATTTCACCACCGTCCAGCTTCTAACTCAAAATACCAAAATTACGAAAACTTCCAACAATTAATCTCTTCTAATCTCAGATGAATTCGATTAATCACTAATCTAAAATCTGATTCCTCACACCCGGGCCCGGCTACCCGGCTAGCTCCCATCATTAAACTTTGCCACATCACTTCAATCCCTCGGGTTTTATCTTAAAAGAGACATGCCTGATCGATTCATAAAATCTCACGATGCGTGCATTTCTTAAAATCATGCAATTTAAAAGTTTAGCCCGTTAATGTATAATTAATCTTTTCCTTTAAAATATTTTCGTACATAGCATACTACATATATGATTAATTATACCTTTACGGGCTTCTACGTTTTCTACTTCGGTCAAGGGTTAATTATACCTTTACATGCTCACTAATACTAGGCTAAACAACGCTCCTTACAGACTCGATGAAACGAATGTTCTTCCCCTTTAAATATTTTGCCTAATTTTAATTAAATATGGGCTTATGAAAATCAAGGCTAATTTTGACCAATTAAAATCAATTTTGATTTCTTAAAATCAATTTGGACTTATAAAAATCGATTTTGACCTTTAAAAGCAAATTAATCAATTTTGACCTCAAAAGCTGATTTTGACCAAATTAAATCCCAAAAATCGATTTTTGACTCCAATAAAATCCTAAAGCCATAATTTTGACTAAGAACATAAAATTAGGCATAACTAAAATTATTTAAAATGTTTGACTCAATTTTGAAACCTCTGGCTATTTTCTTTAAAATTGGACCTTCGACACATTAATAAAATAACAGGTCCAAAATTAAAATAACTTGTTTCTTTAAAATTGGACCTTCGACACATTAATAAAATAACAGGTCCAAAATTAAAATAACTTGACCCCAGTTTAAAATATTTGACTCGGGACTCGAAGAACCAATCCGATCCAACCGAACCAGCCGAAACCGGTTCACTTAGACCGAACCAATTCTCCAAAAATAAACCTAGACCAAAACACCCACCTAAGCAGCCGTCGCCACGACCAGCCTCTGGTTTTTGCGTTCGTTCTCCCTGCTCCGGCCACCACTGCCGGAGCCCTTACGGCTAGACCACTCCTAGGTCCAGACGGTTCTAACGCGACCAGCCTTGGCTCAAACCGTTGGCAAACCAGGGAGAACTGGTCGCTTCAAGTGGACGCTCCAGCCATGCTGCGCCGTCGCGACCAACTGCTGGTCTTCGCATTCGTTCTCCCTTCTCCGGCCACCAATGCCCGAGCCCTTCCGACTTGACCACCCCCAGGGCCAAGCGGTTCTAACGTGACCAAACTTACCTCAAACAATGGACCGACCAGGGAGAACGAACCTCTGCAAGTGGACGCACCAGCCCAGCGGCGCGATGCGCCACTCACGACTTCTACTGCATGATGTGGTTCGCCCGAACCCTTAGCCACTAACCTACCTTGATCTAGACCACCATGAGTCCCCTAGGAACCCCTAGAACCGAGCCAAAACCCCTGGAAATTTCCATGACCGAAGCCTCAAGAGAAGAAAGCGTAACATGTCAAAAACCGTGAGTCTCATGCATGAACTATGAACATAGAGGTAAAGATCCGAGGCATACACACAATATTCATTCTTAATTTTCATAAAACAGGTTATTATTATTTAAATGGTGAGCAAGGGAATTGATATCACATGCCTGGGTTGAAGGAAACGTGGATCTGCGAGGTACGAACGTTGTAGACGCGAGATCGGGGCGCAACCGGATATGGATCACCAAGCTCCTTCTATGGCTGGAATTTTCGAAATTTTGTGTGTGTGGGGAGGGGAGAAGATGGCTGGTGCATGTATTGGAGGCTAGGTTTGAATCTAATTTGTGTTTAAGAAATAATGAGTGTGCCTATAATGACCCTTCTTGTTTTAATGATGAAAAATACAAGCATGCCCCTCTACTTAAATAAAAAGGTGTTTAAAAACTCATACTTGGGCTTTAATAATTATAAAGTTTCGAAATCTAGGTCTCCTAAAATTTTAAAGTGACTTAAAAATCAAATACCAGCCCGTATAGGCGAAAAACGGGTTCCCCTCCAAAATAATCATAAAAATCCAAATTTCCAAAAATATTTTCTTAAAATAAAATAAATTCATTCTTAAAATCTCATAACTTAAAAATCTCAATTATCTTTATTCCGGTCGACCCTAATCTCGCCCACACGCCCACAGCTCAAGCAGGCTGAAATATAGCACATGCATACCATGCAGCATAAAATCATAAAAATCATATAATAAGGCATGTAATCATCTAGAAATATTTTCCCCCTAGTCATGCACTCATTTCTACGTAATCTGGATTTCGGGATGTTACATATAGATATCAAAAGTTATAAATTCATTCAGAGTACATTGAATAAGTTTTGAAGTGATCTATATCGTTCAAAAGTTGCATCTAACATTATATACCACAAAAGAATGTGAATTGAAACAACATGGAAACAAATTCTACGATAAACACCCCCGATCTGATCCAGCCCGCACCAACCAACACAGACTAAACCTAATCACCTGTACTAAAGAAAATTAGTGAGCCTAAAGGCTCAACAAGTAAAGTCTGAAAATAACGAATACATGCAGTACAGACATAAACTGAACATACTTGAACATATTTAAAATATTAGGGGAAGTACTGGCATAAACATTTATCAAATACTGTGATTGTAAACAACCCTTTTCTTAGTTCTTATTTTTTGTTGAGTTATGGTGCAGAAGCTCTCCTTAGGTCATAGTCGCCTGATCAAGCTATCATATAAAAATCACGATCTGGGGAAATATGTTAAGATAAATTTTATTAGTTTTGGTGATAACAAAATAAGACCAAGAAATGACCTTAAGCTTTCGCAAAGGATTTCAGAAGTCATGACGTCATCCAAATGTATTGAAGATTTCAGACTTCGTGACGTCATACAAACGTATTGAGCTTTTCAGATCTCGTGACGTCACGCTTTTAAGTTACAGTTTCAGTTTCGAGAGTTCTGAGTTAAGCGTTGACATCTGAGTTGACTTTTGGGAAGTATTCAGAACTGAGCAGAGTTAAGTATTCAGAGATTCAGTCTTTGTTGTCGGGTTGACTCTTTCGAAACAGATTTGGTTATTTGGATCAGTTCAGATATCGGGAACAGTTATTCAGACTTGAAGCTATAGTGATAGATCTGTTGTTAGAAGCGAAGTGTATTCAGACTTGAGTAACAGATTGTGGTATATTGTTTCAGTTTCGAGTATTTCAGTTGTAAACAGTATCTACTTAGTTACCTCAGATCTCAGTAATTCAGAAGTGAAAGTATTCAGTTGTGACAACTTCTAATACACAATCAGCGATGAGATAACCAATTACTTAAAGGGAGAAAGAACTGTTTTAAAGAGATTTCAGGCATAAGGAACGAACAACTTCAAACGCTATCATATGTTTAAATTGGAAAGAATCAATGATCACGATTGAATCGTACAAATGCCTGGAATTAAGGAGACAATGTCAGAGCTATTTTTGGTAATAGTACACAGTACGCAGAGGACGTTATACGATGTTTACCCAAATATGGTTATACGACAATTCAACCCTGAAGAAGCGCAATACCTTGAGTGGAGCAGTGTATGCGAATGTACGATACGATGAAGATATGCAGAGGAGAATATTTCTGACCGTTGAGAACAAAGAGTATAAATAGATGAAGTTTCAAATGAAGAAGTCTCTCTAGCTCTCTTGGTCGTTACTCTCACAGTCTGCTTTGTGTTCTCAGTAATTTTATTTTGAAAAAGCTTTATTCCTCATTCTGGGATTTCAACAAGTATTCAATCGAAAATATCCCAAGTCCCAGAATCTCAATCTCAAAGAATTTTAAAGATCAAGTCTTCATAGCTTTACCTTCGAGATATCTTCTGGTTTACATTTGTAAAAAGTTCTTGTTGATAAAAGAACCAGAAGATTTACAGCACTCAATAGTTGTGTATTCCATTGTATAATCTTTTTGAGTCTGTAACAAACGTGCTACGTAAAGCCGTTTGAGTAAAATCAAAGTGTTTGTAAACAGCAGCTGAGTCTGCGTGTATTTGGAGATTGCTAGGAGTTCACTTGGAGCGTGGCTCAGTGACCGGGTGTTTACAGTGTCTGTACTCATCAAAGCCTTCTAGTGGAACTTTCCTGAAAAGGAAGAAGGGGAGACGTAGGATTTGATATCCGAACTTCCATAAACAAATCTCTTGACCTTGCACTTTTACTTACTGCATTTATTTTCAGTTTACACTGTTCACTGGTTAATCGACTTTTTCCGCACATTTATTGTTAGTCGAGATATCAGCATTTTGACTGAGATACCTTAAATTTGGTAACACAGATTTAAGTTAAGCGAGGCGCTTGTAATCGTTTTAAGGTTTCGAAAATTTTAAATATAAGGAGTTCATTCAACCCCCCCTTCTGAACTCCTAAGGCTGTTTTCGATTAATTTTGATCCTATCAAAATAGTTCACAAACTGTACTATGTGAAGGGGCACAAAGGTTCGTCAACCAACATCCTAACCCTTCGTATGTGAAGGAGCACACTAGTTCATCAGCCAGCGTCCTCACCTTTCCTGAGCTGGACATCTATTATCTTTGTCATAATTCACTTTAAATATGAAATATACTTCCTTTAAACATTACGAAATATGACATGAAAACTTTTGTCATTCCTCCTTTGTAACCTTATCATATATCATTAAAATATTTGTACATAGTATTCTTAAAACTCTTCTTGACATACTTTCCCTGATCTGAATAAGATCACTTAAACTTTAGTGTTTCGCTTCTTTGAAAGCTACTCCTAACTTTTAAAAGCTACTAGGAGTACAACGGAGTTCCAAAAATAATGAAGAAAGTCGAATCAGCTCAGCAATAGAAACGAAAAAAAATAACAGATCTCTAAGCTCATGAACAATTTTTGCAATTGGATATAACTTAGAACATTTAGAGTTATACCTTCGAATCAAAGCTAATAAAATGAAGGATTAAACTTGATTTTACAATAGTAGTCCAGAGTGGACCTAAGCTGAAACAGCTCAGCTCAGAGTATCAAACAGATCGCGAGCTTAAACCAACTTAGAATAGAAAATCAGATCTACGCTATTTGGTCAACTCAGACTAGGAAAGTCAACACAACTTAAACAAGCCGACTAAATTACGATAGTCAAACAAAGTCAACTCAGCTTAGAAAAATGAAATAAGATCACGAGTTCGAATCAGGTCAGGGGAATATCAAATCACAACTTAAGGTCAGCTCGGGGAAATAAAATAGACTACAACTAAATCAGCTTGAATATCTATCAGATCAAGACTTTGATCAGCTTGGAGAAATAAATCTGTAGCGCCTAGAAATTTTCCTTATTAAAAAAACCGCATGCCTTAGCATTATTTTCACTTATTCTAATATCTATATTAACGTTGCTCTTTGATTTCTATGATATTAATTATTTAATTTATTTTATGATGAGTACCTTTTTAGAATTTTAGTACAGGTTCTACGAGGTCGGAATGAAGACGATGAGAACACCGAGGTAAAGACGATTTTTATAAATTAATTTTTGAGACAATTCTCTATGCTTTTCGAATTTGATAGTAGGAAAATTTTAAAAGTTCATTTTATTAACCAAGCTTTAACCTCATATTTTATCCAAAATTTCTGAAATTTAAAGAAGGGAAGGAAATAAGGATTTTTGAGTAGCAGTCTTATCTCTAGTCTTTTGATAGCTTTGATACACCAATCTCTCCTCTATTTAATTAATAGTCTCGGCCATGTATACAGTCACACACGTTGCATTCGTTTTATATATATATATATATATAACCCTAGTCTCTCACCCTTCAGTCGCTGCCTTCCTTCTCCCTTATCCCCCACCAGCTTAGAGCTTTCCAGAGCAAAAAATAGCGACGTTCCTGGCGTTCTTCATCCCGTCCAGTCTCGTGACACTCGTCTGTAAGTTCTAAATATATGGAAAGTACAAAATCTTCCTTCGAATGCACCTTTCATTCGTATACATGTGTGAGTTTTATTCTTAAGTTTTTGATTTTTTGTAAATTTTGAGGCTACGAATTGATGTTATGTGATGTATTTTCTTTATTAAACATGACGAGGCTGCCTAGAAATTTAGTTGTGGGAAAGGGTCGATGGTTTGTTGACTGTTGAGGCTAAGATGAGAGATGGTTCAGGTCAGAGCAGGGACTAAGGGAATTTGGATGTCGAGGGAGAAGGCCAGAGGTCGAACGTGGTTTGGATTTTGTCACAGCCATGTATCGACCCTTGCTAACCATAACCTGGGTTCCGTAAGCTGTTTTCCCTTGCTAGAGTCATAAGTTGTTTTCCGTAAGCTATCAGGTCGTAAGCTGGTCGAGTCGTAAGCTTAGGTCATAAGTTGTATTCCCTATTTAACTCTCAAGCTATGTCGGATCACGAGTTGTATCAGACCGCGAGCTATGTTGACCACGAGCTGGGTCGGATCACGAGATGTGTCACCGTGAGCTCTGTCAGACAGCGAGTTGTTGCCAAACCGCGAGCTCTGTTAGACAGCGAGGTGCCAGATCGTGAGCTCTGTCAGATCAGGAGCTGTATCAGGAAGCGAGCTATGTCGGATCATGAGCTGTATAAGGCCACGAGCTGTGTCAGACCACGAGCTGTGTCAGACCACGATCTATGTCGAGGTCTTAACCTGAGTTTACCCCCACGGTCTGAGTTGACCGTGCTAAGTTGATTTGACCCCCTGCGATCTGAGTTGAGCGTCCTAAGCTGAGTTGACCCCCGAGATATGAGTTGACCATCCTAAGCTGAGCTGCGTTGACTCCCTCGAGCTGAGTTTACTGTCATGACGCGAGCTGAGTTGACCCCCGTGAGCTGAGTTGACCGTCATAAGCTGAGTGGAGAACCCTAAGTTGTTCTGGGTTTTGAGTTGATCTACGCACCCTAAACTGATCGAGTGCTCTGAGTTGTTCTCAGTGCACGATCCGATGCAAAACCCTGAGATGATCTGGGTGGACGAGCTGATCTATGTACTCTAAAACAATCAGTCCCAGAGAGCAGGTTTTCCAGCCACAGGAGGCGTCTAGATTCAGATGGCCTTCTCAATCTCAGTTCTCGGGACCCCAGAAAGCTCGGGAGAATGCCTTGACTAGGGAGCAAGTGTTGATATGTCTGGAGGAGTTATTACAGGTACTTGTCATATTTTTTATTATCCTGCACGAGTTTTGTTTGATACTGGAGCATCACACTCTTTTATATCTAATCTATTTTTATATGAGTATGGGTTGGTCCCTACTCCATTATGTGATGTTGTCTGTTGCTACTCCTGCCAGTGTGAGTTTGTTGTCTCGTGAGATAGCTCTGGATTGTGTTTTTAAGTTTGACAAGAATTCCTGGTGAAGAATCTGATTTCATTGGAGATACGAGATTTCAACTGCATCTTGGGCATGGATGTATTGTCCAGTTATTGAGCTACAGTCGATTTCTTCCGTGGTGTGGTGAGGTTTAGACCTCAATCTGGAGAGAAGTGGAACTTCTATGGTATTGATTCTAGATCTAAGGTTCCTTTAGTCTCGGCCATGGAGATGTTCAGTTTGTTGTCGTTTGAGAACTCAGAATATATGATCTATGCCTTGGATGCGACATCCGAACCGTGGTTGGATCTCGGTGATATACCGATTGTTCGAGAGTTCCCTGATGTTTTTCCTGATGAGATTCCTGGTTTCACTCCGGGAAGGAAGATTGATTTCAGTATTGAATTGGTGTCAGGGACTACCCCGATTTCTAGAGCCCTGTATCGGTTGGCAGCAGCTGAGTTGAGGGAACTCAAGGACCAATTGTGTGATCTTCTAGAGAAGGGTTTCATGAGGCCAATTGTAACGCCCCAGATTTAACGACTGCCCCCACTGTACCAACACTGGTCTTTCTAGCGTGTTTTGTCCTCACTCGCACGCACCCTGAGAAAAATTCCCAGAGGGTCACCCATCCCAAAATTGTCCAGTTTAAGCTCTGATACCAAAACGTGCTCATCAAATCGAAGCACACAATCCAACACCACTTCACGGGACCACAGATTTACACCAGTAGGGGTAGACACGGAAACAACATCACACAATGGGGAAGAACTCAACCCATTCTCACAAACAAACAACTCAAAAATAAAAGAGTGTGATGCACCAGTGTCAATTAAAATTCTCGCAGGATAATCGAAAACAGAGCATGTACCTGCGATCATCATACCAGGCGCCTCCTCAGCCTGCTCTCTAGTAAACGCATTCTCCTGAATCTGCTGCGGAATCTGAAACGGAGGTCTCGAAGGTGCTCCAAATCTAGAAGGCTCACGGGGTTGGAATCCAGATCGCTGGGTAGGGGCAGGAAACTGCGGTCTCTGAGATGAACCACCAGCTGATCCCTTCTGCGAAGGAATCGAAGACTGACCCCTCAACAGAGGACACACTCTAAGGAAGTGTCCTGGCTGTCCACAGTTATGGCAGGACCCCTGAACTCCACGACACTGCAAAGTCGGATGCCTTCCTCCACACTGTCCACACAACATGCCTCTAGAACCGCTTCCAGAACCACTGCCAGAACCAGAACTCACAGAAACAGAGGAACTCGAATCCGCCTTATTCTTGAACTGTTTCCCTCGAGGTAGAAATCTCTGGCGATTCGACTGCTGCTGCGACCCCCGAGGAGAATAAAAAGATTGCGACGCATCCTGAACAGGCTGATAGGTGCGTCCAGTAGTCAGCTGAATCGGAGCCTCAACCTCCATCAAACTCTCCTCAATATCCACTGCTCGGTTCACCGCATCAATATAGGTCGCAGGTGAACCAGACAAAACCATCCGGTACAAATCAGGCCTCAAGCCTTTCAAAAACTTGTTCCTCTTCGTCCTCTCTTGGTTGGCAACGTGTGGAACATAGACCAAAAGAGCAGAAAACTGTCGGGCATACTCAGCCACTCGCATGCTGCCCTGCCTCAGATTATCGAACTCCCGCTCCCGGCTGTTATAGAAGGACTCCGCGGTATACTCCTATCGAAAGGCCTCGCAGAATCTCTCCCAAGTGATCACAGCCCCACTATCACGAAGGATACGGGAAGTACCTCTCCACCAGCGCTGTGCATTGTCTCTCAGCTGCAACACTGCCAGTTTCAGTCTCTTCTCAGGAGGAAAGGCCTCGCAGAATCTCTCCCAAGTGATCACAGCCCCACTATCACGAAGGATACGGGAAGTACCTCTCCACCAGCGCTGTGCATTGTCTCTCAGCTGCAACACTGCCAGTTTCAGTCTCTTCTCAGGAGCGTACTCCAAAGTATCGAACAATTCCTCCATTTGAGCTAACCAAGCCTCAGCCATCGCACCACCCTCTGCTGCAGAAAACGTCGAAGGGTTCGTCCGCTGAAACCTAGCTAAGACCAACACCATCCCGCCTATCTGTCTAGTAACATCCTCAACCTGATGAACATCATCATCACTACCTGCCCTAGACTCCTCCTCAGTACGTCTAGTCGTCCTACCTCTTCCTCTTCTCGACGGCATCTAAACAAGTCTAGAGGTAAGATCTCATTACTCAAGATAATGGCACAATTAAGCACATAATCACGGGGCCTGACACCAATTATGTCTCCTTTGGGAGCTTCGATTCTATTTGTGAAGAAGTCAAATGGATCGATGAGGATGTGCATCGATTTTCGGAAATTGAACAAAGCGACAGTGAAGAATAAATACCCGTTGTCGAGGATTGGTGATTTATTCGATCAGTTGTAGGGTTCAGCTGTGTACTCCAAGAATGATCTTTGTTCCGGTTAAGTTGAGAATCAGAGATGAGGACGTTGCGAAGACGGCATTCCAAATGAGATATGGTCACTATGAATTTCTTGTGATGTCGTTCGGATTGACGACTGCCTCTACTGGTTTCATGGATTTGATGAACCAAGTTTTTGTGAGTACGTCGACCGATTTGTGATTGTGTTTATTGATGACTTATTGGTCTATTCTAGGACAATGAGGGAGCACAAAGAGCACTTGAGGATGATCTTGCAGACTCTTCGAGACTTGCAGTTGTATGCAAAATTCACCAAGTATCAGTAGTCTTTTTGGGTCATATTATCTATTCGCAGGGTATATCCGTGGATCCCAATAAGGTTGAGGCAGTCATTAACTGGGATTTCATTGAAGGATTTTCTACGATAGCCAGGCTGATGTTGCAACTGACCCAGAAGGATAGGAGGTTTGTTTGGACAGACGAGTGTGAGTCTAGATTTCTGTTGCTAAAAGAGAAGTTGATTATTGTTCCTGTGTTGGCTTTACCCTCGGGTTCTTGAGGCTTTGTAGTGTGCTCCAATGTCTGTTGAGTGGTTTGGGATGCATGTTTATGCAGAATGGGCGAGTGATAGCTTATGCGTCTCGACAGTTGAAACCTCACGAAATGAGATATCCCATTCATGACTTGGAGTTGTCGGCCATCATGTTTACCTTGAAAATTTGGCGCAACTATCTGTATGGTGATCAATTTGTTGTGTACACCGACCACAAGAGTTTGAAGTATACCTTTACTCAATCTGATATGAATATGAGACAGCGTTGGTGGATGGAGTTGCTCAAGGACTTCGATGGTGAGATTTAGTATCAGTTTGGGCGAGTGAATCTATTTGCTGATGTTCTGAGTATGAAAGCCCAGCCTGTGATGCTGACATCATTGAGTATTTCGAGGGTCCACGAACATTTGCGAACTTCATGATGGCATTTCCAACCTGGTGATGAGTACTTTGTAGTTTATTTTTTCCAGGTTAAACCGCAGATTATAGGAGAAATTAGAACAGCACAGAGGACTGACCCGTACATTCATGAGATGAAGTTGAAAGCCCAGACAGGTCAGTCAGATGACTTTGCTGTTGCTTACGATGGATGTTTGAGGTTTCAGGAGAGATTAGTGGTTCCTGACCTAATTGATTTGAATGAAACCATCCCGAGCGAGGCCCATTATAGTCGCCACAGTGTGAATCCGGGCGAGAAGCAAATGTACCATGCCATGAAATCTTACTACTGGTGGGAAGGCATGTATAATGATATTTCAAGATTTTTGGCTTGATGTTTGAACTTCCAACAGGTCATGGCTGAGAGGAGGAGACCTAGCGGTATGCTTTAGAGCTTAGAAGAGCCCCAGTGGAATTGGGAGCACATTTTGATGGACTTGTTGACTCATCTACCTCATTCGAACAGGGTATGTGATGCTACCTAGCGGTATGCTTTAGTAGCTTAGAAGAGCCCCAGTGGAATTGGGAGCTACATTTTGATGGACTTGTTGACTCATCTACCTCATTCGAACAGGGTATGTGATGCTATTTGGGTGGTGCTTGATAGAATTTCTAAGTCAGCCCACTTCATTCCCTATGATATGAAATGTTCTATAAGGAAGAATACGAGCCTGTACATTGACCATGTGGTGAGATTGCATGGTATGCCGGTGTCAATAGTGTCTGACAGGGATCCTAGATTTACTTCCAGGTTTTGGAAGAGGTTTCAGTCAGCGATGGAGTCGAGGTTGGCTATGAGTACCACGTACCATCCTCAGACAGATGGCCAATCTGAGAGGACCGTTAGACTTTGGAGGATATGTTGCGAGCCATAGTGATGAATTTCAACCAAGGTTGGCAAGATTCCTTGTCTCAGGTAGAGTTTTGGTATAATAATAGCTACCATGTGACTATTGGGATGGCGCCATTCAAGACTTTGTACAGTAAAAAGTGCAGATCGCCGACATGTTGGGAGGAAGTTGGAGAGAGACAGCTATCTACACCTGCGTTTATGCAACATATGAAATATCAAATTGAGATGATTCGAAGTAGAATGAAGGCTGCACAGGATCATCATACCAGCTATGCTAATAAAAGACATAGGCCTTTGGAATTTCAAGTTGGCGATTGAGTATTTTTGGGAGTTTCTCCTTTTAAGAGCGTGATGAGATTCGGACTCAATGGTAAGTTGGCTTCTTGATTCATCGTACCGTATGATATTTTTGAGAGGATTGGACTTTTGGCGTATCGGCTGCAATTACCGTCTGAAATTTCGGCGATGCATGATGTGTTTCATGTATCAATGTTGAGGAAATATGAGTTGCATCCTTCCCATGTTTTTGAGAACCGATGAAGTAGAGCTGGATCAGACCCTGAGCTATGTTGAATACCCAGTGCAAATTCTGCGCAGAAAGGACAAACAATTGAGGAACAAAACCATAACTTTGGTTATGGCACAGTGAAGTAAGCATGGAGGAGAAGAAGCTACTTGGAAAGTGGAAGCCAAGATGAGACAAGAGTGGCCTCACCTATTCGAATATCCAATTTCTCCTCGTGAGCTGTTTCGTGATCTGAACGTGTTGATTTCGAGGAAGAAATCTTTTATTAGTTGGGGAGAATGTGAGGACAGAGATTTATTAGAGGTAATTAGTGAATATTCAGATTTGATTAACAGTGGTTTAATCGAGATTAATCAGCTTAGAGAGTTAATCGGGTTAGTAAGGATCAGTTGGTGCGAGCTGATCTGATGGCAGCGCTGATCTGAGGTTGTGCAAGTTGTTATGTAAGTACTGTGTAGTTCAGCCGTGCTGAGCTAGTGTGAACTGATCTATTTTTAGTGCGAGCTAGCTGTGTGGTTGCTCTGAGCTTACATCAGATTAGAGAAGTGAGGCGTAAGCTGGATTTAGCTTGGAAATGTACTTGGTGTTCTGTAACATCCCGAAATTCGGATTACGCTGAATTGAGCGCATGACTAGGGGGAAAACTTTATGTTAGCATGATTTCATGTCATTTATGTGATTACAGGATGATTCTATGCTTTACTTTGTGCATGTCACTTTACGGTACGGTTTGAGACCGGTAAGCGGGGACGAGTCCGGAGACGACCAAATCAAAAATATTTAAATGTTTTAACCCTTAGACATATTTTAAAGCAAAATATTTTTATTTTATGCACCATTTCCAAAAAAAATGAGATTTTATGCACGGTTACCGAGGGGGACCCGTTTTTCGCCTATACGGGCTATTTTTATGACTTTAACTACACTTTTAAATTCTAGAGGCACATATTACGAAAATTAAAGGCTTGAAGTCTGAACTTTAAATAGTTTTAAACCTTTGTAATTAGAGGAGGGTTAGTACTGGAATAGGCCTTTTATTTCCTTAATTAAACAAGTGGGAAGGGCCTTTTTGTACACTTTTCATTCACCCTTCTCCACAATTTCGAAAATTAACCTAAACCCTCCCCTCATCAGCCGACTTCAGCCCTCTTCTCCCCCTAGGTGGCCGAAACTTGCAAGCTTTTGGTTGAAACTCAAAGGTGTTGGTCTTCTCAATTGTCCTCCGCTCCGGTAACGCGTATCTCCACTTCTTTTTCGATCAAGGCATGTTCTATCCTTTATTTTCTCACCATTTAGATCATAATATACTGTTTTTACAAAGATTATGTGAGACCTGAAATGTTGATTAAGGATTTATTGTTGAATTTATCGATTTTGATGATTTTTGGGGATTCAGATCTCTGTTTGTACGTTTGAATTGTGTTTTCGGGTCGATTTCCCTCCTTAGAGTAATTCTGGAGATTTTCGAAATTTTGGGTTTAGAGGTATCTGCTGGTGACAGCTCTGATGACGTCATGTTTTGTGTTGGCATCGTAGTCGCTGACGTAAGCTTTGCTGCTGGTAGCTTAGCGCGCTGTGTTCTTTGTTTTGGTAGCTGGCGACAGCAGCGCTTTCGTGGATTTCAGCAGGAGAGCGCTATAGAATTTCGAAGCGGTGTCGTTTTGAGGAACCAGTCGATAGTTTATATTACCTGCTGATAGCAGATATGTCGACGTAAGCATTACTGTTGAGCGTTGTGTGGATGACGTAGACTTTACTATCATCAGTCGATGGGTGTTTCGTGTTAATTGTATGCCTGCTGGTTGTCAACGCGGGTCAACCTTCCTGTAGCGCGAAGAGGAAACGGCGTCGTTTAGTTAGCGCTAGGAGTTTCAGCAGATGGTTGGTTTTGTGTAAAGTGCTTCTGCTGGTTTTGCTGACGTCTGTGGAGCGACGTCGTTTGAGTAAGTGGCAACGCCGCGTTTTGATGTTGCTGCTGGTATCAGCAGGAGGAAGTGCTTTACGTTG
>KV014048.1:63404-76002 GCA_001598015.1 Dorcoceras hygrometricum
CTACGTTCTGGTTTTCGGCTTTTACCAGAGTCTTCGGGATTTCTCGCAGGGTTAGTTGTTGCTCAGTATAAGGTACGGATTTGAGCTTGTTTTACAGCGAAGTTATGGCTTGGATGAATTGTAGTCGCTGGTATGTGGAATTGCCGTGCCTGCTGGTTGTGTTCTGTTGAGAATTGTGTATGCTATTTGTTTATTTGCTGCGTTGCATATGTTTATATGCTGGCATTCCCGCATGTTGCATACACGCATGGTATTCCTTTCCAGTTTTGGTAGCCTTTGTGCCATTGTTGCATTGTTATTGTTTTCTTACCAGGATGTGAGGGCGAGCGGCGATACCGCACTCTCATCTCCCTGCTGGGATTGTAGCCACCATGCGCCGAGTGGTTAACTACCACAGTTCATGGGCGAGGCAATAGTAGGTTGAGTTGTTTGATGCATCCGGTAAGTGGGTGTAGTATCATGGCGAGTGGCTCACTACCACACTGTGAACACACCCCGTGGCCATTGTTCGTTGTCGATGATTCTTGGAGCTATGTTTGAGTTCCTTAGCTCCCTTGTGGGTCGAGCTTTCCTTTGTTCCTTGGCGTCTCATGCATAGCACCTGCATTTTATTCCTTGCTGTTTATTTCTGTTGTATTATTGCTCTCCGTACTGGGGTTTGACCCCATGTCCCTCCGGGGCTTGGTTTGTTTCTTTGTTGCGTTGTTTTCAGGAAACCCAGGTTCTACAGCTGGTCGTGGTCCCAATCCAGCTGGTGGTGCCCCAGGAGGTGGCTAGTGTGTCCCAGTAGCATATAGCATATATATATATATGTATCAGTTAGCCAGGGGGATGCCCTGTGCTTTGTTGTTGTACCCGTAGGGGGAGATATGATACATGTTGGACTTATGTATGCTTTGTTGTTGAATGTTTATGATTTGAGAAACTTATTTTAAGTATTGTTGTATTTTAAATTATACGTTTAAAACCGTCGGGCCTAAAAGCGAAAATTTTACCCACTTTTTGATAGCTTCCGCATGTGTTTATCTGTTGTGAGCATGAGGCCTGACAGATTATGCATGGCCTTTTCATGGATGTTTCAGATCTTCATGCATGTGTTCATATTCATGTATTTCTTCATGTGCATCTCACGGTTTTTGAAGTTTCTTGCATGGTTTCGGTCAAGAGGCGGCTGTACGGATCATGGCTCGATGTTAGGTGGTTCATGGGGGTCCTAGGGGTGGTTTTTAGTGGTTCTAAGTGGGATATTAAGGGTCGAACCAGTGGCTGCATGCAAAACACCTTCTGCTGTGTGTTCTGCGGCTGCACGGTGCGTCGCCTTCTCCAGCGTCTTCCGCTCTCGTGCAACCATGTTTGGGGCTGTTGCTGGTATCGTTAGAACCGTCTGGACCTGGGGGTGGTCCAGCCGGAAGGGCTCCAGCAGTGGTGGCCGGATCAGGGAGAACGATCGCGAGAACCAGGAGGTGGTCGCGATGGCGCGCGTCATGGCTGGTGCGTCCACTTGCAGCGACTAGTTCTCCCTGGTTAGGCCACGGTTTGAGGCAAGGTTGGTCACGTTAGAACTGTCTAGACCTGGCGGTGGTCCATCCGGAAGGGATCTGGTATTGATGGCCGGAGCAGGGAGAAAGAACGCGAAGACCTAGCAGGTGACCTGGCGGTGGTCCATCCGGAAGGGATCTGGTATTGATGGCCGGAGCAGGGAGAAAGAACGCGAAGACCAGCAGGTGGTCGCGACGGTGCAGCATGGCTGTAGCGTCCACTTTCAGCGACCAGTTCTCCCTGGTTAGCCAACGGTTTGATCCAAGGTTGGTCACGTTAGAACCGCCTGGACCTGGGGGTGGTCCAGCCGGAAGGGCTCCGTCAGTGGTGGTCGGATCATGGAGAACGAATGTGATAAGTGACTGCTGGTCATGGCGGCAGCATGTTGTGTGTGTGTTTTTGGTCTAGGGTAATTGGGAGATGGGCTTGGGCCGGTTCGGTTGGGCCGATGGGTCGGTTCAATCGGGCCGGGTTGAGTTGGTCAAGTGTCGAGTCAAATATTTTAAGTCCGGTCTGAGTTATTTTATTTATGGGCCGGGTAGTTTTATTTTAAAGTCCAAGTCATTTTATCGAATCAAGTCAAACTTTTTTAGTCAAAATTATTCTTGGTCAAAATGATTTTTTGGTCAATGATTTTAAGTCAAAAGTTATATTAAGTTTTCGATTTTTAAGTAATTTGTATTTTATGTCAAATTGTTAGATTTTGGGCCATTATTTTAAATGAGTTTTAAGCCTGTTTTGACGGTGTTGGGCCGAGCCCTTCAAATGATTTTAAAGGGGTGATTCCTTGTTGTTGGGCCAATTTTGAGTTGGGCTTAGTATGATTTTAAGTCTATTGGAGGCCTTGGGCTTAGAATTAGTGGGCCAGTCGCTTGAGCCAGTCCTTGACCGGGCCGAGGAAAATAATGCATAGGCCCCATGAATATATATTTAATTATATACGTATTATGCTATGTATTTGATTATGAAATGTTTTAAGGAAATTAAATATATATTGATGGGCCAAGATCCTTTTTTTAAGTTGCAAGATTTTATGAAACGCATGCATCATGAAAGTTTAAGTTATGTTAAGGCATGAATGGAAAATATTTTGAGAGATTGAAGTGTTGTGGGGCAAAGTAATGATAGGAGTTAGCCGGGTAGCCGGGCCCGGGGATCCCCTGTTAGTGTATGAGTTTATGGATCCATGTGTGACATCATGGTGAAGTGGCAGCATAGAGGTGTGACATATAGGGATCCTCGTGTGACATCGAGGTGAACCACACCGCCACGTGCGTTGGTTTATAGATTGATCAATCGAATTAATGGCTCTCACCTCATGGATACGACTCACATGTTCTTTTAAGCTATGTTATGTTTACGCTATGCCTTAACATATATGTTATATGATGAATTATGTACGATTACAGTATGATTTAACGTTTAAGATCTTTTAAGCACGCATGTCATGAAATTATGTTCCTATACTTATGTGCCTGCATGTGGTTTTATTATATGTACTTTGCTATTATCGGATAGAGCATGTTGGGCCTTTAGGCTCACTAGGTTTAAATGGTGCAGGTGAGCATGATGCTGATATTACTCAGACCGGCGGTGAGGACGTCTGATGCTCCGTTGCGGCTGTTACCCCGTGACCACTCAGTTATTTTATGTCATTGCTTTTAAACATGTTCAGTTTTCCGCAACAGTTTTAAATACTCTGATTTTTATGTTAGCTTGTGCGATGTGGATTGAGGATACTATACAGTTAGTTTTAAACAGATGTTGAGATGATATTTTCTAATGCTTTAAGTTATGGTTTTTTTTATAGCTTTTATTAAATGTTTATTCCACATCTGCTTTTCAAAAAAAAAAATTTAGAGGTTAGTACGTTTCAACATGGTTTCAGTGCGGTGGTTCTGGTGGGATAATAGCCTGCTGCATGGAGCTCGGAAGTCGCACTGCCAGTCTGTGAGTTTTATTTTAGTATGTATGTTTATGTTTGCATACTGCATGTTTTAGCCTTGCATGAGTTTTGGCCTTAGGGTTTTAAAAAATAGACGCTTAGTTACGCACTTAGATTTACGTGATAAGGTTTTGGTGTGCATGATGCCTCCCAGACTTGCTATCGGTACGTAACTTAATTTCGGGGACGAAATTTCTATAAGGGCGGAGATTGTAACATCCCGAAATTTGGATTACGACGAATTGAGCGCATGACTAGGGGGAAAACTTTATGTTAGCATGATTTGCATGTCATTTATGTGATTATATGATGATTCTATGCTTTACATTGTGCATGTCACTTTACGGTACGGTTTGAGACCGGTAAGCGGGGACGAGTCCGGAGACGACCAAATCGAAAATATTTAATGTTTTAACCCTTAGACATATTTTAAAGCAAAATATTTTTATTTTATGCACCATTTCCAAAAAAAATGACATTTTATGCACGGTTACCGAGGGGGACCCTTTTTTGCCTATACGGGCTATTTTTATGACTTTTACTATACTTTTAAATTTGAGAGGCCACATATTACGAAAATTAAAGGCTTGAAGTCTGAACTTTAAATATTTTTAAGCCTTTGTAATTAGAGGAGGGTTAGTATTGGAATAGGCCTTTTATTTCCTTAATTAAACAAGTGGGAAGGGCCTTTTTGTACACTTTTCATTCACCCTTCTCCACAATTTCGAAAATTAACCTAAACCCTCCCCTCATCAGCCGACTTCAGCCCTCTTCTCCCCCTAGGTGGCCGAAACTTGCAAGCTTTTGTTGAAACTCAAAGGTGTTGGTCTTCTCAATTGTCCTCCGCTCCGGTAACGCGTATCTCCACTTCTTTTTCGATCAAGGCATGTTCTATCCTTTCTTTTCTTACCATTTAGATCATAATATACTATTTTTACAAAGATTATGCATGGCCTTTTCATGGATGTTTCAGATCTTCATGCATGTGATCATATTCATGTATTTCTTCATGTGCATCTCACGGTTTTTGAAGTTTCTTGCATGGTTTCGGTCAAGAGGCGGCTGTAGGGATCATGGCTCGATGTTAGGTGGTTCATGGGGGTCCTAGGGGTGGTTTTTAGTGGTTCTAAGTGGGATATTAAGGGTCGAACCAGTGGCTGCATGCAAAACACCTTCTGCTGTGTGTTCTTCGGCTGCACGGTGCGTCGCCTTCTCCAGGGTCTTCCTCTCTCGTGCAACCATGGTTGGGGCTGTTGCTGGTCTTGTTAGAACCGTATGGACCTGGGGGTGGTCCAGACGGAAGGGCTCCGGCAGTGGTGGCCGGATCAGGGAGAACGATCGCGAGAACCAGGAGGTGGTCGCGACGGCGCGCATCATGGCTGGTGCGTCCACTTGCAGCGACTAGTTCTCCCTGGTTAGGCCACGGTTTGAGGCAAGGTTGGTAACGTTAGAACCTTCTGGACCTGGTGGTGGTCCAGCCGGAAGGGCTCTGGTATTGATGGCCGGATCAGGGAGAAAGAACGCGAAGACCAGCAGGTGGTCGCGGCGGTGAAGCATGGCTGTAGCGTCCACTTTCAGCGACCAGTTCTCCCTGGTTAGCCAACGGTTTGAGCCAAGGTTGGTCACGTTAGAACCGCCTGGACCTGTAGGTGGTCCAGCCGGAAGGGCTCCGACAGTGGTGGCCAGATCATGGAGAACGAACGTGATAAGTGACTGCTGGTTGCGGCGGAAGCATGTTGTGTGTGTGTTTTTGGTCTAGGGTAATTGGGAGATGGGCTTGGGCCGGTTCGGTTGGGCCGATGGGTCGGTTCAATCGGGCCGGATTGAGTTGGTCAAGTGTCGAGTCAAATATTTTAAGTTTGGTCCGAGTTATTTTATTTATGGGCCGGGTAGTTTTATTTTAAAGTCCAAGTCATTTTATCGAGTCAAGTCAAACTTTTTAAGTCAAAATTATTCTTGGTCAAAATGATTTTTGGGTCAATGATTTTAAGTCAAAAGTTATTTTAAGTTGTCGATTTTTAAGTAATTTGTATTTTAAGTCAAATTGTTAGATTTTGGGCCGTTATTTTAAATTAGTTTTAAGCCTGTTTTGACGGTGTTGGGCCGAGCCCTTCAAATGATTTTAAAGGGGTGATTCCTTGTTTTTGGGCAAATTTTGAGTTGGGCTTAGTATGATTTTAAGTCTAGTGGAGGCCTTGGGCTTAGAATTAGTGGGCCAGTCGCTTGAGCCAGTCCTTGACCGGGCCGAGGAAAATAATGCATAGTGTGAGACCTGGAAATTGTATTAAGGATTAATTGTTGAATTAATCGGGTTTTGGTGATTTCTGGTGATTCAGATTTCATTTTGAATGCTTGGGTTGCATTTTCGGGTCGGAAATCGCGTTTAGAACAATTCTGGAAATTTTCGTATTTTTGGGTTAAGAGTTCTGTGTTGGTGAGATCTGGTTTTGGTGGAGAAATCTGGTCGCAGATTTGATGACGTAAGCTTCGCTGGTATGCGTTTTGTGGATGACATAAGCGTTGCTGTCGAGAGATCTGGTCGTTGGCGTTAGTTTATTCGCAGCGTGTTTTTGTATTGAGTTGTAACGCCGTCGTTTCATGAAGTCTGGAATTTCTCGTGTGTCGGAGAAATCTGGTTGCGTGATATCTTGTTGCGTGAGATCTGTTTAGCGTTTGTGTAGAGATCTGGTAATACGTTGAACGCTAGGATTGTTGTGAGATCTGCCCGCGCGTTTTTGTATTGAGGGCTACGGCATCGTTTGGTGAACGCTGAAGGAGAGATCTGTTTTGTTAGTTAGCGTTCAAATTATCAGACTTCACCGTCCAGCTTTTAGCGCGAGAATTCAGATTTCACCTTTGGGCGCGGTGCGACGTCGTCTTTAAGGAGAGATCTGTTTTGTTAGTTAGCGTTCAAATTATCAGACTTCACCGTCCAGCTTTTAGCGCGAGAATTCAGATTTCACCTTTGGGCGCGGTGCGACGTCGTTTTTAATGATAGCGTTCCTTCCAGCTTTCAGCGTGTTTTGGTTCCAGATTCCAGCGTTTAGTTGTCCAGATTTCACCGTGGCTTTTGAGCATTTTAGCGCACTTTGCTTGTGAAATTTGTTTCCATCGGTGGGCTTTTTAACCAGATTTCATGCGTGTATAAATTGGAGCATTGGCCTTCAATTATTGAGAAAAAAATCAGAATCCATACTTAGCATTTCTCTCGACTTTCGTTCTCTGTTCTCAACCCTCGACTACTATTCACCATGAGCTTCTCCGATAGATTCCCATCGATTCCGGCCACCGTTTTTTATGTTCGAGGTAGCGTTGGACTCCTTTTGGAAAGATCTTTCATCTCGTACCCATTTTGGAAGCTATAGTTGGCTAGATCAAAAGCACGAAGCTACTGTGTGTGCGTGCATTTCGTCGGGTGCAGGTAGCCTTTTGGTTTAGTTGTTGAAATCTTGCTCCTAGCCTTGTTTTAAGCTTCCTGTTGAGTTGTTTGGGTAGGGTTGAAGGCTGTTTTGTGCTTATGAATTTCCAGCCGTGCGTTTTTATGTTTGGCCGTGAGAAATTGTGTGAGAGCCGTGAGGTTGTTTAGGCTTTTCCTGAAATCTGTGCATCGTGTGTTTGGCATATTTTGTGCAGGCCGTGCCATGCTCCCACCTTCGAGGAATCTGTATTGTTGGTAATTGTTGCTCAGTGTTAAGGTACGGATTCGAGCTTGTTACAACGTGAGGTCGGCATGAGTAAATGCAGTGATGGCTGTTTGTTGTTTACGTGTATGGCTGCCAGTGGTTACTGCCTGTTGTTATATGCATACACGCATTTGCATCTCTTGCATTTCATATTTCAGTTGTATCGTATCTTGTGCTTCGGCAGTTGTGCCTTGTTGTATTTGCTGTTGTTTCTTACAAGGTTGGAGGACGAGCGGGTAACTCCCGTATACCTCATCTCCCTGCTGGGATCTGTTAGCCACTATGAGCGGAGTGGGTAGCTCCCACATCTCATGAGTTGGGCAACAGCAGGTGGAGTGATTGATGCACCTGGTATTGGTGAGCGAGTAGGGGTGAGTGGGTAACTCCCACATGTCCTACACTCACAGTGGCCACCTATCCGTTGCAGATTTGATTGAGCTATGCCTTGAGTTCCTTGGCTCCCTTATTGGTCGTAGCCTCCAGTTGTTATCCGGTGTCTCATGCATAGCATTTACATTTTATTTATGCTGTTTATTTTCTCTCCGTACTGGGGTTTGACCCCAATGTCCCTCTGGGGCTTGGTTTGTTTCCTTGTTTGTGTTGTTTTCAGGGAACCCAGGTTTCACTGCTGGTCGTGGCTTTAACCCAGCTGGTGGTGCCCCAGGAGGTGGTTAGCGTGTCCCAGTGCGTATAGCATATATATATATGTATCAGTTAGCCAGGGGGATGCCATGTGCTTCGTTATTGTATCCCGTAGTTGGAGTCTGATACATGTTGTTGTTGGATGTTGTTATGCTATACTGTTTCTGTTGTGGTTGGATTTTAAACTGGGTTTGTATTTTGAGTATTCTTGTATTTTAAATTATATGTTTTAAACCGTCAGGCTTAAAAGCGAAAATTTTACCCGCTTTTTGATAGCTTCCGCATTTGTTGTATGATTTTACTCTGTTTAGAGCACGAGGCCTGACATTTTTGGTATCAGAGCTTAAGCTGGGATAAGCTCAATTTTTTTGATCAAACTTGAGTCTAGGCACAGTGTCGTGTGTTGCATGTGCTTGACTTATGTGACTACGTGCTGCATATTTTGTGTTATATGCTTTCTATGTTGTATCTGTTCTGTTTTTCCTTATCCTGCTGAGTGTATTTTAGATGCCGCCTAGACGTCGTGGTAGAGGTAGGGGGCAGTTCCAGGAGTCAGGAGGTCAGAACGAGGATCAGTATAGTGCTCATAGTCGTACTATTGAGAGTAGCGAAGAAGGGGAAGCTGAGGCTCCGCCGGCTCCGATGGAGAGGATGGATGTTGTTATAGCTCGGTTTCAGAGGATGAACCCTCCTGTCTTTAATGGCGATGAGTTGAGTGAGGATGCTGATTCGTGGCTCCATAACTTCATTCATCTTTTCGATCGGGCTCAGTATGACGATGGACTCCGGTTGAGGTTAGTGACCTTGTTGCTGAGGAAGGCCGCAGAGCGCTGGTGGCGAGGCGCGTCTAGTACCTTAGTGGAGACTATAGTTGGTATCACTTGGGACAGTTTCTGTGAGACCTTCAGGCAGGAGTATATCCCCGATTCGTATGTGGCTGCCCGTGAGCGGGAGTTTGAGTTTTTGGAGCAAGGCTCGATGACTGTGCGCGAGTATGCTCACAAGTTTTCTGTGTTGTTGGCTTATGTTCCGCACGTTTCTGGCCGGGAGAGGGCCAAGAGTACCAGATTTGTGGAGTGCTTGAATGAAGAGTTGTACCAAAGTGTCTTGACGAGCAAGCCCAAGACGTATGCTGAGGCCGTTGATAGTGCTATAAACATTGAGGAGGGCATGAGGAGCCATCGTACGCGTAGAGCGCAAGTAGCGCAGGTAGTGCAGATTGGTAGACCTGTTGGTCAGGGAGCTCAGTCGTCTCAGGGTTTCCAGTCTAGCTATCAACCCCAGCAGCAGCAGCAGGTGGCTCAGCAGTCCGGCCGTCAGAGGTTTTGACCCCGCGGTCAGCAATTCAAGAAAAAGTCTGGTTCAGGGTCTTTCGATTAAGGTAGCTCGAGTAGCAGTGGTTCTCAGGTGGATTTTTGTGGCTTTTGTGGTGGGAAGCATTCTTCCACCCAGTGTTCCTGCAATCTTTGTGGACAGTATGGACACTATGCTAGGGTGTGTCCGACAGCTGGATCGTCTCAGGGTGCAGCCCCGCCTCAGGGTCGTGGAGGTAAGTCTAGGGGCCGTTCTCAGCAGTTTCAGCAGCCCCGATTGGGTGAAACTCAGTTCAGGCCGTTTCAGCAGCCTGGTCCTTCGTGCTTTGGACAGTCGTCTCAGCCTTTCTTCTCACGACCTCAACATGCTCAAGCCAACGCCATTACGAGGGAGCAGGCTGAGGAGACACCGAGCCGGGTGATTGGAGGTACATGTCTTGTCTTTGACTTTCCTGCTCGTGTGTTGTTTGACACCGGTGCATCGCATTCGTTTATTTCTGATGCCGTTTCTTTTTCTACCCCTGGTGGCGTGAGCCTATTCTCCCAGGAAGTTTTGTTGGATGGTGTGTTGCGGTTTGGTGAGCATGTCCTGTTAGCGAACTTGATCCGTTTGATGCTTTGGGATTTCGATTGCATAGTTGGGATGGATGTGCTGTCCAACTATAGGGCCTCCGTGGATTGCTTCCATGGGATTGTGCGCTTTAGGCCTTTGTATGGCGAGAAGTGGGACTTCTACGGCCAGGATTCTAGATCGAAGATCCCGTTGGTCTCAGCGATGGAGATGTTCAGCTTGTTGTCTCTGGGGAATGCTGGCTTTATGATCTACGCGTTGGACGCGTCTTCTTCTTCCCGTGTGCAGCTTAGTGATGTTCCCGTGGTGCGACATTTCCCGGATGTGTTTCCGGAGAAGATTCCTGGTTTCCCTCCGAGGCGGGAGATTGACTTCAGCATAGAGCTGGTGCCTGGCACAGCTCCGATTTCGTGTGCTCCTTATCGTCTGTCGCCTGCGGAGTTGAGAGAACTCAAGGTGCAGTTAGATGATTTGCTGGAGAAAGGTTTTATCCGACCTAGTATGTCACCGTGGGGAGCGCCCATCTTGTTCGTGAAGAAGAAGGATGGCTCAATGCGGATGTGCATTCATTTTCGCCAGCTGAATAAAGCCACTGTCAAGAACAAGTACCCGTTGCCGAGAATCGATGATCTGTTTGATCAGTTGCAAGGTTCTGCGGTGTATTCAAAGATTGATCTTCGTTCAGGATACCATCAGCTGAGAGTGAGAGATCAGGATGTCGCAAAGACTGCGTTTCGTACGAGGTACAGACATTTTGAGTTTTTCGTGATGCCGTTTGGTTTGACCAACGCGCCTGCAGTCTTTATGGATTTGATGAACCGAGTTTTCCGCGAGTTTATCGATCAGTTTGTGATCGTGTTCATCGACGACATCTTAGTCTATTTGAACCGCATAGCTCTCGCGATCGATCATCCCATTTTATATATGCGATATATATGTGTTTAGTTGAATCCGCATGTTTTAAATTATGATTTAAAATATTGTTGAGACCAAATTTTCAAAAATAAAATCCCTCGTTTTAAATATGATTTAAAACTGATATCAAGATTAAAAGTTTATTCGATAAACTAAGGGAATTTAAATCTGTTTAAATTATCCCTACCTTCCATCAACAATGGGTGTACGCCGATGCTACCCGCATACATGGCCCGGCTCATATTATTGAGGGGGTGTCGGAAAGCTGTACACATCATTGACACTCGTTGTGAGTCGGTTGGAACTCCCTTTAACGTTGGCTCATATTATTGGGGACGTTAAGGGGACCGTCCTCCACGAATCAAAATTGATGGGTCATCTTGACACGTGATAGTAATCGGCGTCATATTATTGGGCCCATACTGGACGTGAGTTAAATACATGGAGGTTGCACCGGTTGCAATTGGATTCTACCTTTTGGGGGTCATGGTTGGCTGATATTATTCGGGACCATGATCGCTCGATTGGACTCTGTGTACCCACTAAGGAAACTTGTTTTCTTGATTTCATTAGAGGGTGGTGAAATCGTTAAAATAGTGGGAGGGAAATTCATAAAACTAAATGACCTTGTTTTATGTCTTAGCGTTTTTCATATATAGTTAGTAATGCATGTCTGTTTTCCTTTTTCAGTATAAACTGCTTATAATGTCTTCGATCAAAAAACCACTCGCTGCTATACTGGATAGCAACAAGTTCACCGGTCTGAACTACCAAGACTGGCTTCGAAACCTCAACATTGTGTTGGCTTCGGAGAAACTTCTCTATAGATAGAGAAGAGCCCTCCGAAGGAAGCCCCTGCCGATATCAGCCCTGAGAAGCTGACTACGCTTAAACAATGGTGGGACGACGAGCTTAAGACTCGATGCTATGTGATGGCATCAATGTCCAACGAAATGCAACGGCGCTTTGAGAAGACGAAGTATGATGCTGACATACTCTTTCATCTCAAGGAACTGTATGGGGAGAACTCTCGACATGAGAGGTTCACCGCTGTCAAGGAGCTTATGACGAGCCGCATGCGTGTTGGAACTTCGGTCCGCGAGCATGGGGTTCGTATGATTGGGCTCGTTGAAAAGCTGGCGGGCCTTGATATCACACTTCCACACGAGCTGTCTGTGGATGTGCTTCTCCTCTCACTGCCCGTTGCATTCGACCCCTTTTTGGTCAACTTCAACATGAACAAGCTGGCAGCCACCCTGGAAGAGGTGGTTAACATGCTGGTCGTGTTTGAGGGAACCATAAAGAAGGACAAGCCCGTCCTCCTTATGGGCTCTTCTTCCTCTGTGAAGAAGGGGCCCAGATGCAAGGATAAGAAGCGTTCTGCCCCTGCGAAGGAGGAAAAGCCCACTAAGAAGCCCAAGGCAAAGGCTTCCAAGCCAAACAAGTCCGAGGATGTTTGCCACCACTGCCACAAGCCTGGGCATTGGAGGAGGAACTGCAAGGAGTACCTCGAGCAGTTGCGAACAGCAAAAGGTATGTTATATATCGAAATAAATATGTCTCTTAATTCGACTTCTTGGGTACTTGATACCGGATGTGGATCTCATATCTGCAATGAGTTGCAGGTGATAACAAGAAGCCGACGTCTTAGAGAGGGTGAGACCCACTTGAGGCTGGGCAATGGAGCAAGAGTTGCTGCAGTAGCTATAGAAGATGTCTATATATTTCTATCGTCAAATTTTAAGTTGTTATTGAAGGATGTTTTATTTGTTCCCGAATTGATAAAGAACATTATTTCTGTTTCTATGCTTGATAGTGATGGATATTCTTGTATGTTTGCTAATTCGATTTGCAATATATACAAGAATGAATGTTTGATTGGTATTGGGGAACGCGAAAACGATCTATACACCTTAAAATTAAAACCAGTTCCAACTCGCGATGTGGAAACACATACAACAACAATTAAAAGGAAATACGATAGCTTAAA
>KV014048.1:84256-107486 GCA_001598015.1 Dorcoceras hygrometricum
AATATGATTTTATAATTAAAATATGATTTTGTAGGTAAATATCAAATATGATTTGATTATTTAAATTTATGCAAATTAACTAGATTGATTGCATGTTTGGGATGATCGAGAGCCGTGCCCAATGTGTTAGGTGTATGCTATAGGTTTTGCGATTTCGGTTGTATCTATATTGTTGATATCATTTAAAGTGGATCTGTTTGTGGCCCGTTCCCACCCCTACAAATTGTATCCCATATGTGTCATGGCAATTTAAATGTAAATTACTAGATTTAGTGGGAGGACATTTGAAGACGGTGGACATGACGATCAAAGATATTGAAGACCGAAGATCTGTAAAACCGAAAGCAATTGTAATAGGATTGCATTGCATATTGCATCTCACCTAGGACTGGACCCAAGTCCGTGATTGGCAACCCCGGACCGCATAGCTCTCGCGATCGATCATCCCAATTATTATATATGCGATATATATGTTTAGTTGAATCCGCATGTTTTAAATTGTGATTTAAATTGCATGAGACCAAATTTTCAAAAATAAAATCCCTCGTTTTAAATACGATTTAAAACTAATATCAAGATCAAAAGTTTATTCGATAAACTAAGGGAATTTAAATCTGTTTAAATTATCCCTACCTTCCATCAACAATGGGTGTACGTCGATGCTACCCGCATACATGGCCCGGGTCATTTTATTGAGGGGGTTATGTATACCGAAAAGCTGTACACGTCATTGACGCTCGTTGTGAGTCGGTTGGAACTCCCTTTAACGTTGGCTCATATTATTGGGGACGTTAAGGGGACTGTACTTCATGACTCAACATTGATGGGTCATCTTGACACGTGACAGTAATCGGCGTCATATTATTGGGCCCTTACTGGACGTGAGGTAAAATACATGGAGGTTGCACCGGTGGCAATTGGGTTCTACCTTTTGGGGGTCATGGTTAGCTGATATTATTTGGGACCATGATCGCTTGATTGGGCTCCGTGTGCCCACTAAGGAAACTTGTTTTCCCGATTTCATTAGAGGGTGGTGAAATCGTTAAAATAGTGGGAGGGTAATTCATAAAACTAAATGACCTTGTTTTATGTCTTAGCGCTTTTCATATATAGTTAGTAATGCATGTCTGTTTTTCTTTTCAGTATAAACTGCTTTATAATGTCTTCGATCAAAAACCCACTCGCTGCTATACTGGATAGAAACAAGTTCACCGGTCTGAACTACCAAGACTGGCTTCAAAACCTCAACATTGTGTTGGCTTCGGAGAAACTTGGAGGGTAATTCATAAAACTAAATGACCTTGTTTTATGTCTTAGCGCTTTTCATATATAGTTAGTAATGCATGTCTGTTTTTCTTTTCAGTATAAACTGCTTTATAATGTCTTCGATCAAAAACCCACTCGCTGCTATACTGGATAGAAACAAGTTCACCGGTCTGAACTACCAAGACTGGCTTCGAAACCTCAACATTGTGTTGGCTTCGGAGAAACTTCTTTATACGATAGAGAAGAGCCCTCCGAAGGAAAAGGCAAATACTTCCCAGCCAAACAAGACCGATGATGTTTGCCACCACTGCCACAAGCCTGGGCATTGGAGGAGGAACTGCAAGGAGTACCTCGAGCAGTTACGAACTGCAAAAGGTATGTTCTATATTGAAATAAATATGTCTCTTAATTCGATTTCTTGGGTACTTGATACCGGATGTGGATCTCATATCTGCAATGATTTGCAGGTGATGACAAGAAGCCGACGTTTTCGAGAGGGTGAGACCCACTTGAGGCTGGGCAATGGAGCAAGAGTTGCTGCAGTAGCTATAGGAGATGTCTATTTATTTCTATCGTCAAATTTTTAAGTTGTTATTGAAAGATTGTTTTATTTGTTCCCGAATTGATAAAGAACATTATTTCTGTTTCTATGCTTGATAGTGATGGATATTCTTGTGTTTTTGCTAATTCGATTTGCAATATATACAAGAATGAATGTTTGATTGGTATTGGGGAACGCGAAAACGATCTATACACCTTAAAATTAAAACCAGTTCCAACTCGCGATGTCGAAACACATATAACGACAATTAAAAGGAAACACGATAGTATGAACCCAGCACAACTTTGGCACGCTAGGCTAGGTCATATATCTCTAAGAAGGATGAACAAGTTAGTTAGGAGCGACATGTTTGATTTGTCAGACATTAACTCCCTACCGACTTGTGAGTCTTGTCTCAAGGGAAAGATGACTAAACAACCCTTCAAGGGCAAGCCTGAACGTACCAAAGGCCTATTGGATTTGATCCATACTGATGTGTGTGGCCCACTTAGCATTGGTACTAAGTACGGTCACACATACTTCGTCACCTTTACCGATGATTACTCTAGGTATGGGTACTTGTACTTAATGAAGCACAAGTCTGAATCCTTTGAAAGGTTCAAAGAATTCAAGACTGAAGTAGAAAATCAATTGGGCAAAAGTATTAAAGCACTTCGATCCGATCGAGGTGGTGAATACTTAAGTGCTGAATTTCAAAACTATCTTAAAGAGAATGAGATTCTCGCACAGTGGACTCCTCCGGCCGCACCACATCTCAATGGTGTGGCGGAGCGTCGTAATCGAACCTTTATGGACATGGTTCGATCTATGATGAGCTTCACTGAGCTTCCTACCTCGTTTTAGGGCTATGTGCTCGAAACGGCGGTAATGTTGTTGAACTATGTCCACACCAAGGCAGTAGATAAGACTCCATATGAGATATGGATGGGCAAACCACCCAAGTACTCATACATGGGGATTTGGGGATGTCCTGCTTACGTGAAGCAGACAGTGGGAGATAAGCTGGATACCAGATCCATCTTATGCTACTTCATTGGGTATCCAAAGAATTCCATTGGATACTACTTCTACTATCCAAACGAAACAAAAGTGTTTGTTTCTAGGAATGCCACCTTTATGGAAATCAAATTTATAGAAAAGGCAAAATAGTAGAACTCAAAGAGATTCGAGAACCAATTGAAGTACCAAGTGAATCTCCCGCACCTACAGAGCCAGTACCAGAAATGGTCGCACCTAGGAGATCCGAAAGGGTTCCTAGGGCTCCTGAAAGATATGGTTTCCTTCTTGAAGAAGATCAGGGTGATCAAGTTGTTGGATGTGATCCAAGGACTTTCAAGGAGGCAATTTCCGATGCTGATTCTAATTTGTGGCTTGAAGCAATGAAGTCTGAGATTGACTCAATGCATGCGAACCAAGTTTGGACTCTCGCTAATCCTCCCGAAGGAATTTTTCCTATCGGGTGTAAATGGATATACAAGAGAAAACTTGGGCCTGATGGTAAGGTATTGACCTACAAGGCACGACTGGTCGCGAAAGGTTACACTCAAAGGCAAGGTGTTGACTATGATGAAACCTTTTCACCAGTCGCAATGTTCAAGTCGATTAGAATCTTACTAGCCATAGCCGCATTGTACGACTATGAGATATGGCAAATGGATGTGAAAACTGCGTTCCTTAATGGAAACATTAAGGAAGAGATTTATATGACGCAGCCTGAGGGTTTCACATATGTAGGAAGTGAGCATAAGGTATGCAAACTTCAGAGATCGATCTACGGTCTCAAACAAGCATCGAGGAGTTGGAACCTGAGGTTCGATGAAACAATTAAGGAATTTGGTTTTATCAAGAATCACGAGGAGCCATGTGTATATAAAAAGGTAGTTAAAAGCGCTGTGACATTCCTTGTACTTTACGTTGATGACATTCTACTCATTGGGAATGATGTAGGAATGCTGCAGTCAACTAAAGTCTGGTTGTCTAGTAGATTCTCGATGAAGGACATGGGTGAAGCATCCTATATTCTTTGAATACAGATATATCGGGATAGATCGAAACGGATGCTCGGACTCACCCAAGCCACCTACATCGATACCATACTTAAGAGGTTCTCTATGGAAGAGTCCAAAAGAGGACACCTACCTATGAGCCACGGGGTCACTCTATCTAAGTCTATGTGTCCAAAGACTGATGAGGAGATAGAGAGTATGACACGTGTGCCATATGCCTCGGTAATAGGTAGTATTATGTATGGCATGATCTCAACTAGACCGGATGTCGCATATGCTCTGAGTGTCACGAGCCGCTACCAGGCCAATCCCGGCCAATTTCATTGGAAGGCTGTGAAGGATATTCTTAAGTACTTGCGAAGGACTAAGAATATGTTCATGGTCTATGGGGGTGGTGAACTGAAATTGGAAGCTACACTGATTCTAACTTCCAATGTGACGTGGATGATTCGAACTCTACCTCTGGATTTGCATTCATGCTCAATGGTGGTGCTGTCTCTTGGAAGAGTTCCAAGCAAGACACCATCGGGGATTCAACCACTGAGGCTGAGTACATCGCATCATCAGCTGCTGCTAAGGAGGCGGTTTGGATAAGGAATTTCGTCCAAGAGTTGGGCATCATCACTGATGGAGTTGGTCCAGTCCCGGTGTACTGAGACAACACGGGTGCCGTTGCGCAAGCAAAGGAGCCTAGGTCTCACCAAAGATCCAAACATATACTTAGGAAATACCACATAATCCGGGATATTGTGGCTAGAGGTGACATAGCAGTTGAGACAGTCGCCTCTGCGGACAACATTTCTGATCCACTTACGAAGCCCTTGCCAGGACCGTTGTTTGAAAAACATCGCGAAACAATGGGACTGCGTCTGATGAGTAGTTGGCTATAGGGCAAGTGGGAGATTGTTAGAGTATATGCCCAAGTAGCCGACTTGTGGCGTGTGGGTTTTATAGACTCTTGTATAGGACAATCTTTATTTATGAAATACGCATTTATTTATGGCATTCTTTATTTTCATTGGGTTATATAATGTTAACAATTGTGTTGGATAAAGACCTAGAATGCACCATAGTGTATGTTAGATGTGATAGTGGATATGATGGCTATCATGAAACACATGTAATAGTCACTGTGCATTCTGAACTCGTTCCTTGTCGATTGGGCCATCAAAATGAGGATAAGGCCGCCCGAGCTTGAGACTAGCATCTGCGATGTGAAGTACCATGTTTCATTGGTAGGGAACATTGCGATGTTCTGAGCATGCAGATGGAGAGTGACCTGGTGATCTATCGAACTACCCTCGTTCGGACTTTCCAAGTGGTTACCATTTGTCGAGTGGATAAGTCCGAGGTCTTAGTTGTACTGATTAGTCCTCACTACTCGAAACGCCATTGAGACTCTACATGATAGGCGCCTCACTTTGACCCGTTTGCCAACTCACTTGGGGTCATTAGGAGGCGGGATTGGGTGAGGTCCCGATTCATGTAGGAGTCGACGCTTCGTTGTCGAGGATTCATCGCTCGCCTTTATGCGTGGATATCCTATGCTATCTAAGGGAATAATAGTGTATAAATCTCTGGCCAGAGTACTGGATGTGTTTTAGGTAAATGGGTTTACCTAGTAACACTCGTGATGTCACTATTCGATCTCCAAGATGTATGCATAGTTATCGGATCTCTAGCGACTCTCGATTTACCAATGGTCGTTGATCTGATCGGGATATATGTGTTGAAAGGACCGTACTGTACGCTAACCACGACCAACTGGTTCTTGCAGGCACTATCATTGATACCTAGGGGATCATGGGGCGATGTTGCTAGGCGCTTTATCATTATCCGATGGGTCAGTCCGAAATTGTGAGTTCGGAGTCACAATGGTTGTGGGCCCACGACTAGCTGTATCCCTGAACCATTGAGGGTCACATAAGTACTGGATTCACGATTCCCGCACGGAAACTGAGCTCAATGTGTTGAGCATAGGAGGAGGAATTTAGGGAGTGCGACTTCCTAAAAGTCAAAAGGGGTCAAATTGCGATTTCCCAAAAGTTGAGGGGCTAAAGTGCTATTTTGGTCTAGGTGGTCTGAAAAATTGTTTTCGCATCATAATATTCAGTTTTGGAAACTGAGTCAATCGGTCCGATCTGATCGTCGATCGGAATTATGATAAGCCACGGTGGTACGGTTGAAACAAATGTTCATACGGACCTGCGCCCGCCCCAGGTCCATTGGGCTAGTGAAAGCCCATCATTGGTCTACTTATGCTAGACCTAGGGCTTCACACAACACAACATTGAATCACACAAACCCTAGCCAACACTTGCGCCGCCCACCTCCTCCCAACTCCTCTCTCGGCCGCGCCCCGTCTCACGCGCCGCCGCCTTGCTCCGCCGGACTTGCTCCGGTCACCGCGAAAAGGAGATTCCGTTCGTGTCTAATTCTTCAGTCCTTCTAGTGCAGGCTGATGAAGGATTCGTGCTTCCGGTCGTGGACCTGATTGACGATCTACCGCCGCCTACCGTTTGAAGTGCCGGTTTCCTCGTGAAACTGGTCGGAGCCAGGCGCCTAGACGCCAGCAAGGTAACGATTCAAACATCCTATGCATGGATTATAGAATTGTTTTGATGTATTGAACATTTCTCGGGGCAAAAATTTTAAACTTCCGCTGCGCCCCCAGGAAACGGGATCCGGATCCGCCATTGTCGCCAACAGAGGATTCATCCGCTGAAACCTCGCCATCACTAGTTCCATATCGTCTACACGGGTTGTCAGCTCATCTACCTAAAAGTCAATCTGTCTCTCGCATCCATGACGAGGAACACTACGCTGCACTTCCTCATTCTGACCTTCGGACTCTTCCTGAAACTGTCCTCTACCTCTACCCCTATGTCTAGACGGCATCTACGAAGGCACTAAGAAGGTAAGGTCACACAGCAACAAATATATCACATAGATCACATAGAATCACATAATCAAGCACTTGCAACACGCAACACTGTTCTTAGACTCAAGTGTGATCAAAGAAATCGAGCTTATCCCAGCTTAAGCTCTGATACCAAAAATGTCAGGCCTCGTGCACAATACAGAGTTAAACCATGCAAAACAATAGCGGAAGCATACAAAAGTGGCTTAAAATTTTCTCTTTGGCCTGACGATTAAAACATATAATTTAAAATACAACAATACTCAAAATATCCCAGTAATTAAAATCACACAGTACAACAGTACAACATTAAAACATATATCAAGTACTAAACAACAACTACTAAAAAGCACAAGATAACCCCCGGCTAACAGTACTGATACATAATATGCTATATGCTAACTGGGACACTCTAAACACCTCCTGGGGCACCTCCAGTTGGGTCTACTCCAGGACCAGCAGAGTAACCATGATAACCTGAAAACACACACAGGCAACAAACAACCAAGCCTCAGAGGGACAGGGGTCAAACCCCAGTACGGAGAGCAACTGAAAACAGAAGTTAGATAGCAACAGATAAAATGCAAATGCTATGCATGAGATCAAGGCTACAACCGAACACAGGGAGCCAAAGGATTCGAAGGACAGCTCAACAACTAAAATCCGAACAGAAGGCAGTGGCCACAATGTGTGAGTATATGGGAGCTACCCACTCGTCTCAGCACACGGTACCAGGTGCATAAACAACGCTCAACCTGTTGTTGCCCAACACATGAGATGTGGGAGCTACCCACTCCGCTCACGGTGGCTAACAGTCCCAGCAGGGAGATGAGGTACGGGAGTTACCCGCTCGCCTCTACAAACACCCTGGCACGCTCAATTCAGCAATCAAAAGGCATGGCTACAAGAGATCTGAAACAACATGCTACAGATGCGTGTATGCAGTGCAACACAATGCAGCAGGTAACAAAACAATATACACAGCATCACTATAACAGCAAGCATGAGCTCATATCCATGCCAAATCTCAACGCTGTAACAAGCAAAGGCATGGCTACAAGAGATCTGAAACAACATGCTACAGATGCGTGTATGCAGTGCAACACAATGCAGCAGGTAACAAAACAATATACACAGCATCACTATAACAGCAAGCATGAGCTCATATCCATGCCAAATCTCAACGCTGTAACAAGCTCACATCCATACCTCAAGTCTCTTCGCAACAATTACTACAAACTGGGTCCGAGTGACAAAGATCTACCACCTGCTAAGCCAACACAAGCAACTACTCTAGGACCGAAACACAGAAAAGCAACAGCTGGGAGCTACGAACTCAACCAGCACTATACTACCCCATCTAACTCCACAGAGAGCTCTAAACAACACAAGACAGGGTTTGAACACTTACCCCAACAAGCTAGGACGGAATGCTAACAGATTAGAGAAGGGAGATGTCTTAGCACACCTCACCAGCTTCAAGCAAACGTCCGAAAGCAATATCCAAATGAAGCGTCTCAGCAAGAGGAGTCCAACGCTACCATTATTACTTCAATAGGAGCTGTCTATCGTCGGAAATCGAAGAAGATAAGGTTCTGTGAACAGTAACTATGGTATCGAGACAGAGTTTGCTATCGGGAAATATTCTAAGTGTCAGGAAATAATAATAGAGAACTAAGGCTAAGTCCCCTATCTAAATCTCACCACTACTGAAACTGGGAACAGATCCACCGACAACTTAAGCTATCATAGCTGATATTCCCGCTCGCATCCAGATCTCGCAACAGATCTCACTCTACGCCAAAACAGCGATCACAAACCAAACGACGTCGCAGAGGGTTACTGTTGCAGCTGAACACGTCACCCGCTACTAACTGCTGAACAACTAACCAACATCTGATAGCAACGCAACATCAGATCTCTCACACAGCTGAAAGCTAAATCAACTCACAGCTGAATCTCTACCGCTAATTAAAAACGCTGTCATTCCAACTAATCCAAACGACGACGTACCAACACCCGCTACTGAAAGCACGCTAGGAGACATCTGAATGCCCTTGATAACATACTTCTCCTCAAATCTGAAAACCAACAATCCAGCGACAACTGCTCACGTCACCACTGCTGAACACTAGCATTCAGCGATGACCCATGCTCACTCCTGATCGCTGAATTTAAATCCTCTACTCTCCCGAATTGTTCTAAGGACTAAACACAAGGCCTGATAGCTTCTCCAAACATATCGATTCAAAGCTGATCTCAATAAAATCTGATTAATTAACTCAATTAATCTCATCAGCTTTTCGGGTCTCACATTACTTGTTAGCGCTGTGCGAACCGGCCTGGTTCATGGGTTGGTGTAGACCGATTTCAGGTTGTATAGATCGGAAGCCAGTGCGATGTCGTTTTGGGTATCAGTGAGCACTGGTCAGTGTTGGTAGCAGATCTGGTCATTCAGATCTGGGTTGCGATGCGGCGAAATTTTGATGACTTCTTGGTGGACGTGATGCGTTGTCGTTTAGCATTTCAGATGTGGTTAGTGGGATGACGTGTCCTAGTGAGCGAGCCGCCCTTGGTGCGGCGTCGTTTGGATAAGTTCCAAATCTATTTAACGTATGGTCCAGATCTGGAGTGTTACTCAGATCTGAGTTGGGAACAACTTTGAGCCAGTAATGTCGGTGGTTACTGTTCATCAGATTTGGGGAACTTAATTGGTATATATAAAAGACTTTGACCGTAGTCTTGCTATTGTTTCCCGACACTTAGAAATATTCTCGTAACCTTACCCTATCGCAATATCCTAGCTACTATTCACCGAACCTTATCTTCTCCGATTGTCGGCGGTAGACAACTCATACGAATGCAAGAGTGGTTGCGCTGGACTCATCTTGCTAAGGCGCTTCGTTCTATCCTCTTTTGAAGACTTTGGAGATCTGGAAGATGATCGCCGGAGAAGCTTCCTTGTGTAGTCTGTTATCATTTCGGTTGTTTGGGTCCTGCCGTTCATTTATCCTGTTGGGTAAGTGTTAGTTCCTACCTTGTGCTTTGTTTAGAGCTGTTTGTTGAGCTAGAAGGGTAGGACATAGCTGGTTGAGTTCGTAGCTCTGAGCTTGCGTCCCTGAGTTAGCGTTGTTGTTTGACTTAGCAGGTTTCAGATCTGGTTGCTCGGGACCGTTTGTGTGGTAATTGTAGCTCAGAACTAAGGTACGGATGTGAGCTTGTTTTTAAGCGTTGGATTTGGCATGGATATTATGTGTGCTGTTGTGTATGCTTCTGTGGCTGTTGCTTTCTTCTGTTGTGTTGATTATTCCAAGCTGTTACATTGCATACACGCATTATTCACGTTGAGCTCAGATCTTGTTTAGCCGTGCATTGTTGTGTTGATCTGTGTGTAACAGGATGCCGGTTTTGGAGGCCGAGCGGGTAACTCCCATCACCCTCATCTCCCTGCTGGGATCTGTTAGCCACTATGAGCGTAGTGGGTAGCTCCCACATCTCATGAGTTGGGAAACATCAGGTTGAGTGATTTGTTGTGCATCTAGTACCGTGTGTTGAGACGAGTGGGTAGCTCCCATATACTCACAGATCCCAGTGGCCACTATCTTCCAGTTGATTTGGATATCAGTTTTTGAGCAGTTTCTTGAGATCCTATGGCTCCCTGCCTTCGGTTGTAGCCTTGTTCTCATGCATAGCATTCTTATATTATCGGTTGCTATTTAACTGCTGTTTTTCAGTTGCTCTCCATACTGGGGTTTGACCCCATGTCCCTCTGGGGCTGGTTGTCTTGTTTGCCTGTACGTGTTTCAGGTTATCATGGTTTCTCCGCTGGTCGTGGAGTTGATCCAACTGGTAATGCCCCGGAAGGTGGATAGAGTGTCCCAATTTTATGTAGTAGATACATGTTATAGTGTATTGTATCTATGTTGAGCGAGAAACTCATCTGTTTGTATAATTGGGAGTCGCTCTATGCTTGTATGTTAGTTGGGTTGTATGTGTTGTATTGCTATTTAACTGCTGTTTTTCAGTTGCTCTCCATACTGGGGTTTGACCCCATGTCCCTCTGGGGCTGGTTGTCTTGTTTGCCTGTACGTGTTTCAGGTTATCATGGTTTCTCCGCTGGTCGTGGAGTTGATCCAACTGGTAATGCCCCGGAAGGTGGATAGAGTGTCCCAATTTTATGTAGTAGATACATGTTATAGTGTATTGTATCTATGTTGAGCGAGAAACTCATCTGTTTGTATAATTGGGAGTCGCTCTATGCTTGTATGTTAGTTGGGTTGTATGTGTTGTAGTTGGAGTATTGTAAACCAATATTTTGAATATCAGTGTATTTTAAATTATGTTTTCTAAGTCAGGCCAAAGCGAAAAATTTTAGCCACTATATTTAATGCTTCAGCTATCGTTTGTTATGTTTTTTTATCTCTGATTGAGCACGAGGCCTGACATTGGAGTTTGGCGCCAGTCTTTTAAGGTGGAGAGAGAGATGGGTGATCTTCACCGACCCCAGAGTTTGAACTGTGTCTTCACTCAGTCCAACTAGGTGTGAGACACTGTCTTTGGATAGAGTTGGTTAAGGATTTCGGACGTGAGTTCAACGCCATCCTGGGCGAGAGAAGCTTGTTGCTGATGCCTTGTTGGGAAGCCCAGCCAGCAGTGCTAGTAGCGTTGCATAGCTCGAAAGTGTTCGAGCATTTGGGAACCAGGATGGTGTTTGCAGTCTGGTGATAGTCTCTTTGGTGTTCCCTCGTTTCGGGTTCGAGCACCAGATTGATGCAGACAGTAGGACCGAGCATAGGACTAATTCGTACGTTTGTGTGGTGAGGTTGGAAGCCCTATATAGTCCGTCATGTGTCCTTACCGTGAATCGTGGATCAGTAATGATGTCGAGGAAGATTTGATGTCTCAAGGTGCAAACTGCCAACAGGTCTAGATCGAGAGGATGAGACCTGGTGTTTGCTTTGGAATTGGTGGCACATGGCTACGGATTTTGTGGCCCTTTTTCCTTGTTCGGGCCATATTTTGTTGCCGTTTGGAGTCATGGTTGATGAACTGTCTACGTCAGCCTATTTTTCCCGGTGCTAAGGCTTGTTCTAGTAAGTAAGTGATAGAATTTCGTGTCGATCACGTAGCGAGATTGCATGGTTTTCCGGTGTCCTTCGTTTTTGTCAGAGACTCTAAGCTTTCGTTCCAAGGTTGGAAGAGCTTGTGGACAGTATTGGGTCTAGATTGACCGTGAGTTTAGTGTTTTTCCCTGATCAGATGGTAAATATGAGCTGACCATGCAGATTTTGGTAGAGTTTGTGTTGTTTTCACTACCAAGTGATGTCCAATATGATATCCTTTGAGATTGTTTCACGGTGGGAAGTGAAAATTGCTTTAACTACTGGAAGAAATTGAGGAAAATCAGTGTTTTTCATTAGAATTTATGCAGTATGTGAAGGACCAAAGAGATCTGGTTCGATCGAGAGCGAAGGATGAGCGTGATCTTTAGACCATATTGTGCTTTTCAAGTGTGGACTTTTAGAGTCTCAGGTTGTGGATCATGTGCTTCTTGCGAGTTTCACCTTCTTGTACTGTGTTGGGATTGAGGCTGAAGGGTATGTTAGCTCTTAGATTCATCAGTCTGTTTGAGTGTATCTGGACAGATTGGATCTTGGCGTACAGTTTGCGGATACCGGCTGGGTTGTTGTGGACACATGGCGTTTTTTATGTGTCTAAGATGATGAATGAGAGCCATATCCTTCCTTTGTGTTGAATACTAATGGAGTGAGTGGGACCAGACCCTAAGTTGTCTTGTATGTCAAGTGAGAATCCTGGACGGAAGGGAGAAACAGTCGAGGACTGTGACCATGTTTTGGGTTATAGCGCAGTAGAGCAGACCTGGAAGTGAAGAGGCTACACGAGAAGTGGAAGCTGCGATGAGTAGAGAGTGGCCTCATCCCTGATGGTTGAGCGTAGTTGTGATTGGCTTAGGAATTCTACGGTTTCTTTTGTGCAAGCTAATCTGCGTAGAACAGATCCGGGGTTCTATTGTTTTGCTGGACGGTATGTTAGTTTTCTGTCTTGAACAGTTTGGGGAGATCGGAGTGAACAGCTTTGAGAGACGCTGTGTGGAGTAAGCTGTTAAGAGCTGAATCATAAGCTAAGTTCAGTATAGGGATGTTCTAGGCGTCCTGAGCTTTGTATTTAGATCGTGATTATTGTACCAATTCGTTTGATGGTACCAGTTTAGGTGTAAGCTGGTAGTAACTCCCGGTGTAGACCAGAGCTGTTGTGGTCTGCAGATAAGGTGGAGAGCGGTTCGTAGTTATCAGATCGAGCGAGATCTGTTTGTGGTTTCGGTTTTGACAAGGTTAGTTGTAGATGTCAGCTTTGGCGAGAACCATTTGATTTGATGACGAAATCTTTTAAGGTGGAGAGAATGTGAGGGCTATCATTAACCAAGGTAATTAGTAGCTTAATCGGGTTTAGATTAAGGGTTAATCAGCCGAGGTTATTCAGCTTAGAGAGCTATCACGTTTCGCAGTAAGCTGTTGGTGTAAGTTGTTTGGGGTTTCAGCTTTGGGAGCACTGGCGCGAGCTGTTGAGTGGCCGTGCTGCTCTTGGTTGTTGGAACATATTAGAGGTAAGCTGGTATGTTACGCGAGCTGGTTTGACATGTGGAAGCGTAAGCCGTTGATTATGGACCAGATTAGACGTAAGCTGTTCAGCAAGGACTATGCTGAGTCCATGAGCTGTTAGCATCTTAGGAGTACTGTGTAGCACGGAAAAACAGGCATGAGCTGTTCAGGGATCGTAAACATTTCCCGGATTATGTGCTATGATCTGAGAGCTTATCGAACAACTTTGGGGCATCGTAAGCTGTTAGAGCATCCTAAGCTGGTAAGTAGGATGCGATCTGATCTCCCTTGGTGCGAGCTGCTGGCGTAGCAACTCTGAGCTATTATCAATTGAGCAGCAACGTGTAAGTTGGATAGGAATTCCGTAGCCCTCTGGGCTGAGTAGTAATCTTAGGGACGTTGCGCTGTATTGATAGGTCGATCAGCTTAGGAGGAAGCTAATAGCGAAGATCAGGTCCGCGAGAGCTGTTGGTCTCGCGTGAGCTGACCAAGTGCGAAACTGGTCTGGACTGTGATCTGCTACTGCTGTAGCACTTGTGAGCAGTTTTCGTTGGTCAAATTATGGAGAAGTTGGCCTAGCTCTTTTGAGCTGTTGGGGCTAAACATGCATACACGAAAGCTGAGCTGTGCACGAAAGCTGTTGAGTGCACAAGCTGAGATGTGAGCTGTGAGCCACCGCGGGTGTGATCTATTGGTGTGCGCAAGCTGTTAGGGGAAGCGTCCCGTGATATTTGTCCAAGCTGGTGTCAGCTTTGAGGTCATAGCTGAGCTGAATACTCTAAGTTGATCTGGAGTCACAGTAGATGTAATCTGCTGGTAGCGTGATCTGTTGGAGCTGTTGAGAACCTGTGCTATTTTGTACGCGTGATCTGTTATGCGTGAATGCCTAAGCTGGAGCAGTAGGGGTATAAGAGGTTCTGTAGGAACTGTAGATTAGACCGGGGTTTTGGCAGTATAAATAGCAGCAGTTGACCCGAGACTTAGTTATATTTTAGACCTCAGATATTTTAACACCTATGGTGTGTTCGAGAAGTACCTCTCCCGAAACCCTTGATTTTAACTGTTCACCCGTACCTTTATTTTCCGATTGCCGGAATTTGGCCGACCTATTGTGGTCAAGGGTGATAGCGTTGGAAACCCCTATCCAATCCCGTCAGTTCCCTATTAGTATTGTAGCCCGAGATGGCCGGAGGAGGAAACGTGAAGTAGTAGAGCGTGCGCTGTTCGTTGCTTCTCCCAGCTGCGTTTTGTCTTTCGGGATGGTGCCCATGCACTGTTGCTGAGTGCTTGTAAAGCTGTGGTTGGTCTCTCCGAGCTATTAGAACTCTTGGGGCTCCTGGAGTGGCAGTGGAGGAGCTAGCGTGACCTGTTCTGTGCAGATATGGTGTGGGTGCTCTGTTCTGCCATGAGCTTTGTGATGTAGTTGGTAAGATATGAGCAGGTACGAATCTGAACTTGCATTACAGCTTTGAGATAGGCACGGGAATATAATCATGCGTGCTGTAAAGTTGTGCCGTGTGTTCTATGTTGAGGCCCGATATGTTTGTATATTGCATGTTGTCGCCTGATCTGCTTTGCGCATTACCTGCTCTAGCCTAAGTTGGTTGTGTTCTGCCTGCTGATTCCCTAAGCTGCCTTGCGTGCTGCATGTTGTTATTGTTGTCGTGCTGCTCTACATGTGTTTTATAGTATGTTGTTGTATGTATTTATTGGCATTGCAAGCATACACATCATGTTGAGCATTATAATGCATCTGCATATCATACTGAGCCTTCTTTCCTAGAGAATCTGGTGATGACGTGATAGTACCATGATCTCGTCTCCCTGTTGTGACGATTGGTGTCGCCATGAGGTGAGTGGATGATTTCCCTTCCCTCAAAGAGCTGAAAGGCATTAATAGGGTACTGGGGTTTTGCCCCTTTCCCTTTGGGGCTGTTTTGTGTATGTGGTTTTCAGGTTTTGCAGCTGGCCCTGGTGGTGCGTCAGCTAGTGGAGCCCCACAGGCGTGATTGAATTCCCAGTTAAGTATATAGTCTATCGAGTCATTTACTAGGGGATGCCCTAAGTAGTTATGTTTTAAAGATTCGATATTTACGTTGTTGTGATTATATACATGTATTTTTGAGAGTTTTGTACTGGGTTATTATTCGACTTTGTTAAAATCGATATTTTGAGTATTCGCGTTATTTTAAAGGTATATTTTCCGTCTGGCGAAAATAAAAATTTTATCCACCTTTCCAGCTTCCGTGTTTTTGGGTTTATTTCATGATTAACTCTGTGTTAGAGCATCGGGCCTCACATGAACCATGCTTGTTAGTATTCTATCGGCCAACTCCTGCATACCGGGTTCCTTTTCAAATCTGAAAATTCAACTTGGACGAAAATTGAATTCGCTGAATCTGAAGTTGAAGAATGGTACTGAAATTAGCAAATGAAACTCTTCGATAATTTTTATCTATCATTGTGGATTTATGGATTTCCTGAGCGTTACAAAAGCCATTTAACTAAAGAACATCTAGTACTCTGGCTAGATATTTTTCACACTATTATCTCCTCTGATAGCATAGGATATCCACGCACCAAGTCGAGCGATGAATCCTCGACAACAAAATAGCGACTCCTACATGCATCGTGACCTCACCCAACCTCGCCATCTGATGACCCTCATGGAGTCGGTAAACGAGTCAAAGTGAGGTAACTAGCATGTAGAGTCTCAATGATGTTTCGAGTAATGAGTACTAATCAGTACAACGAAGACCTTGGACTTAATCCACTCGATAAATGATAACCACTTGGAAAGTCCGAACGAGGGTAGTTTGATAGATCACCAGATCACTATCCATCTGCATGCTCAGAACATCTCTATGTTCCCTACCAATGAAACGTGGTACTTTGAATCGCAGATGCTAGTCTCAAGCTCGGGCGACCCTTATCCTCTTACGGACGGCCCAATCGACTAGAAACTTTTTTAGACACACAATCACTATTAGATGTGTTTCGTGATAGCCATAAAATCCACTATCACATCTAACATACGCTATATTGCATTGTCTTTATCCAACAATTTTATGCAATAAAAGCAAATATAAAGAATTCCATGTAAATATAAATTATATGAATAAAGATCGTTCTTACAGTAGAGTCAACGAAGCCCACTACCGACAGTTGGCTAGCTGGGCACCTACTCTAACAATCTTCCACTTTCTCTATAGCTAACTAGTCATCAGACATAGTCCCAGTGCTCCGCGATGTTATTCAAACAATAGTCTTGGCAAAGGCTTCGTAATTGGATCAGCGATGTTGTCTATAGAGGTGACTCGTTCGACAACAATGCCTCTTCCTCCCACAATTTCTCGGATAATGTGGAACTTTCTCAGTATATGTTTGGATCTCTAATGAGACCTGACTCCATTGCATGAGCAACGGCACCCATATTGTCGCAGTACAGCAAGACCGTACCATCTACCCTTGGACTTAATATCTCATCCAAATGGCCTCCTTAGCAGTGTCTGATACTGCAACGTATTCAGCCTCAGTGGTTGAATCCATAGTGGTGTTTTGCTTGGAACTCTTCCAAGAGACAGCACCTCCATTGAGAATGAACACAAATCCAGATGTTGACTTCAAGTCATCCACATCACTCTGGAATCTATAGTCAGTGTAGCCTTCCAGTTTAATTCTCCACCCCATAGACCATGAACATATTGTTATTCATTCTCAAGTACTTAAGAATATCTTTCACGGTCTTCCAATACATTTGGTCGGGGTTGGCTTGATATCTGCTCATGACACTCAGAGCATAGGTGACATCAGGCCTAGTAGGTATCATACCATAAATTATGATACCTATTGTCGATGCATACGACACATGTGTCATCATTTCTATCTCCTCGTCAGTCATTGGAGACATCGACTTGGATAGAGTAACACCATGACACATAGGTAGATGTCATCTCTTGTACTCCCCCAAATAGAACCTCTTATGTATGGCTTCGATGTAGGTCGCTTGGGTGATTCCGAGCATCTTATTTGATCTATCTCTATAGATCTAAATTCCTAGAATATAGGATGCTTCACCTAAGTCCTTCATCGCAAACTTTTCAGATAACCATACTTTTGTTGATTGCAGCATTCCTACATCATTCCCAATGACTAGAATGTCATCAAGATAAAGTGTGAGGAATGCCACAACGTCCTTTATCCACTTCTTGTACATGCACGGTTCCTCCGGGTTCTTGACGAAACCTAATTCCTTAATCGTTTTGTCATATCTCAGGTTCCAACTTCTCGATGCCTTCTGAGACCATAAATTTATCTATGAATCTTTCATGTTCGCTTCTAACAGATGTGAATCCCTGAGGATACGTCATGTAGATCGCTTCCTTAATATTTCCATTAAGGAACGTAATCTTCACATGCATTTCATATCTAATAGTCATACCGTGCAGCTATGGCTAGCATTATCCTTAAGGACTTGAACATAGTGACTGGTGAAAAATTTTCATCAAAGTCAATACCTTGCCTTTGAGTAGTCTTTTTCCACCAATCGCGTCTTGAGGGTCAATACCTTACCATCTGGCCCAAGTTTCCTTTTGCAAATCCATCTACATCCTATCGGAATAATTCCTTCAGGAGGATCTACTAAGGAAAAAACTTGGTTGTCGTGCATGGAGTCTATCTCAGACTGCATGGCAATCCATAATGAAGAATCGGCATCATAAATTTCCTCCTTAAAGTTTCTTGTATTGCATCCAACGTCAGGATCACCTTAATCCTCTTCAAGTAGGAAACCATATGGTATGGGAGGTATAGGGACCCTTTAGAATCTCCTAGGAGCGTGCACCTTAATGATTGGTTCTTGAGGTGTGGGCGGTACAATAGTCGCTTCGGTTGATCTCTAGTTTCTTTGAGTTCTATCATCTTGCCATTTCTATCCAATAGAAATTCCTTCTCCAAGAAGGTGGAATTTAAACAAGCACTTTGTTTCTACGGGATGATAGAAATAATATCCAACTGAGTTCTTTGCATACCAAACGAAGTACATAAGATGGATCGATTATCTAGCTTATCTCCCACTGTCTGCTTCACGTAAGTAGGACATCCTCATATTCTCAAGTACGAGTACCTGGGCGATTTTCTCTTCCATAAAACATATGGATTATTTTTCACTGATTTAATGCATACATTGTTCAACAAAAAAACCGATGTTCGAGATCATAGCCTAAAAACAAAGGCAGAAGCTCAGTATATCTCATCACAGATCAAACCATGACCATCAGGGTTCAAGTACGATGCTCCGCTACACCATTTTGCAGTGGTGTCCCGAGAGGTGTTAACTGATAGAGAATATCGTTCTCTTTAAGATAATCAAAACCTCTGTCCTAAAGTATTTCCCACCTCTATCAGATCGAAGATCTTTAACACTTATGGCCAGTGGATTTTCTACTTCATTATTGAATTTCTTGAACCTTTCAAAGGATTCAAATTTATATTTAATTAAATATAAATACCTCATACCTCGTGTGATGCCCCAAGCCCTTGGGGGTCAACGGATTTGAATTAAATGGGATAAATAATGGAATAGAAGGGCTGAATACAAAATATTGTAAGCTGTATTACCTTACAAAATTAAAATAGAGATACAAACAGAAGTGGTGCCAAATAACATTTAGCGGAAACAGATTTGAATAACAGATTTGGCAAAAATAGCAAAATGCGATATTACAACTAATGGAACTCTATATGAATTTACTATTGTTGTAATGGATCTTAATACAGATTTGATCGAAAGATCAAAAACAAAAATATCTATGACCCGAAAACGCTGGTCTTTTATAAACACAACACCATAGTTGGATCAGCTCCCGCCGCCTGTCTGCCCCAGGTCTATCTCACCTGCACCAAAAAAGCTAGTGAGCCTAGGGGCTCAACAAGTGAAACTGAGACTAACAAAACACTTAGTGCAGGCAGACACATTCATAGCTTAAAATAACGTGGTTTAAAGGAAGTCAGTTAAACATAAACTTCTTTCGTAAACATCAGATTTGGAAAAAAACCCAGATCTCATCTATATTTTCTTGTGATTTATGGCTTAGAAGCTCTCCTTAGGTCCGTGGCGCTTGATCAAGCTACATCTGAATTCAGTTAGTATATGGCATGTTGCCCAATATGAAGGGGCACTAATTCTTTCGACAGCTGCTCACCCTTCCAATATGATCGTCTGTTATCTATGCCATAAATCTTTTAAAACTGAACATTTCTTCCTTTAAACAAACATTTGTTCGAAATCAGATCAACATTCATCGGGTCCACTTCTTTTTAAAACTCGTTTCTCTTTAAAATCTCACTGAGCATCAGATTTGGCTACTAGGAACATGCCACTGGAGTGAAAATGGATTTGGCTAACAAAACAGTACTCGGGTACAAAACAAATCTTAGTCATAGAAAATAGATTTGACTATCGGGATGGTATCGCTAACGTTAAAATAGATGTGACTATGGGAACGGTGTCGTTAGCGTGAAACAGAATTGGCTATAGAAAAGGTATCGCCAACGTTGAAGCAGATTTGGCTATACAATAGTAGCGCTAGCATGAAGCAGATTTGGCTTCAGGGTCGGTATCGCTAGCGGGAAAACAGATTTGACTGTAGAAAATAGTTTTTAGGTACAGACTTCAAATGTGGCAAACAGATTTGACATGGAAAATAATATTTGACTATATAAGAGTAACAGGTCGCTAGCGTAGAAAAACAGATTCGGCTATGGAACTAGTGCTGCAACATCACGAACGACATCCACAGATACCAGCTCTACCTATCTAACCGCAAAAATACCTCAGAGTCAAGTCCAGACGCCGTCATTCACCAGAAAGAAGAACTTCATAATCACACAGTAATCTCAAATTTGTGCTGCTCAGCTTTTTAAAACAATATATATACATAACATGCTGAAGAGTTTTAAAGTAGAAATCAACTCTGTGAACCCGATTGTTCATTTTCGTTTACCAAGCAAGATCAAAAATATGCCAATAACGTAGAGGTAGAACAGGCAATCAATCACAGAACTGAGGAAAAACGATATATGCTTTAATGGTGTAGCAAGGAATCATCTTTTACCTGCCTTAAACTGGAAACACGAAGAACAGCTGATATTCCGCATAAGATCTCCTCAAACACAAGCGACGAGCTCCTTAGAAAATTTTGAGAGAACGGAAGATTTTCTTGGCAAATGAAAATGAGCTTCCAACTTACTTAAACAATCATGTAAGGGAGTATGATTGGTAGCAGGTAAAAACACTTGAGTAGGCATGGCTGTCATACCAACTCTTTGTCCTTTTAAAAAGATCTGCTAAAAACTCCGTACTACTATTTAAACTTGTAAATTTACTCAAAAGATTTTAAAAAGAAACAAATCGCTCAATCCAAAGCATTTTGATTTACGAAATCTTAAATATGCTCGAGTTTGTGCTTGGGGCGAAATATGCCCGGAACCTTCTGCTCAGTGTCTCAAATCAGGATGAAAAGAAATCATCTTTAATAAATAAAATCAACTTAAGCTAAAATCTGAATTTTGAAACATCAAAATGGCCCTTAAAATAAAAGGGTTAAGATTGTGGTCCTAAGGATTTTGTGGCGCTACAACTCTACCCTCCTTACTGTAATTTCGTCCTCGAAATTTACTTACCAAACAGCTCTGGGTAACGACTATGCATATCAGCTTCGTTCTCCCACGTAGCTTTTCGTTCTGTTTGGTTAGACCATTGCACCTTAACCATAGCAATACTACGGTTCCTCAACTTCCTAATCTCTTGAAGAAGAATCATCTTGGGTCTCTCTTCGTAACTCAGATCTTGCGCTAAATAAATTGGCTCATAGCTCAATACGTGCGACGGGTTGGGAATATATTTCCTCAAAGCTGAAACATGAAATACGCTATGCACTGAAGACAGATGCGGGGGAAATGCTAAACGATAAGCTAACGTTCCTACTTTGTCCAAAATATCTTAAGGACCAATATATCTTGGGCTCAGCTTTCCTTTCTTCTCTAAAAGCATTACTCCTTTCATAGGAGCTACTCTAAAAAACACATGGTCACCAACTTCGAAATTCAGCTCTCGTCGCCTATTATCAGCATAACTCTTCTGTCTGCTCTGAGCTGCTCTCATCCGTTCTCTAAGCTTTCTAACAGCTTCAGCTGTTTGCTCTACCACATCTGGTCCTAAACCAGCTCGTTCACCTACCTCATCTAAGTGAAGAGGCGTTCTACATTTGCTACCATAGAGATCTTCATATGGGGTCATCTGTATAGAAGCTTGGAAACTGTTATTATACGTAAATTCTACCAACGGTAGTTTTAGATCCCAGTTCTCTGAGAAATCTACAATACAAGTCCTGAGTAGATCTTCTAAAATCTGAATCACCCTTTCAGATTGACCATCGGTTTGGGGGTGAAAGGTTGTGCTAAAGGTCAACTTAGTACCCAAAGCTCTATGTAAACTCTTTCAGAAAGCTGACATAAACTTCGGATCTCTATCAAATATAATTGAAATTGGAACACCATGTAGCCACACTATTTCTTTCACATACAGCTCTACGTATCTGCTCACATCATAGGTTGTCTTAACTGGTAAGAAGTCAGCTGACTTAGTGAGTCTGTCTACTATAACCCAAATATAATTGTATCCTTGAACAGTTCTGGGTAATCCAACTACGAAGTCCATAGCAATGCTCTCCCATTTCTATTCTGAAATAGGAAGGGGCTTCAACATTCCCGCTGGTCTTTGGTGTTCAGCTTTCACCAATTTGCACGTCAAACATTCTGAGACAAATCTGGAAATATCACTTTTCTTTCCTGCCACCAATATAACTTCTGGAGATCCTACATCTTAGTACTCACAGGATGAACGTAGTAGGGGGCTGTATGGGCTTCTGCCATCAGGTCTGATCTCAGGGTGTCAACTTGAGGCACCCACATATCTCACTATTACTCCTTCTAAGATATAGGGATTGCTGTCGGGGATCCGGATCCGCCCCCCGGCTAGGCAGCGGAAGAACAGAAAACAGATGCCGGGAGATGATCAATACGAAAAATTCAATAACAAACTATGACATTCATAGGATGTTTAGGTGACTACCTTGCTGGCACTTGTGCCTGGCTCCAACCGTAGTTACAATAACGTCGGCTCTTCTCGGTAGATTGCGGTAGATATCGCCAATCCGGTCCACGACCAGAAACGAGACTCCTTCGTCAGCCTGCACTAGAAGGACTGACGAGATCAGCACGAACGGATTCTCCTCGTCGAATTGGCCGGAGACAATTTTCCGGCGAAGACGGGCGGCGGCGGCGCACGTGGGCGGCGGCGGCGGCGTGTATGGAGAGGAGGGGAGGCGGCCAAGTCTCTAGGTTTAGGGTTTCTTATGTTATGTTATGTTGAAGTCTTGATTAGGCTTAATTAAATAAGCTTAAGTGTTGGACTTGGACCGGCCCAACGGGCCCGGGTCCAACGATGAACATTCAGTTCATATCCTCCACCGAGACTTCATCGTAACCCCGATCGCCGATCAGATCGAACCGATCGATTCAGTTTCCAAACTGAATAATATGATCTGAAAAACCATTTTTAAGAACCCCAGTGCAAAATGACCGTTTTGCCCCTCAACAGCGGGAAACCCCGGTTTGACCCCTGTTGACTTTTAGGAAGTCGCACTTCCCGAAATCCTCTTCTCGTGCTCAACACATTGAGCTGAGTATCTGTGCGGGAATCTCGAATCTAGTACTTGTGTGACCCTCAATGGTTCAGGGATACAGCTAGCCGTGGGCCCACAACCATTGTGGCTCCGGAATCACAATTCCGGAC
>KV014048.1:108060-128937 GCA_001598015.1 Dorcoceras hygrometricum
AATCCATATATCCCGATCAGATCAACGACCATTGGTAAATCGAGAGTCGCTATAGATCCGATAGCTATGCATACATCTTGGAGATCGAATAGTGACATCGCGAGTGTAACTAGGTAAACACATTTACCTAAAACACTTCTTGTACTCTGGCCAGAGATTTATACACTATTATCCCCTCAGATAGCATAGGATATCCACGCATGTCTGCGAGCGGTGAATCCTCGACAACGATGCATCGACTCCTACATGCATCGGGGTCTCACCCAATCCCGACGCCTTATGACCCCAAGTGAGTCGGCAAACGGGTCAAAGTGAGATGCCTATCATGTAGAGTCTCAATGACGTTTCGAGTCGTGAGGACTAATCAGTACAACCAAGACTTCGGACTTATCCACTCGACAAATGGTAACCACTTGGAAAGTCCGAAGGAGGGTAGTTCGATAGATCACCAGGTCACTATCTATCTGCATGCTCAGAACATCACAATGTTCCCTACCAATGAAACATGGTACTTCGCATCACAGATACTAGTCTCGAACTCGGGCGGCCTTATCCTCATTTTGACGGCCCAATCGACTAGGAACATGTTCAGAAAACACAGTGACTATTAGATGTGTTTAATGATAGCCGTCATACCCACTATCACATCTAACATACACTTAAGTGCATTCTAGGTCTTTACTCAACGCAATTGTAAATCATTACACACATAATGAAATTAAAGAACGCCATATAAGTAAATGCGAATATCATATATAAAGATTGTTTCATACAAGAGTCTATAAACCCACACGCCACAAGTTGGCTAGTTGGGCATCTACTCTAACAATTGCTACCTCTCTCTCTATCTTGCTTAACCCACTTCTTCAGCTGCTCATATTTTAGCTGTCCTTCTCGGATCTGCTATATCAAATTTGATCGAATGGTGAGATCTGGCAAGATCAAAGTACTACCACTGGGTACCAACTTTAATCCAAACTTCTCAATATCATAAGCCAACGGTCTCTGAGCAGTGAGCTGGGTTAATCCAATACATTTCCTGCTTAAAGCATCAGCCGCTACATTGGCCTTTACTGGATGGTAGCTGATGGTATATCATAATCCTTTACTAGCTCTAACCATATCCTCTGCCTCATATTGAGTTCATTTTGGGTGAAAAAGTACTTGAGGTCTTATGATCTGTGAATATCTCACACTTCTCCCCATAAAGGTAATGTCTCCATATCTTCAAGGCAAATACTACAGCTGCCAGCTCTAAGTCATGCGTGGGATAATTCTTCTCATGATCCTTAAGTTGTCTGGAAGCATAGGAAATTACTCTACGGTCCTGCAGAGTACGGTCCTGCATCAGTACCGCACCTAAGCCCAACTAGGACGCATCTGTATAAATGACAAACTTTCCTTGATCAGATGGCATTGTTAGCACAGGAGCTTCTATCAAAGCTTGTTTCAACTTGTCAAAGCTGAGTTGACAATATGGGGTCCAATCATACTTAACCTACTTTCTTGTTAGCGAGGTTAAGGGAACAGCTATCTTCGAAAATGCTTTAATAAATTGCCTATAGTATCCCGCTAAACCTAAGAAACTCCTTACTTCTGAAACAGATTCGGGAACTGGCCACTCACGTACAACTTCTACCTTGGCTGGGTCAACCTCCAATCCATCCTTAGATATAATGTGACCTAAGAACGCAACTTTCCCCAACCAAAAATCACACTTGCTAAACTTGGCAAACAACTGTTTATTCTTCAAAACTTGAAGCACCGTCCTAAGATGATTTGAGTGCTCAGGTCTGGTCATGGAGTACACTAAGATATCGTCTATGAAACAACCACAAACTTATCCAAAAACGGTTGGAAAACACTATTCATCAAATCCATAAAAGCTGAGAGTGCATTGGTAAGTCCAAAAGGCATTACTAAGAATTCATAATGGCCATATTGATATTACAACTACTGAAACTCTATATGAATTCACTATTGTTGTAATGGATCTTAATACATATTTTACAAAAAGATCAAAAACAACAATATCTATGACCCGGAAACGTCGGTCTTCGATAAACACAACACCACAGCTGGATCAGCTCCCGCCATCCGTCTGCCCCATGTCTGTCTCACCTGCACCATAAAAGCTAGTGAGCCTAGGGGCTCAACAAGTAAAACTGAGAGTAACAAAATCACTTAGTGCAGGTAGACACATTCGTAGATTCAAATAATGTGGTTTAAAGGAATTCAGTTAAACATAAACTTCTTTCGTAAACATCAGATTTGGGAAACAACCCAGATCTCATCTATATTTTCTTATGATTTATGGCTTAGAAGCTCTCCTTAGGTATGTGGCGTTTGATCAAGCTACATCTGAATTTAGTTACTATATGGCATGTTGCCCAATATGAAGGGATAACTAATTCTTTCGACAACTGTTCACGCTTCCAATATGACCGTCTGTTATCTATGCCATAAATATTTTAAAACTGAAAATTTCTTCCTTTAAACAAACATTTGATCGAAATCAGATCATCATTCATCGGGGTCCACTTCTTTTTAAAACTCGTTTCTCTTTAAAATCTCACTGAGCATCAGATTAGGCTACTGGGAACATACCACTGGAGTTAAAACAGATTTGGCTAAAAAAATAGTACTCGGGTACAAAACAGATCTTAGTCATAGAAAACAGATTTGACTATCAGGATGGTATCTCTAACGTTAAAATAGATGTGACTATGGGAACGGTGTCGTTAGCGTGAAATAGACTTGGCTACAGAAATGGTATCACCAACGTTCAAGCAGATTTGGCTATAGAATAGTAGCCCTGGCATGAATCAGATTTGGCTTCAGGTTCGGTATCACTAGCGGGAAAACAGATTTGACTGTAGAAAATAGTTTTTAGGTACGAAACAGACTTCAAATGTGGGAACAAGTTTGACATGGAAAATCAGATTTGACTATATAAGAGAAACAGGTCGCTAACGTAGAAAAACAGATTCGTCAATGGAACTAGTGCTGCAGAATCACGAACGACATCCACAGATTCCAGCTCTGCCTATCTAAACGGGACAAAATCCCGATTTGAGCAGCATCACCGATTACTCGGATTCAAGTCCAGACGCCGTCATTCACCAGAAATAAGAACTTCATAATCATACATAAATCTAAAATCTGTGATGCTCAGTGTTTCAAAACAACAGTATCTATACATAACATGCTGAAGAGTTTTAAAGTAGAAATAAACTCTGTGAACCCGATTGTTCATTTTCGTAAACCAAGCAAGATCATAAATATGGCAATAACTTAGAGGCAAGCAATCACATAACTGAGGAAAAACTATATATGCTTTAATGGTGTAGCAAGGAATCAGCTTTTACTTGCCTTAAACTGGAAACACGAAGAACAGCCGATATCCCGCGGAAGATCTCCTCAAGCACAATCGACAAGCTCCTTAGAAAATTTTGAGAGAACGAAATATTTTCTTGGCAAATGAAAAATGAGCTTCCAACTTACTTAAACAATCATATAAGGGAGTATGATTGGTAACAGGTAAAAACACTTGAGTAGGCATGGCTGTCATACCAACTCTTTGTCCTTTTAAAAAGATTTGCTAAAAACTCCCTTCTACTATTTAAACTTGTAAATTTACTCAAAAGAATTTAGAAAGAAACAAATCGCTCAATCCAAAGCATTTTTATTTACGAAATCTGAAATCTGATCGAGTTTGTGCTTGGGGCTAAATCTGCCCGGAACCTTCTGCTCAGTGTCTCAAATCTGGATGAAAAGAAATCAGCTTTAAATAAATAAAATCAACTTAAGCTGAAATCTGAATTTTGAAACATCAGAATGGCCGTTAAAATAAAAGGGTTAAGATTGTGGTCCTATGGATTTTAGGGCGCTACACCTTGAGTAGTCATCGATAGAGGTAATGAAGTAGTTGTGCCCAAACTTAGTACCGATACTAAGTTGGCCCCACACATCTGTATGGATCAAATAAAATAGTCCATGCACACGCTCAAGCTTGCCTGTAAAAAGTTTTTAGTCATTTTTTGTGGCGCCCTAGTCCACCGATTTGTCAATACTGTACGAAGAGAAGTGTACAAGGTTTTTTTTTTTTTTGAAAGAACTTTCCGAATGATACAAACACATTTGGTGCGATTGTGCGATATAATGAACTGCACGTTTTAAGCATAAGGAAACAGATTTGAACTGTGGTACTCAGAACTGAAAGGAGGATACTTAAGCTGATCTCATGCTAACAGGGGAACAACAATTAAAATGCTGTCGATCTAAATGAACAGCTCTCGGGTTAAAACATCTTAGAATAAACAGATTTCAATAGCTCATGAGTTGAAAGTACTAATGATGGGACAAATTAGAATAGAAAACACTGTTATAGAAATATCTTAATACAATTGATGCGAAACAGCTGGGAAAAAAAATCTGAAACGAGGCGTCTAATACAACTGCAATCACAAAAGAGATAAGGTCTGCAGCAGTAGGAAACGCTTGTTCCTTGATAAACACACTTCCCCAAACTGATTCAGCTCGCATCTTCCAGCTCTCAATGAACAAAATTACCTGTACCCATGGAAGCTAGTGAGCCTAGGGGCTCAGCAAGTAATTCTTGAATAAAAAATACACACAGTACATGCATGAAAATAGCTTTAATTGAAAGCTGAAAGCTGCAAATAGATATGTTCCAAAACCGAACAAACGAATAAGCTGGAACTGGAAGCTGGAAAACTGAGATAACAATACTGATCTTGTTAAATGCACTTAAAAGCATTTTAAACATAAACTGGGCATGCATAAAAGCACAGCAACATTTTAAACATAAGCTCTTTCGTAAACATTAGCTATGGAAGAAAATCAGATCCCATCATTATTTTCTTGATTCATGACTTATGGCTCGGAAATTCTACATTAGGCCCTTTTTTTTTGCACTTAATCACATGACTACTGAATTCAGTATCTAGCATATAGCTCAATATGAAGGGGCAATCTCCATCCGGACAACTGCTCACCTTACTCATATGAAAGGGCATCTAACACACAGTCAGTTGCTCACATTTCCCATATGAAAGGCCATCTGACACTCAGACAGCTGCTCACCTTTCCCATATCGACCGTATGTTATCTTTACCATAATTCTTAGAGTCTGAATATTTTACTACTAAAAAAAATGCTCTTTAAACTGCTTTTTCTTCGATCTGAATCATCTCGCAGAAAACAACCATATTTCGCTACTTTAAAACTATTTTGACATTTAAAAGCTTACTAGGCGTACAGAGGAACTCAAACTAAGAAACTTAGAACAACGCAGGCTATATGAACGAAGAACATATATCCGAACACTAAACTGAGGAACAATGACATAAGATCTGATATAATCGGAAACGGATTCCTATTATACCTTTGAAAGAAAAGAATTAAGCTTATAATTAAGGAATTCGTCCAGAATAGACTAAGCTGGATTCAACTCAGAGACATAACATAAGCTTAATGATAGGAAATCAGATCTCTCTGGAAGAACATATCTCTCACAAGAAACAGATCTCTCAAGAAAAACAGACTTCTCGGGAAAACATCGAGAAACAGATCTCTCACAAGAAACAGATCTCTCAAGAAAAACAGACTTCTCGGGAAAACATCGAGAAACAGATCTCTTGGAGAAAACAGACCTCTCGGGAAAACAGACTTCTCTTGGAAACAACGAACAGAGCTCACGAGAGACCTCTCTGGGAAAACATCGAGAAACAGAACTGCTGGGGAAAATCAGACCTCTCTGCGAAACAGATCTCTCTGAAAAACAGACCTCTCTGCGAAACAGATCTCTCTTAAAACAGACTTCAAGAAGAAAACAGATTTCGCGAACGAAACAGATTCCGCGAATGAAACAGATTTCATGAATGAAACAGATTTCACGAATGAAACATATTTCACTTATGAAACAGACTTTGCGAAGAAAACAAATTTATGGTTATAGGAAACACTATCGCTGTTATGGGAACGGATGCCTACTGTTTACATGTTACTACTGTTTGGGAATTTAGACGTTGCTAACCGATAGTACTGTTGGCGCAACACAGATGTCAACGAAATTTTAACAATCAGCTGAATACAAACAAATGCAACAGCTGATGGTGAACAAATGCAACAGCTGATGGTGAACAATTGCAACAGCTGATGGTGAACAAATGCAACAGCTAATGGTGAACAAATGCAAAAGCTGATGGTGAACAAATGCAACAGCAGATGGTGAACAATTGCGACAGCTGATGGTGAACAATTGCAACAGGTGATGGTTACAGGGAACTCAGCTGTTGAGACAATCAGCTCGAGAAAATAAGCAAGTCACAAAGAAAACTGAAACAACTCTGGGATCAAACTATGAACTGAAATGATGGAGATGATCCTAAAAGAGAAGAATATCAACAGAATACTAAGAACAGCTTGGAGAAGTTCGAGTAGACTGGCTAAGCTTACCAGACCAGAACAACGCTCTAATTGAACCAACTCAGCTTATCAACTCATAATCTCATCCTTAACCGCCCAGAACGGAGCTGAAAGCAGCTGGGAGAAATTCGAACAAACAAGCTGAACTTACCAACTCAGAACAGAGCTCTAGCCAGACCAGCTCTACCTGTCATCTGAGAACCTCAATCCTAAGCTTATCCAGCGCGACATACTTACTGGTTCACTTGGAATTCTACTTGAAACCATAATTGTACATCCCAGCAGTTTTGAAAGAAACAACATCAGCTTCAGAAAAATTCTCACTTGAAAATTGAACTTGATCGCAGCGCATATATTTAATAAACCAGCAATTTTAAACAGAAACTGTAAACTTGGAGAAACTGCACATTTCAAGCACACAAGCTGAAAGGAACATATTATGCTTCCAGGGATACATCAAAGAAAAGAAAGTACTTGCCTGAAAACAAATAGCGACTGAACAGAACACCCCGGCTGGAATTCCCCACGAGCACCGACAACACACTTAGAGAATTTTAGAGAAACTACGTTTTATTGTTTGCTCAAATGAAGTGCTTCACCGTAATTTAATAGAGTTCCAATAATGGAACTAGTAGGTGAAAAGAGGTATGGGCATTCGTACGTGAAATCATTTCTTTTGAATGCTATTTTCCCATACCTAATAATATATATTTAAAAGAAAATAATTCTTTAATATAAATCATTTTAAAACAAATATTTTAAAACATTTTAAAACTCAAATCGTGCTCGGGTTAATTCCATCCGTAATACATTTGAACCGCGATCCTAAACTGAAATCTGAAATTCAACACAAATGCAAACTAATGTGCTGAGGATGCGAAAATCGCAGATTAACCCTTCGAATCAAAATAAAATAATATGTGGTCTTAGGGATTTTCTGGGCGTTACAATCTACCCCCCTTAAAATAATTTCGTCCTCGAAATTTGCTTACATGAACTGCTCGGGGCAATGGTTAAACACATCTACCTCATCTTAATCTTCCTCCCACTAGGGTAGGTTTTAAGTCCTCAACTCAGCTGACAAACAAGGATCTAATCGTACTTAACATGCTGCCTAGGTGAGGGGTTATCTGAACTTCTGCTCTAAATACAACTCAACATGCCATCTACAGACACTAATACAAACTGATCCAATCAAAAGCCAATTACTCTATCCTTAATCCATCAATGCTGAAATTTTAAATCCCAAAGGTTAAAACTAAACTCGCACTGACTCTCCTAAGGTGCAGTACTAGGACAATCACAACCCAAAATCTTGATCTGGGATATGCCTAAGTTGTCACCTGGAAAAGAAAGCTTAGCGCACAGTACCACTCCAAAAACAGCTTACACCACTACTGGTCAGATTACATCCTATTGATCATCTCAGAAGGCTCTATCTATCTTATGATAACCAAAACAATTGTGATGGTATCAGCTCGTAGTAATATCTAAGCTCAGAATATCTCACAGCAGTCGGCCAGCTTGTGCGTAAAGAACAGTCCTCACTTAAGCTAGACCCACCAAAAGACACAGCCTCACACTAGAGATCTGATCCGTTAGTTCAGGACATCCGGAGTATCCCTAAGCTAGACTTAGCTTACGCTCTCTACTACCACAAATATTTACTTAGGTTCTCATCACCTACTAGGGACGAAATGCTAGCAAAAAATCCTCAACATCTATTCTCAACAGCTTTTGGGCTCAAAGATCTGAAATCTTACGAGGAACTCCTCTAATCTGGTTAGCGTCAAACCAAAACCGATTCTCTCTGAGTGATTTGACTTCTACTGTCCTTTTCTTTTTCCTCCTTTGTACTTAATCATCCAATCCAGCTCCAAACATTTACTCAAACCTAGGCATGAGCACTGCGAATAGGTTTATAGCCACTAAACATCCTCGGTGTCTAAGCTCTATACTACGAAAGGTACGCTGAGACATAATTATATTTCTCCTGATGCTACAGCATCACAAATACTTACTGATAGTTGCTCAGGTGGTAAGGGAAATTCCTTAAATATCCTGACATTCTAATAGGTTGATCTCAACTCACAGAGTACTAGAAAGCATACTAAACATTCTAATCTTACCCGAAACTTCTGCGGTAGCTGGGGTCTCCTGATCTACTTCCACCACGCACTTTATGCTATCTATGGGCTGCTTTGGCTTTGGGCAGTTCCTAGCAATGTGACCTTGAACACCACACTTATAGCACCCGTCCTGCCTAGCTCTACACTGACCAACATGCTTTCTGCTACAAGTAGGACAAGTCGGTTTGATATTCATCCTGGGGGCTAAGTTTCTTGGTTGGGGTTGCTGCTCTAGAGACTCCTGCTGATCAATCTTTGGTTGCTTAGGCGACTTCTGCTTCTTAAACTGAGAAGCCTGGTGTTTCTGCTTGTGCCTAAACCCATTCTGAGAATTCCAATGGCTAGGTCCTTGGCCTGAAGGATGGCCACTCCCCTGGTTCGATTGTCTTACCATCTGCTCTACTGGTGGAGCTATAACCACTATCACACATGCGGGACCACCTGAGCTAACTTCTTCGGTGGTGCTGCCCCTTCTCTCTCCATGTCTACCTCTACCTCTACCTGACATAACTGCGGTCTGAACTTAGGCCCAAATCCACCACAAAACATCAAGAAGGAAAAAGCTGGAAACTTTAAATTAAACTTTGGAACATGAAACTTACAAACTGGAGAAAGAGACTGACGTGAACTGACTCAGACTGGAGGCAAGTGTTTATCTCAAGGACCATGCTCTGATACCAAGTTGTGGCGCCCTAGTCCACCGATTTCTCAATACTGTACGAAGAGAAGTGTACAAGTTAAACCGTCAGGCCTAAACGCAAAAATTTTACCCGCTTTTTGATAAGCTTCCGCATATGTTTGTATGTTTTACTCTGTTTAGAGCACGAGGCCAAATAGCTCATGAGTTGAAAGTACTAATGACGGGACAAATTAGAATAGAAAACACTGTTATAGAAATATCTTAATACAATTGATGCGAAACAACTTGGAAACAAATCTGAAATGAGGTGTCTAATACAACTGCAATCACAAAAGAGATAAGGTCTGCAGCAGTAGGAAACGTTGGTTCCTCGATAAACACACTTCCCCAAACTGATTCAGCTCGCATCTTCCAGCTCTCACTGAACAACACTACCTATACCCATCGAAGCTAGTGAGCCTAGGGGCTCAGCAAGTAATTCTTGAATAACAAATACACACAGTACAGGCATGAAAATAGCTTTAATTGAAAGCTGAAAGCTGCAAACAAATATGTTCCAAAATCGAACAAACGAATAAGCTGGAACTGGAAGCTGGAAAACTGAGATAACAATACTGATCTTGTTAAATGCACTTCAAAGTATTTTAAACATAAGTTGGGCATGCATAAAAGCACAGCAACATTTTAAACATAAGCTCTTTCGTAAACATTAGCTATGGAAGAAAATCAGATCCCATCATTATTTTCTTGATTCATGACTTATGGCTCGGAAATTATACATTAGGCCCTTTTTTTGCACTTAATCACATGACTACTAAATTCAGTATCTAGCATATAGCTCAATATGAAGGGGCAATCTCAATCCGGACAACTGCTCACCTTACTCATATGAAAGGGCATCTAACACACAGTCAGTTGCTCACCTTTCTCATATGAAAGGGCATCTGACACTCAGACAGTTGCTCACCTTTCCCATATCGACCGTCTGTTATCTTTGCCATAATTCTTAGAGTCTGAATATTTTACTGCTAAAAAAAAGCTCTTTAAGCTGCTTTTTCTTGGATCTGAATCATCTCGTAGAAAACAACCATGGTTCGCTACTTTAAAACTATTTTGACATTTAAAAGCTTACTGGGCGTACATCGGAACTCAAACTAAGAAACTTAGACCAACGCAGGCTATAGGAACGAAGAACATATAGCCGAACACTAAACTGAGGAACAATGACATAAGATCTGATATAATCGGAAACGGATTCGTATTATACCTTTGAAAGAAAAGAATTAAGCTTAGAATTAAGGAATCGTCCAGAATGGACTAAGCTGGATTCAACTCAGAGACATAACATAAGCTTAATGATAGGAAATCAGATCTCTCTGGAAGAATAGATCTCTCACAATAAACAAATCTCTCGAAAAAAACAGACTTCTCGGGAAAACATCGAGAAATAGATCTCTCACAAGAAATAGATCTCTCGAGAAAAATAGACCTCTCGGGAAAACATCGAGAAACAAATCTCTTGGAGAAAACAGACCTCTCGGGAAAATAGACTTCTATTGGAAACAACGAACAGAGCTCACGACAGACCTCTCTGGGAAAACATCGAGAAACAAAACTCCTGGGGAAAATCAGACCTCTCTGCGAAACAGATCTCTCTGAAAAACAGACCTCCCTGCGAAACAGATCTCTCTTAAAACAGACTTCGTGAAGAAAACAGATTTCACGAACGAAACAGATTCCGCAAATGAAACAGATTTCACGAATGAAATAGATTTCACGAATGAAACATATTTCACTTATGAAACAGACTTCGCGAAGAAAACAAATTTATGGTTATAGGAAACACTATCGCTGTCATGGGAACGGATGCCTACTGTTCACATGTTACTACTATTTGGGAATTCAGACGTTGCTAAGCGATAGTACTGTTGGCGCAAAACAGATGTCAACGAAATTTTAACAATCAGCTGAATACAAACAAATGCAACAGCTGATGGTGAACAAATGCAACAGCTGATGGTGAACAATTGCAACAGCTGATGGTGAACAAATGCAATAGCGGATGGTGAACAAATGCAACAGCTGATGGTGAACAAATGCAACAGCCGATGGTGAACAATTGCAACAACTGATGGTGAACAATGGCAACAGCTGATGGTTACAAGGAACTCAGCTGTTGAGACAATCAGCTCGAGAAAATAAGCAATTCTCAAAGAATACTGAAACAACTCTGGGATCAAACTATGAACTGAAATGATGGAGATGATCCTAAAAGAGAAGAATATCAACAGAATACTAAGAACAGCTTGGAGAAGTTCGAGTAGACTGGCTAAGCTTACCAGACCAGAACAACGCTCTAATTGAACCAACTCAGCTTATCAACTCATAATATCATCCTTAACCGCCCAGCACGGAGCTGAAAGCAGCTGGGAGAAATTCGAACAAATAAGCTGAACTTACCAACTCATAACAGAGCTCTAGCCAGACAAGCACTACCTGTCATCTGAGAACCTCAATCCTATGCTTATCTAGCGTGACATACTTACTGGTTCACTTGGAATTCTACTTGAAACCATAATTGTACATCCCAGCAGTTTGAAATAAACAACATCAGCTTCTGAAAAATTCTATCACTTGAAAATTGAACTTGATCGCAGCGCATACATTTAATAAACCAGCACTTTTAAACAGAAACTATAAACTTGGAGAAACTTCACATTTCAAGCACACAACCTGAAAGGAACATATTATGCTTCCAGGGATACATCAAAGAAAAGAAAGTACTTGCCTGAAAACAAATAGCGACTGAACAGAACACCCCGGCTGGAATTCCCCACGAGCACCGACGACGCACTTAGAGAATTTTAGAGAAACTTTGTTTTATTGTTTGCTCAAATGAAGTGCTTAACCGTAATTTAAGAGAGCTCCAATAATGGAAGTAGTAGGTCAAAAGAGGTATGGGCATTCTTACGTGAAATCATTTCTTTTGAAAGCTATTTTCCCATACCTAATAATATATATTTAAAAGAAAATAATTCTTTAATATAAATCATTTTAAAACAAATATTTTAAAATATTTTAAAACTCAAATCGTGCTCGGGTTAATTCCATCCGGAATACTCTTGAACCGCGATCCTAAACTGAAATCTGAAATTCAACACAAATGCAAACTAATGTGCTGAGGATGCGAAAATCGCAGATTAACCCTTCGAATCAAAATAAAATAATATGTGGTCTTAGGGATTTTCTAGGCGTTACATTTTTCCTATTAGATAGGACTCAGAAGTAGGTAAGGAGTTGATGTCAGAAATTTCACACATCTCCTCTACCACTAGCTTGTTCATCCTTCTTAGGGATATATGACCTAGCCTAGTGTGTCATAGTTGTGCAGGGTTTTTTATTATCGCGCTTCCATTTAATAGTGCACAATCATGTGGCAGTGGTGTAAAACTCCCTCAGACTTGTCCGGATTGGAATACTTCACCTTTGGCTTATACTGGCAGCGCCCCCTTTGGCTGGGAAAGAACGCTTCTTCCCTTTTCCTAAGGTCCACTTCTTCACAGAGGAAGATGAGCCCTTTAAGAGAGCAAGTTTGTCCTTTTGATGGTTCCCTTACACGACCAACATATTGACCAATTCTTCAAGACCGTCCTTCAGTTTGTTCATGTTGAAGTTAACCACAAACCTATTGACGTGGGAGGAAGAGAGAGAAGTAACAAATCCATAGGAAGCTCATGTGGAAGTTCAAGATCGAGGCTCAACAACTTCTCAATGAGCCCACTCATGCGTACCCCATGCTCGTGGATCGAAGTCACATCTCGCATGTGGCTCATCATGAGCTTCTTGGTAGTAGCGTACCTCTTAGCTCGCACGTTCTTTCCAAACAGTTCTTTGAGGTGCTGGTGAATGTCAGCAGCATGCAGATCTTCCTCAAAACACCTCTGCAGTTCGTTGGACACAAATGCCAACATATAGCACTTGGAATTGAGATCATGGTCCCACCATGTCTCAAGATTCTTCAGCTCCCCAAGGCTAATGTCAGCAGGTGCTTCTTTCGGAGAAAAATTTATCTAGTACACATACTAGCTTCTCCAAGGCCAAAAAAATCCTGAGGTTCCATAAAAATCAAGGTATTTTTCTCTTTTAGTTTGTTATTATCGAGATTCAATGATAATTGGATCACACATACTCATGGGTAAATATACTGAATTGAAAATAGACATACATCAATGACTATTCATAATAATTTACTAAGACATAAATATATCAAATATATATATACTAACTATCCCAAAATAATTTTATTTATACAATCCATCAAATAATTGACATAAATAAAACATTCAAATAAAATTTGATTTTATCGAACAAAAATCACATTTAAATATAAAATCATATTTATAAATAAAATCATATTTTGTCAATCTAATTGCATCAAAATAATTATTTCGAATACTAATTAATTTAAAGAGAAAATTGAATTTTCATAAAACATAATTTTCCAAAAAATCAATGTTAAAAATAATTTTGGTCTTAAAACAATTTTAGTCCCAACTCCTCGAAATCATTCAAATTAATTCTGGTCGAAAAAACCCGACAGCAAGTATCGGCTTGAAACCCGTCGGGCTACCCGGGACAGGCCCATTCAGTTCCCTGGTCTTCATCACCGCCAGACCGCCGCCAACCACCACCCCGACGCCACCGCAAGGGCGGCAAGTAAGCTGCTGCATGCCGCCGCGCAGGGGCGTGCGGAGGGCGCGCAATGCGCGCAAAGATTCCCGATGCATAGTGCATGCAGCGTGCATTCAGCACTCGCCCGGCCTGCGCGAAGATCGCCCAGGGCCTACACGGGTGACGCGCGGTGGCACCGATCAAATTTTTTTTAAAAAAAAATTCCAGATTTTGATGCAATTTTAATGAAATTCAAGTATGACCAATCCAAGCATGATTCTTTAATACCACTGTTGGCGCAACGAGGGATCCGGATCACGCTCCCCGGGTGCAACAAAAGTTTTAAAAATTTTGTGCCCAATAACGCTCATTGTGAGGTCTTGATATGGATTAATTAAAGTAATTAATCGGGTTTTAGCATAGACCAGATCAGGCTCTAGCTGATCTGGGGCGGATCAGCTCCGAGCTGTTATGCCTTGTGGGGCGTGAGTTGATCTCTATGTGGAACAGCTCCGAGCTATCATGTTTCGTGGATCATGGAGCGAGTCTTCCAGACGTAAGATGTTTTGGAGATAACAGCGTACTATCAAACAACTTAGGGGATTTTTCTCGGAGGAGCGTAAGTTGTTGGGAGCTGGAGTGTAAGATGATCTGTGAGGAATGGTTCTGAGCTTAACTGCACAGTTGGGTGTTAAGCTGGCCTTGTCGTGTTCTGTTCGGGGGAAAACATCTTAGGGGTGAGCAGCTCTAGGAGGCGTTGTGTAGCGTAGCGGATGCAAACTGGAGTCTTGGCTGGATATAGCTTGGGGGTGTTCTGTGTGCCCTGAGCTGAATGTTAAGATCGTGAGTGTTGTGCTGCGTCACTTAGTGGTATCAGCTTAGGCGTAAGCTGATAGTAGTCGTGATTTTCAGCTTAGGCCAATTTCTTTTGCTGTCTTCATCTTAGGTGAGAGCTGTTCGTAGTTCAGACCAGACGAGAGTTGTTTGTGGTTTTAGCTTTCGCGAGAGTTGGCTATAGTCGTCAGCTTTGGCGATATCTGTTCAATACGCATAAGCTAGCCAGTGCGTGATCTGGCCTGTGTTGCGAGCTAATGCTACTGTGCAAGTTGTGAGTTGTTTCTTGCTGTCAGATCGGGTGTGAGCTGGCTCAGCGCTTCTAAGCTATATGGAGCAAGATCTGCATGCACAAAATCTGTTGAGTGTACGAGCTGATCCTTGAGCGCGAGAGCTGTCAAGTGCGAACTGTTTGGGAGCCTGAGCTGGACAGTGAGTGTAGTTTGTCCTGGAAGTGTTATCTGTGTGAGAATGATCTGAGTAGCGAGCATGAGCTGTTGTGCATTCCAGCTGAGTGAGGCAGCGTGTTTCTGCATGCCTGAGCTTGGTCAGCTTGGACCCAAGCTAGTCGGTGGCACTGTATATCATATCGCAGGATTTAAGTATATATATTGACTTTGACCATGTGCATGTCATTCACTTCCAACACTTAGATATATTTTCTCTCGAGAGAGAGTACATTATCCTATAGCGAAACCTTTACTGTTCACCTAACCATATTTCTTCGATTGCCGACGATATACATCTTGGCTTGGAGCAAGGCTGGTGGCGCTAAGTTCTTCTATTCAAGAACGTCCTTTCGATACCACTTTCGAAGTCGTTGGTTTGCTGGGAGAGTGATCGCGGAAAGTCGAGGCGTTCTGACTTTTTGCAATTTTTCGGCCAGCTGGTACTTCATTTCTGATACCGCCTTCGGGATAAGTGTTAGTTCTTGTTCTGCACTTTGTTTAGAACCAGTTATTGTGTTTTGGGGTGTAGGTTTGAGCTGGGCTGAGCAGGTAGCTCCCAGTTCTGTTTCTGTCATAGCTTGTCCCCAAGCTGATGTCGTATGGTTGAGAAGGTTGTAGCTTTGTGGTTGTTCGAGTGTCTCTATTGAGTTCTCCACGAGAGTTGGAGGAGCAGCAGATGTAATCACGATTTGTTGGTGTTCTGTTCGTCTCGTGCAATCTATTGAGGTATTTGTTGCTCAGGAGTTAAGGTATGAATCTGAGCTTGTATTTACAGCTTTAAGATAGGCATGGGAACTTGTGCATGCTAAATTGCTGAGCCGCGTACTTTGTGATGGTGCCTAAGATGTTTTGTGTACCGTATGCTGTTCTGTTTTGATGTGCTGCCTTACATGTATTTTATAGTATGTTGTTGCATGAATTGTTGGCATTGCAAGCATACACATCATGTTGAGCGTGTCATAGTTTTAAAGGCATCTGCATAGCATGTTGGGCCCTTGGATCTGTTTCTAGCCGTGATCTATTGCTCTGCTTGAGTTCTACTCACGCGGTGAGGTGTTGGGTTACACATTCACAATGGAGTGCACTGAGGACGTAACGGTTCGCTCCTGCCACCCTCAGTTTCAGAGGCCTGGATAGATGGTGGCAGGTGGTTGTTGTTCAATTGGAATTTCGTGCAGCTGGCCGGGTAGCGCCCGAGCTCATATATACGATGAGCCACATATATTCCATTGGGCATGCCCGGGTAGCACCCGATGATGTTGCCACCGTTGTCGTTGACCGTTCGTTTGGCTTTCGATTGTATCCGTTGATGCATTGTACCACTCATGCAATGCACGACATGATATTTTTGCATGCTACATCTGATTGTTGTATTACGTTGCTCTTCGTACTGAGGTTGTGACCTCTATCCCTCCGGAGATGTTTGGTTGTTTCTGTGCCATTCAGAATCGGCTGGCGTAGGAGGTGTGTCAGCCAGTGATGCCCCGAGAGGCTGATAGAGTGTCCCAGTTGTATATTTATTTATATAGTATCATCGAGTATGTTACCTGGGAATGCCCCGTGTTGCTGTTGTATTCAGATTCGATATTATGTTTGTTTTGGGATACTTGTATTTTTTGGCTGTTTTCAGCAGCATGCGTTTGGTATTGGTTTCGTTATTAAAACATTTACTTTGAGTATACGCATATTTTTAAGTTATTGTTTCAGTCAGGCCAAAGAGAAAAATCTGATCCACTTTTAAGCTTTCGTATTTTGTGGTTAGCTGTGTGCTTAATCTCTGTGTTGTTGCACCGGGCCTGACACACATACACGAATAAAAACAATACTAAACATGCATAGGATGTTTAGAAATATTACCTTTGGAAACTTTGCACCCGGCTCCGACTATTCCGATTTTACGCGGCAATAACACTTCAAAGATTGAATATCCAACTGTTCGCCTAATCCGGTCCATGATAGGTTTCCAAGTTCCTTCGTTGCCTTGCACTAAAAATCATAGCGAATTGTCACAAACGAAATCTCCTCGCCAAAGACGGCCGAGACGGGGTCCAACGACGGCTATCGACGGCGTGAGGAGGCCGAGATTGGAGGGGAGGGGAGGGGAGGGGAAGGAGAGTTTTCAACACAACTTGGTACAATAATCAAGTCTTTGGAAAGTGTCTCCTCATTGCCATATTTATAGGTAGAGGGATAGAGTTTGATTTGGATTAAAGAGATAACCGACTGTTCAAATCAAACAGTGAACATTCGGTTCAACTCAAAAAATGAATTAGTTTAAACTCAAACAGTGAACATTTGATTCAAGTCAAACAGAGAACATTCATTTCGACTCACTCGATTGTGGTCTCAACATAATCCCGATCGATGAAAAGATATCACCGATGTGCTCAGTTTATGATTCTGATCATTATGATGAAAAATCAAATTTTCGGACCACTAAATCTATATATGGCAGGTTTACTCCTATTAGCTAAATATGAAAATCCTACTCCCTTAGCTACTTTTGAAAGTCATACTCCCAACCTTCCTCCTAGTATACTCAACACTTTGAGTACCATATCCGTATAGGAATTGAGAAACCAGTACTTGTGTGACCCTCAATGGCTCAGGGATACAGCTAGCCGTGGGCTCACAACTCCTTGTGATTTCGAGAACAAATTTTCAGACTTATCCATCAAACCATGGTAAAGAGTCTAGCAACATCGCCCCATGATCCCTTAGGTATCACTGGTAGTGTCTGTAAGAACCAGTCGGCCATGGTTAGCGTACAGTACGATCCTTTCATCTCAAATATCCCGACCGAATCAAAGATCATTTGTAAATCGAGAGTTGCTAGAGATTCTATAGTCATGCATACATCTTGGAGATCAAGTAGTGACATCGCATGTGCTCGAATCTGAAAATTTAGCTTGGATGAAAAATGAATTCGCTGAATCTAAAGCTGAAGAAGGGTACTGAAATTAGCAAATGAAACCCTTCGAAAAATTTAGATCTATCATTGTGGATATACGGATTTCCTGCGCGTTACAAAACCCATTTACCTAAAGAACATCTAGTACTCTGGCCAGAGATTTGTCACACTATTATCTCCTCAGATAGCATAGGATACCCAAGCACTAAGGCGAGCGGTGAATCCTCGACAGCAAAGCATCGACTCCTACATGCGTCATGACCTCACCCAACCTCGCCACCTGATGACGCTCATGGACTCGGTAAACGAGTCAAAGTGAGAGACTGGCATGTTGTGACGTCACAATCCCCATGGGAGTCACGGGATCAAAGAAAAGGAAAATAGAAGGGCTGAATAATAATTAGAACAAGCTGTATTGCCTTGCTCAATAAAAAAAAAATCGAAATACAACCATTGGGGCCATAAAATAATACCAGACTTCATTACAATTTCGAAGTACAAAATGCGAAGTCGCGATATTACAACTACTGAACTCTATTTGAATTCATCTTTGTTGTAACGGATCTCAATACAGATTTGACTAAGATCATAGACAAAAAAAATAGCAAAACACAAAATGAACATTGCGGAAACGCAGGCCTTCGATAAACACTAACACGTCGCTACTGGTTCAAACTCCACCTCCCACCTGCTCCGGCGTTCATTAGACTTATGGCTCAGAATCTCTACTTAGGTCCCATTGCACTCGATCGAATGACTACTGATATCAGTTACAATATGGTGAAATCTCACCCACTATGAAGGGGCAACCGACCCTCTCGTCTGCTGCTCACCCTTCCCATACGGACCGTCTGTTATCTAAGCCATAAATTCTTAAATTGAAACTTTCTTCCTTAAAACACATATTGAACGAACTCGAATCTTAGCATCGGGGTTTGCTTCATTTTTAAAACTCATACTTCCTTCGAAAATCATTTTCACTGAGCATCCAGCTGAGACATAAGAAATCAGTTATTGGGATAATTTCAGTTGTTGGCAAGAAAACCAGCTGATGTGAACAGTAGATCAGTCGTTGGGTACATATCGGTGGTCAACACAATTAATTGGGTCAACGGAGTAACAGTAGATCAACCAGTCGTTGGTTCAAGAACAACCAGTCGTTGGGAAATGGAAATCAGCAGATGAAAGAAAACCAGACGCTGGATGTAAATCAGTAGTGAGGTACGTAGGGGAAAGAATCATTCGCAATAGACACCAGTCGCAAGCAACAGTAACCAGTCGCAAGCAAAACCAGTCGCAAGCAACAGTAACCAGTCGCAAGCAACAGTTACCAGTCGCAAGCAAAACCAGTCGCAAGCAACAGTAACCAGTCGCAAGCAAAACCAGTCGCAAGAAACAGTAACCAGTCGCTGGTTATGAAAATATGATGTGAACAGTAAACCAGCTGATGGTTATGGAATACGATAACATCACGAACAACATGCACAATATTAGAATTTACCTATCAAACCAGACTTAGTTCTGGTTCGACTAGCATTTTCAACTTCGTGGAGTCAAATTCGGACGTTGTCATTCATCAAAGAAAAGAAGAACATCATAATTTTTCATGAGTTGGAATCAGAAATGCTCAGCGTTTCAAACTCAACATCAACAACTCCGTAAAATACCGTTTTAATTCCAAACATACATTCACTGTGAACCCACTCATTAAACATACAATTCAATATCAGCAAACTATGAACAAAGTCTGATATTAAACATAACTTAGGCAAGGAATTTAAAAAAACGAAGTAAAAACAATACATATGCTTTCATGGTGTAGCAAGAATCAGATTTACTTGCCTCAATATAGGAGAACACGAAAACACAGCAGGTCTAGCAGCAAGTCTCTCCAAGCACCACAGCGAGTTTCCTATGGTTTCTTTGAGGAAATTAAAGATTTTTATTACAAACTTTGATCTTATAGTCCAATTGTAATGCCCCAAAATATATAGGACCACATTTATGCATTTTATTGATTTTATGGGCCAAATTGGCAATTTTAAACGTTATGTATTTGCTGATTTATTGATTTTAGAAAGTAATATGCGTTGCGGCTGGTACCAGAAGATGACTCCAAAGAGCGATGCACGAGCTGGTTTTAAATTGATTGAAAAATTATTTTAAGGAAGACAAATGATTTCTTTTGAAAAAGGTTTGATGTTTTACAAATTAAAATGATATGAAGGGAATTTTGCAAACTTTTATAAGTGTGTCATGCTTGATTTCACAAGTAGCTTGCCACTAATCCCTTTCATATAAAAACCTGTTTTCAAAGTAAGATTTTCATCATTTGCAAAGAAAAGTCTTAAAGTGTTCTTTAAAATATTTCCAGAAGAGTTCGTGCGTTGCTCAAGGAGAAGATTTCTGCCGGAATTAGTTGCTGTCGCAAAGCTTTGTTAAAGGCAAGTAAAAGCTGATCCTTTGCTACACCATTTGAAGCATATATTGTTGTTTTTATGGATCTGCTTGCCTACATGTTTAAATATACGTTGAAGTTATTGTTTAAAATGATTTTATACATGTTCAAAGAAAAGAATATGGGTTCGAAAAATGATGTTTTGATGTTTATGATGCTTCCAAAATGTTTTCCAGAAAGTTTAAGGTGTTTTAAAGTACTGAGAATTCGAGTTTATTCCCAGAATGTTTACGAATGTTGATGTTTTGAATGATGCTTCCAAAATGTTTTCCAGAAAGTTTAAGGTGTTTTAAAGTACTGAGAATTCGAGTTTATTCCCAGAATGTTTAGTTTAC
>KV014048.1:168382-189990 GCA_001598015.1 Dorcoceras hygrometricum
AAACCAGTCGTAGAAGTAAAGCGACGTCGTTTCGTTAATTTGAAACGCTGCGTTTGAGTGTGTCGTATGGAACCAGCAGCGAGGGATTGATGGGGAGAAATTCAGCAGTTGGTACTTGAAGTTTAGCGATAGCAAAACGATGTCGTTTGAATAAGTCGATACGACAGCGTTTTGCCTTCGCGCTAAAGATTCAGTAGATGGCTTGTGCGATGATTAAAACCAGCAGATAGCTACGGTTATCTTGAATCAGCAGGTACATTACTTAAAGATCAAAACGGTGTCGCTTGAATAAGTTGACACGACAACGTTTTGACTCAACGCTAAGGATCAGTCGTGAGCTTGAAAAGAAACCAGTAGCAACGATTCAGCAGCGACGATTCAGCAGCGACGCAAATTCAGCAGCAACGCAACTTCAGCACGCTGTAACGGCCAAATTGAGGTGATTAAGGGCCAATTAAAGCTCGTAATTCCATGGTTTAATCCTACGCGTGTAACCGTCGGTGTAATGGTCATAAAGACAGAGGTTTAAGGGCGCTTAAATGGCGGACGATTGATTCACCCCTCGACGCCTATAAATACAGACAGAACCTCAGGTTTTCCACACCATTAGAAATCCCTTAGTTAGAAAAGCAGCAAGCTAGCGTCGTGCTCCAGAAATCCTGCTACCAGACTTCACGCCATTTTTGAGTCCCTGCGTTTTGTTGGCACCGCCCGAAACATCCAGACTTCACGCTTTTCACACCAGATTTCTCACAAGAGCCAAGCATCTCCGCGCTTTAGGAAAACCAGACTTCAGGCTTCGCTCAGTTCACGTAAAAACAAACTTTGAATTGTAAGTGGGCTTTTGCTAATATGTATTTCGTTGGTTATATTATCTATATTCATTTCGAAAGTTCAGTTCTTCGTCTACTGTTCTAGCACCTTTTGTTCATATGGTTTGATCTCATTCAAACTCCGCTTGCACTGATTTTTACTATCGTTATATGGGTCTACGGAATATTTCGGATTTCTGGGTTACTATGTCTCGACCCCTTAGAGGAGTAAAAATTAGAGACTGATCAGTAAACCATAGACACGATTCTGTCGTTATATGGGTTTACGGAATATTTCGCACTCTGGGTTACTTGGTGTAACCACATGGCCTCGACCCCTTAGAGGAGCAAAACTTAGGGACTGATCAGTAAACCATAGACACGAAGTAATCATCAGTGCTATCTGTCAGGCTATGCTCTGTTATGCAATGCTATGCTCTGTTATGCTATGCTCTGCTCTGTTATGCTCTGCTCTGTTCTAGTTATGTTCTGCTCTGAATTCAGTCATATATATATATATATGTATATTTGTTATGTTCGAATGGTATCCCCCACTTGCTGAGTGTTTCCCCAAACACTCACCTCTTACTTCTCCACCCAGATAAGAATGAAGAGCAGGTAGAAGAAGAAGAACAAGATCAGTTCTGGGGCTGGTGAAGATTCCGTTTGTTGATGTAATTATATTTTAAATTTTTCGCTTCCGCTATTTTTCTGATTTTCCGATGTAAAAACGATATTAAATTGGATATGTAATAGACTGGTTTGAGCTATGCTATGATGGCTTAATGTTTTACAATTTTTAAATTGTTTAATATTGCCGATGTCATGAGTCTCGGTCTCGGGGCGTGACACTCTGAGCTGAGGGAACAGATTTGAGTAGTGGAATCTATAGTTGGAGGTAATGCGACGTCATATCGTATTACCAGATTTGACGGGTTGAGTGAAATATGTTCAGTGGGAGTGAGCATATGTGCGCGTCTATTTTGGGAATTCAAGTGTTGGTCAACGGTACTGTGTGGACCGGCCGAATTCGTGAATTGGGATAGACCGGTGCGGTTTAATGATTTCATATTTGCCCAAATCTGGATGAGCGAGCGAGCCTTTGTCCCGAGATCTGTTTTTTTGGAGCGGGACTCCAATGCGACGTCGTTTAGTGATTTCGCGCAAGGATAGCATAGCAGAGTCAGATCTGAGTTAGCGCTAAGATTTGAGATGGCTCCAAGATCTGAGGTAGCGTCCAGATTTGAGTGATTACTTTCACTGTAGCTTTGACTGCGAGATTTAAATATAAGTGTCGAGCAACACTTAGTCGATTTCGAACCCGATATTTTAATCTTCTTCCCGAGAGCTTAGCAACACTTAGTCGATTTCGAATCCGATATTTTTATCTTCTTCCCGAGAGCTTTGCAAACCTTTACTGTTCATCGAACTCTATTTCTTGAGATTGCCGTCGATTTACGCCGCCTTGTGGAGCAGGGCTGGTGCGCTGGGTTCGTATCTCTTAGGGTTTTCAATTGAGATCTTCGCGATTGTTGGCCGATAGTTCTTCCATTCTTTAGCAGCTTTGAGTAAGTGATTTCTTACCAATTTAAGCTTTGATTTAGAGCTGGATAGTGCTCTGTAGATTTGGGGTAGCTGATGTAGGCTACGAAGCTTTAGACTATAAGCTGGATGAGCTTCGAACTGAGCTGATTATTATATATCTTGATAGATTTGAGCTTTTAAGCAGCTTCTGTTGAGTTCGTCGAGAGCTGCTGGGACAGTAAACCTGAGCGGGTTGTTGGTTCTCTGTCTTCGTAAGATCTGTTGAGGTATTAGCTACTGAGGAAGGTACGGATTTGAGCTTATTTAAACATCTTTGGCATAAGAATGAGAATATTTCCAGTGTGTTGAGAATGCTGTGACTGAGTGTATACGTGGACAGATTTTCCTGAATGTGATTTGATTATCTGTTCTGTTTACGTATGATTTATGTATGTTAGTGGATTGATATTGACTGGCATTCACGCATACATATTGGGCCTGAATTTGATTGATGCCCGAATTGAGCTAGAGTTGTAATCGGCCGACTGAGTTGTCGTGCCTGAAGGGTCCAATTCTATAATCGAGGTGGTGGTCGGCTGAGCTGTCGTGCCTTAATACCACTGAACTGTGATGGTCGGATGATTGTCGCACCTGAATATCACGATCGATGATTTCCATCGGCTGATTGGCTATGCGTGGTGTTGAGGCTCCATTGAGATTTGAATTTCCAGCTGAGTTGTTGGCCTTGATTACCGATATTCTTTGGTACCCTCATGCATATCATGACTTGAAATATTGCATGTTTTATTAATTGTTGTTTTATGAGTGTTCTTCGTACTGAGGTTTGACCTCGTTTATTTTCCCTATTTTTGGGCTGCTTTGGTCTGTGTTGGCCTTTGCAGGTTCTTCACGTAATCCAGTTGGACAAAGTTGAACGTCTTCTGGAAGATCCCCACTGTTATGTATTTATGTATTGATATATAGAGCCAGGGGATGTCCTGTGCCTACAGTATTTGAGGGGATCTGTATTTGATACTTGTTGCATGTTGCTGTTGTAGTTGGATTTTTGAGTTTAAATCCTTATTTTGATTATGAACTTATTTTAAATGATATTTTGGATAAGGCCCAATTCAAAAATTTTGAAGCTCAAATCTTAATGCTTCCCTGTAATTGTTCTTACTTGAGTATTTAATCTAGGTATTAGAGCACCGGGCCTGAAACTTTGGTATCAGAGCTTAAACTGGGATAAGCTTGATTCTTTTTTATCACACTTGAGTCTAGGCACAAAGTTTGAGCTTTGACTCTGTGATTTCTGTGATGTTGATATTTGCCTCTGTGATTATTTGTTGGTTCTTACCTTGATCTTTGATAGATGCCTCCGAGGAGAGGTAGAGGTAATACCACTAGGAGGACAGTTGAGGAGTCTAGGGCTCTTGAGAGCAACAAGGATGTTTCTCAACCCAAGTGAACCTTTGCGTCTTCGAGCTAAACAGATAGAGGTGGAAGATGTGACTAGGCAGATTGGCGAGATGGAGCTAGTTCTGGCTAGGTTCCAACGGACAAATCCCCCGACGTTCACTGGCACCGAGGGCGGTTTGATGGCTGAAAGCTGGTTGGAACATATGGAGGAATTGTTTGACGCGGTAGAGTATTCTCAAGAGAGGAGATTGAAGTTAGCTGTTTTGCAGTTGATGGAGAATGCTCAACGATGGTGGAAGGGTACTTCCCAAGTTATGAGAGAGAGTGGGACATTGATTACTTGAGAGAGCTTCTGTGCAGCTTTTTGTCAAGAGTATACCCCTGAGTCCTACGACAATAACCGTGAGCGAGAGTTTGACAATCTGAAGCAAGGAAACTTGAGGGTAGCCGAGTATGCTAGACAGTTTTCCTCACTTATGTCGTATGTTCCCCATGTTTCTAACCAGGAGAGGACGAAGAGGAACAAGTTTCTGAGAGGGATTTGTTCCGTATGGTGTTGGCTGGTTATCCTGCGACTTATGTCGAGGCAGTGGATAGAGCGGTGGACATTGAGGAAAGTCTGTTGGAAGCGCAGTGTGAGGACTAGAAATCTGTATTTTTGTGATTAGAGTAATACTCAGATCTGAATAGGATTAACCAATGAGATGTTGGTCATCGCATTTTCATGCTTGAGAGAATTGTTTAATTCGTTGATGACTTTCGTGTTTTCAGATTTGTTATAGATCAGATTTGAGTGCTGGTAGCTATTGGGTTTGACTGGAAGTAACGCTTGGCGAATTTTATGTCGAAATCTGAATTTTGGATTTTTCCAGATTTAAGTGAGATCTCGATGTCCAGATATGGTCCTCGCTGGTTTGAGTGAGTTACCATGAGCGGGAAGCAAAACGATGTCGTTTTGGTTTACGCGGGTGAGTATAAGTGATACGATGTCGTTTTAGGCGCTAGTAAGATCTGGTATTGAGTGAGGGAAAGATTTGGTTATCGAGGAGAAGTCAAGTGTTAGTCAACGATACTATTTGGACCGGTCCGGTTCGTGAGTTGGTGTAGACCGGTGCGGTTTAAAGATATCAGATTTGGTCAAATCTGGATGAGCGTTAGCGGGTTTGAGTTTGTGAGGTCTGCTTCAGATCTGGAGATAGAGCGACGTCGTTTAGTGCTAGTGAGTAGGATTCCTAGGCGACGTTGTTTTGATTAATAGCGCTTGTTTAGAGTAGAAAAGACAGATTTGAGATATCGCTTAGGCCAGATCTGAGGCACTTTTGCCTTAGCGCTAAGACCTGAGTTGTCTATGTGATCTAAACAAGTCGGTGTTGACTTTCACTGTTGTGAGACTCTCTTCTCACAATTATTCTAATCTCATCTTATGGGCGATTAATTAAGTCAATAAGTGTACTAAGTAGAATCTGGTTTTATGCGTACACACATTTTTTTTTCTTTTTTTTTAACAGTAGGTAACTAATGAACAGTAGGTATCTGTCAACAGATATTACGCTATAACGTGATCAATAACTAGTTGTTGAAAGGTAATGAACAGTAGGTATCTGTCAACAGATATTACGCTATAACGTGATCAATAACTAGTTGTTGAAAGGTAATGAACAGTAGGTATCTGTCAACAGATATTACGCTATAACGTGATCAATAACTAGTTGTTGAAAGGTAATGAACAGTAGGTATCTGTCAACAGATATTACGCTATAACGTGATCAATAACTAGTTGTTGAAAGGTAATGAACAGTAGGTATCTGTCAACAGATATTACGCTATGGGAAGCGAAGGTTGCTGTCAGCAGCTATCCACGAAAGCTGACAACAGCTAGTGGGTCACCAAAAGCTGTTCATTCATAAAGAAATCAAAACGGTACAAAGATTAATACACCTTATATTCATTGGTACAAAATCTGTTCATGAAATACAAAACCAGATACATCAAATACTATCTATTATTTGTCTAGAAACTAAACTAACAGCAGGTTCCTAGTCTTTTCGTTTGTCTCCCTTCTTCTAGGTTCTTGCTACCCCTGTCCCAGCAACTCAATTCTTTCCTCCTGTTGTTATGCACACATACAAAACAAAACAACAGCCGGATAAACTCCGATGAGAAACAATCTCAGTATAATAGACAGGTTCATCAATAACATAAAGAAGTTCATAACAAAAATATTAACTCAAAATAACTGAACATCTCTCTTTGTTTCAACTAAGAATTGATTCCATTTCACATCAACGCCATCAAGATTCGTATACGATCTTGACATGGATATCCATCTAACGAAATCACTCTGACTTCGAAAATAAGGTCACCTTAGACCTTGGCATTATAATAAATTCATTTTCTCTTCGTATTCTCATATTCATATCGAAATAAAAGATCCACTACCTGTATCGACGCACACAGATAATCTCAAGTTCTAAATCAAGAACAATAATCAAGTATGTGGTTTGTCGGGATAACTCAAGAAATCTCATTCTCGAGTACTCTAATCCCTGACTCTAATGTCAAATTATACCTTCGTTTATCTCTGTTTTGGGAACTGCTTCGATTACTACTTCTAACTTCTTATCACCAGAATCCCAGAGAATTCACAGAGTCGAAGTCTGGTGTCTGTAGCAATCGTTGCCAGGATTTTGAATTCAATCTAATTTATATAAGAAGATCTCTGTTATCTGCAGAGTTGCCCATGCAATCTCTATAAATTCCACGTGTCATGCTGAGTATTTATCGACCAAAATAAGATAAGCACACACCGTTTGAACATCTTCCTGTATTCATACATATCGCTAACCAGATACCAGCTACTGTTATAAACAAAAACAGACGTTGCTACAGTAAGTATCTTACGACAGAAACCAACGTTTATTCTCAACAGATACCAGCTTTTCCTATCGATAGAATCAGCAGCAACCATCAGACGTTGTATTTCTCTTCACGACTCAAAACTACGTCGCGTCAACTAATTAAAACGACGCCGCTGCGCGCCAACAACTGATGACAGATTCTTTCAACTTGATCAACTGCTGAAATGCGAAACAATTCAGGTGACGTAAATAATCGCGTCATGTTTTCTGCCAATAGCTGGTTTCACTAAAACACCCAACGATCACGTATGGGATATGTCACCATTGCTGCCAGTAGCTGCCACCAGCGTTACAATCAACACGCTGCGTTTCAACTTATCAAAACGACGTCACCTCCATCAGCAACTGGTCGCGTGAAATAATTTAAATGACATCGTAATGAATACGTCATACTCTCTGTTGACAGCTGATCTCCTAACCCAGCGGCTGGATCAAACAATGCAACAAGTCCCTCACGACTGGTACCAGACGCAACAACTGATCCATACAACGACTGGTTTAACGCAACTACTGATCAACACCACTACATCCAAAAGCTTCAATCTGAAAATTCAAAATCATCAAGTCTATAATCCCAGGCATTACAACTGTAGTGTTAACTGAAGGATTTAAATGCTAAGTAGCTATCGACACTTAGTCATTTTTCAACCCGACATTTCCTATCTTCTTTCCAGAGAACCCTCGATTAGTACTGTTCATCCGAACCCTTCTCCTTTAGATTGTCGTCGATTTCCGCCGTCGTTTGGAGCGAGATTGGTGGCGCTGGGTGTTAGAGTAGATGTCCAACTAGCCAACTTGTGGCGTGTGGGTTTTATAGACTCTTGTATATGACAATCTTTATTTATGTAATACGCATTTATTTATGGCATTCTTTATTTTCATTATGTTATGATGTTAACAATTGTGTTGGATAAAGACCTAGAATGCACCATAGTGTATGTTAGATGTGATAGTGGATATGATGGCTATCATGAAACACATCTAATAGTCACTATGCATTCTGGATTCGTTCCTAGTCGATTGGGCCGTCAAAATGAGGATAAGGCCGCCCGAGCTTGAGACTAGCATCTGCGATGCGAAGTACCATGTTTCATTGGTAGGAAACATTGTGATGTTCTGAGCATGCAGATGGATAGTGACCTGGTGATCTATCTAACTACCCTCGTTCGGACTTTCCAAGTGGTTACCATTTGTCGAGTGGATAAGTCCGAGGTCTTGGTTGTACTGATTAGTCCTCACTACTCGAAACGCCATTGAGGCTCTACATGATAGGCACCTCACTTTGACCCGTTTGCCGACTCATTTGGGGTCATTAGGCGGCGGGATTGGGTGAGGTCCCGATGCATGTAGGAGTCGATGCTTCGTTGTCGAGGATTCACCGCTCGCTCTCATGCGTGGATATCCTATGCTATCTGATGGGATAATAGTGTATAAATCTCTGGTCAGAGTACTGGATGTGTTTTAGGTAATGGTTTACCGTAGTTGCACTCGCGATGTCACTATTCGATCTCCAAGATGTATGTCGAGGATTCACCGCTCGCTCTCATGCGTGGATATCCTATGCTATCTGATGGGATAATAGTGTATAAATCTCTGGTCAGAGTACTGGATGTGTTTTAGGTAATGGGTTTACCTAGTTGCACTCGCGATGTCACTATTCGATCTCCAAGATGTATGCATAGCTATCGGATCTCTAGCGACTCTCGATTTACCAATGGTCGTTGATCTGATCGGGATATATATGTTGAAAGGACCGTACTGTACGCTAACCATGACCAACTGGTTCTTGCAGGCACTATCAGTGATACCTAGGGGATCATGGGGTGATGTTGCTAGGCGCTCTACCATGATCCGTTGGGCAAGTCCGAAATTGTGATTTCGGAGCCATAATGACTGTGGGCCCACGGCTAGCTGTATCCCTGAACCATTGAGGGTCACACAACTACTGGATTCATGATTCCCGCACGGAAACTGAGCTCAATGTGTTGAGAATAGGAGGAGGAATTTAAGGAGTACGACTTCCTAAAAGTCAACAGGGGTCTAATTGCGATTTCCCAAAGTTGAGGGGCAAAACTGTCATTTTGGACTAGGTAATCTGGAAATTGTTTTTCGCATCATAATATTCAGTTTTGGAAACTGAGTCGATCGGCCCGATCTGATCGTCGATTGGAGTTATGATGAAACCGCAGTGATTTAAATGAACCGAATGTTCATATGGACTTGGGCCTGACCCAAGTCCAATGGGCCGGTTCAAGCCCATGTATACTTTTTATATTCTAATGTTTGATTAGGGCTTTAATCACTAACTCATAACCTAACCCTAGACCAAGAGTTCGGCCGTCCCTCCTCTCAAACCTCACGCACGGCCGCCGCCCACCGCCGCGCCTCCGCCGTCCGTTCGTCGTGTGATCTGACTTGTTTCGATCTCCGCGACGAGGAGTTTCTGTCCGTGCCAGAATCCGTCAGATCTTCTAGTGCCGATTGACGGAGGAATCTTGATTTCGGTCGTGGACCTGATTAGGAGGATCTACCGCCGCCTACCGTTTGAACTGCCGGTTTCCTCGTGAAACTGGTCGGAGCCAGGCACCTAGACGCCAGCAAGGTAACGATTCGATAAACATCCTATGTATGATTATTGAATTGTATTGATGTATTAAACGTATCCTGGGGAAATTTTTTATCTTCAGCTGTGCCCCCGGGAAATGGGATCCGGATCCGCCATTGTCACCAATAGTGGTATCAGAGCTCAGGCTCGGATCCTTCAATACATCATTGTGCCATATTGCATCAGATCTCAACTTTTTAAAATCAGAAAAAGAAAACAAAAAAAAAATTGTAGCACACCGGCCGCGGCGCCCCCGCGCATGGCGGCGCCCCCTCCCTTCCCGCGCGCTTATGCGCGCGCGGTAACAGCGCTCTTGCCGCGCATGGCGGCCGTCAAGCGGCCGGCCGCTGCCCACTGATCATGCGCACTGGTTGCACGGTGGTCGAGGCAATGGCGCGCGGAGATGCGCTTGTCGTGCATAGCATGGCGCGGCTGTGCCGCGCAAGTCGCGGCCGCGCGCGGCCTTGTGCCGCGTGCGATGTGGAGGCGGCGGCCGCCGCCATGCGGCCGCCATCCGGTGATGTCTCAGGCAGCGAAGAGACGGCTATTTTTCTTCTAGGTTAAGTTCGGGCCTGTCCCGGCAGGCCATGAAGTTTTCGGGCCAATATTCGATATTGGGCCAATTTTGGTGGATTTTGAATTTTTGAGATTTTGGGCCTAAACTTGGTTTAAGCCCAATATGATGCAATTAAAATTACAAAATGTGATTTTAGTTATGAAATATGATTTTATAATTAAAATATGATTTTGTTGATTAAAATTTGATTTTATCGACAAAATGCGATTTTATTTGTAAAATGCGATTTTATAAATAAAATATGATTTTGTAGGAAATTATCAAATTTGATTTGATTATTTAAATTTATGTCAATTAATTAGATTGATTGCATGTTTGGGATGATCAAGAGCCGTGCCCAATGTGTTAGGTGTATGCTATAGGTTTTGCGATTTCGGTTGTATGTATATTGTTTATATCTTTTAAAGTGGGTCTGTTTGTGGCCCGTTCCCACCCCTACAAATTGTATCCCATATCTGTCATGGAAATTTAAATGTAAATTACTAGATTTAGTGGGAGGACATTTGAAGACGGTGGACATGACGATCAAAGATATTGAAGACCGAAGATCTGTAAAACCGGAAGCATTGTAATAGGATTGCATTGCATATTGCATCTCACCAAGGACTGGACCCAGGTCCGTGATTGGAAACCACGGACCGCATAGCTCTCGCGATCGATCATCCCAATTTTTATATATGCGATATATATGTTTAGTTGAATCCGCATGTTTTAAATTATGATTTAAAATTGCATGAGACAAAATTTTTCAAAAATAAAATCCCTCGTTTTAAATACGATTTAAAACTGATATCAAGATTAAAAGTTTATTCGATAAACTAAAGGGATTTAAATCTGTTTAAATTATCCCTACCTTCCATCAACAATGGGTGTACGCCGATGCTACCCGCATACATGGCCCGGCTCATATTATTGAGGGGGTTATGTATGCCGGAAAGTTGTACACGTCATTGACACTCGTTGTGAGTCGGTTGGAACTCCCTTTAACGTTGGCTCATATTATTGGGGATGTTAAGGGGACCGTCCTTCATGACTCAACATTGATGGGTCATCTTGACACGTGATAGTAAATGGCGTCATATTATTGGGCCCGTACTGGACGTGAGGTAAATAAATGGAGGTTGCGCCGGTTGCAATTGGATTCTACCTTTTAGGGGTCATGGTTGGCTGATATTATTCGGGACCATGATCGCTCGATTGGACTCTGTGTACCCACTAAGGAAACTTGCTTTCCCGATTTCATTAGAGGGTGGTGAAATCGTTAAAATAGTGGGAGGGTAATTCATAAAACTAAATGACCTTGTTTTATGTCTTAGCGTTTTTCATAAATAGTTAGTAATGCATGTCTGTTTTTCTTCAGTATAAACTGCTTATAAAATGTCTTCGATCAAAAGATCCACTTGCTGCTATACTGGATAGCAACAAGTTCACTGGTCTAAACTACCAAGACTGGCTTCGAAACCTCAACATTGTGTTGGCTTAGGAGAAACTTCTCTATACGATAGAGAAGAGCCCTCCGAAGGAAGCCCCTGCCGATATCAGCCCTGAGGAGCTGATTATGCTTAAACAATGGTGGGACGACGAGCTTAAGACTCGATGCTATGTGATGGCATCGATGTCCAACGAAATGCAACGACGCTTTGAGAAGACGAAGTATGCTGCTGACATACTCTTTCATCTCAAGGAACTGTATGGGGAGAACTCTCGACATGAGAGGTTCACCACTGTCAAGGAGCTTATGACGAGCCGCATGCGCGATTGGACTTCGGTCCGCGAGCATGGGGTTCGTATGATTGGGCTCGTTGAAAAGCTGGCGGGCCTTGATATCACACTTCCACACGAGCTGTCTGTGGATGTGCTTCTCATCTCACTACCCGCTGCATTCGACCCCTTTGTGGTCAACTTCAACATGAACAAGCGGGCAGCCACCCTTGAAGAGGTGGTTAACATGCTAGTCGTGTTTGAGGGAACCATAAAGAAGGACAAGCCCGTCCTCATTATGGGCTCTTCTTCCTCTGCGAAGAAGGGGCCCAGACGCAAGGGTAAGAAGCGGGGTTCGTATGATTGGGCTCGTTGAAAAGCTGGCGGGCCTTGATATCACACTTCCACACGAGCTGTCTGTGGATGTGCTTCTCATCTCACTACCCGCTGCATTCGACCCCTTTGTGGTCAACTTCAACATGAACAAGCGGGCAGCCACCCTTGAAGAGGTGGTTAACATGCTAGTCGTGTTTGAGGGAACCATAAAGAAGGACAAGCCCGTCCTCATTATGGGCTCTTCTTCCTCTGCGAAGAAGGGGCCCAGACGCAAGGGTAAGAAGCGTTCTGCCCCTGCGAAGGAGGAAAAGCCTACTAAGAAGCCCAAGGCAAAAGATTCCAAGCCAAACAAATCCGAGGATGTTTGCCACCACTGCCGCAAGCCTGGGCACTGGAGGAGGAACTTTAAGGAGTACCTCGAGCAGTTGCGAACTGCAAAAGGTATGTTCTACATTGAGAGAAGTTCCAACTCGCGATGTGGAAACACATACAACAACAATTAAAAGGAAACACGATAGCTTGAACCCAGCACAACTTTGGCACGCTAGGCTAGGTCATACTTCTCTAAGAAGGATGAACAAGTTAGTTAGGAGTGACATGTTTGATTTGTCAGACATTAACTCCCTACCGACTTGTGAGTCTTGCATCAAAGGAAAGATGACTAAACAACCCTTCAAGGGCAAGCCTGAACATGCTCAAGGCCCATTGGATTTGATCCATACTGATGTGTGTGGCCCACTTAGCATTGGTACTAAGTACGGTCACACATACTTCATCACCTTTACCGATGATTACTCTAGGTATGGGTACTTGTACTTAATGAAGCACAAGTCTGAATCATTTGAAAGGTTGAAAGAATTCAAGGCTGAAGTAGAAAATAAGTTAGGGAAAAGTATTAAAGCACTTCGATCCGATCGAGGTGGTGAATACTTGAGTGATGAATTTCAAGACTATCTGAAAGACAATGGGATTCTCTCGCAGTGGACCCCTCCGGCCACACCACAGCTCAATGGTGTAGCGGAGCGTCGTAATCGAACCTTGATGGACATGGTTCGGTTTATGATGAGCTTCACTGAGCTTCCTACCTTGTTTTGGGGATATGCGCTCGAAACGACGGTAATGTTGTTGAACAATGTCCACACCAAAGCAGTGGATAAGACTCCATATGAGATGTGGATGGGCAAACCACCCAAATACTCATACATGAGGATTTGGGGATGTCCTGCTTACGTGAAGCAGACAGTGGGAGATAAGCTGGATACGAGATCCATCTTATGTTACTTCATTGGGTATCCAAAGAATTTCATTGGATACTACTTCTACTATCCCAACGAAACAAAAGTGTTTGTTTCTAGAAATGCCACCTTTATGGAAAGGAAATTTCTACTTGATAGAAAGGGTAAAATAGTAGAACTCGAAGAGGTTCGAGAACCAACTGAGGTACCAAGTGAATCTCCTGCGCCTCCAGAGCCAGTACCAGAAATGGTCGCACCTAGGAGATACGAAAGGGTTCCTAGGGCTCCTGAAAGATATGGTTTCCTCCTTGAAGATGATCAAGGTGATCAAGTTGTTGGATGTGATCCAAGGACTTTCAAGGAGGCAATTTCCGATGCTGATTCTAATTTGTGGCTTGAAGCAATGCAGTCTGAGATTGACTCAATGCATGCGAACCAAGTTTGGACTCTCGTTAATCCTCCCGAAGGAATTGTTCCTATTGGGTGTAAATGGATATACAAGAGGAAACTTGCGCCTGATAGTAAGGTATTGACCTATAAGGCGCGACTGGTCGCGAAAGGTTACACTCAAAGGCAAGATGTTGACTATGATGAGACCTTTTCACCAGTCGCAATGTTCAAGTCGATTAGAATCTTACTGGCCATAGCCGCATGGTACGACTATGAGATATGGCAAATGGATGTGAAAACTACGTTCCTTAATGGAAACATTAAGGAAGAGATCTATGTGACGCAGCCTGAGGGTTTCACATCTGTAGGAAGTGAGCATAAGGTATGCAAACTTCAGAGATCGATCTACGGTCTCAAACAAGCATCGAGGAGTTGGAACCTGAGATTCGATGAAACAATTAAGTAATTTGGTTTCATCAAGAATCTCGAGGAGCCATGTGTATATAAGAAGGTTGTTAAAAGCGCTGTGACATTCCTTGAACTTTACGTTGATGACATTCTACTCATTGGGAATGATGTAGGAATGCTGCAGTCAACTAAAGTATGGTTGTCTAGTAGATTCTCAATGAAGGACATGGGTGAAGCATCCTATATTCTTGGAATACGGATCTATCGGGATAGATCGAAACGGATGCTCGGACTCACCCAATCCACCTACATCGATACCATACTTAAGAGGTTCTCTATGGAAGAGTCCAAGAGAGGACACCTACCTATGAGCCACGGGGTCACTCTATCTAAGTATATGTGTCCGAAGACTGATGAGGAGATAAAGAGTATGACACATGTGCCATATGCCTCGGCAATAGGTAGCATTATGTATGGCATGATCTCAACTAGACCGGATGTCGCATATGCTCTGAGTGTCACGAGCCGCTACCAGGCCAACCCCGGCCAATTGCATTGGAAGGCTTTGAAAGATATTCTTAAGTACTTACGAAGGACTAAGAATATGTTCATGGTCTATGGGGGTGTGAACTGAAATTGGAAGGCTACACTGATTCTAGCTTCCAATGTGACGTGGATGATTCGAAGTCTACCTCTGGATTTGTATTCATGCTCAATGGTGGTGCTGTCTCTTGGAAGAGTTCCAAGCAAGACACCATCGCGGATTCAACCACTGAGGCTGAGTACATCGCAGCATCAGCTGCTGCTAAGGAGGCGGTTTGGATGAGGAATTTCATCAAAGAGTTGGGCGTCATTCCTGATGGAGTTGGTCCAGTCCCGGTGTACTGCGACAACACGGGTGCCGTTGCACAAGCAAAGGAGCCTAGGTCTCACCAAAGATCCAAACATATACTGAGGAAATACCACATAATCCGGGATATTGTGGCTAGAGGTGACATAGCAGTTGAGATAGTCGCCTCTGCGGACAACGTTGCTGATCCACTTACGAAGCCCTTTCCAGGACCGTTGTTTGAAAAACATCGCAAAACAATGGGACTGCGTCTGATGAGTAGTTGGCTATAGGGCAAGTGGGAGATTGTTAGAGTAGATGCCCAACTAGCCAACTTGTGGCGTGTGGGTTTTATAGACTCTTGTATATGACAATCTTTATTTATGAAATACGCATTTATTTATGTCATTCTTTATTTTCATTATGTTATGATGTTAAAATTGTGTTGGATAAAGACCTAGAATACACCATAGTGTATGTTAGATGTGATAGTGGATATGATGGCTATCATGAAACACATCTAATAGTCACTATGCATTCTGGATTCGTTCCTAGTCGATTGGGCCATCAAAATGAGGATAAGGAAGCCCGAGCTTGAGACTAGCATCTGCGATGTGAAGTACCATGTTTCATTGGTAGGGAACATTGTGATGTTCTGAGCATGCAGATGGATAGTGACCTGGTGATCTATCGAACTACCCTCGCTCGGACTTTCCAAGTGGTTACCATTTGTCGAGTGGATAAGTCCGAGGTCTTGGTTGTACTGATTAGTCCTCACTACTCGAAACGCCATTGAGGCTCTATATGATAGGCGCCTCACTTTTACCCGTTTGCCGAATCATTTGGGGTCATTAGGCGGCGGGATTGGGTGAGGTCCCGATGCATGTAGGAGTCGATCCTTCGTTGTCGAGGATTCACCGCTCGCTCTCATGCGTGGATATCCTGTGCTATCTGAGGGGATAATAGTGTATAAATCTCTGGCCAGAGTATTGGATGTGTTTTAGGTAAATGGGTTTACCTAGTTACACTCGTGATGTCACTATTCGATCTCCAAGATGTATGCATAGCTATCAGATCTCTAGCGACTCTCGATTTACCAATGGTCGTTGATCTGATCGGGATATATGTGTTGAAAGGACCGTACTGTACGCTAACCATGACCAACTGGTTCTTGCAGGCACTATCAGTGATACCTTGGGGATCATGGGGCGATGTTGCTAGGCGCTTTACCATGATCCATTGGCCAAGTCCGAAATTGTGGTTTCGAAGCCACAATGGCTGTGGGCCCACGGCTAGCTGTATCCCTGAACCATTGAGGGTCACACAAGTACTGGATTCATGATTCCCGCACGGAAACTGAGCTCAATGTGTTGAGCATAGGAGGAGGAATTTAGGGAGTACGACTTCCTAAAAGTCAACATGGGTCAAATTGCGATTTCCCAAAGTTGAGGGGCAAAACTGTCATTTTGGACTAGGTAATCTGAAAAATTGTTTTTTGAATCATAATATTCAGTTTTGGAAACTGAGTCGATCGGTCCGATCTGATCGTCGATCGGAGTTATGATGAAACCGCAGTGATTTAAATGAACCGAATGTTCATATGGACTTGGGCCTGACCCAAGTCCAATGGGCCGGTTCAAGCCCATGTATACTTGTTATATTCTAATGTTTGATGAGGGCTTTAATCACTAACTCCTCTCAAACCTCACGCACGGCCGCCGCCTACCGTTTGAAGTGTCGGTTTCCTCGTGAAACTGGTCGGAGCCAGGCGCCTAGACGCCAGCAAGGTAATGCTTCGATAAACATCCTACGTATGATTATTGAATTGTATTGAACGTATCCCGGAGCAATTTTTTATCTTCCGCTGCGCCCCCGAGAAACGGGATCCGGATCCGCCATTGTCGCCAACACTGGGTTCGTCTTGGTTAGCTCTATCGATGGATACCAGTTTGGAGTTGTAGATTTACTTGTGGAAGAAGAGCGAAGTAGTTTCAGGTTCGAGTAACTACACGAATTCCAGTCGATGGTTTTCCCCGTTCAGATTTGGGCTTCCGTCAGCTTCTGTTAAGCTTCACCGTGAATCAGTGAGGAAGCAGACTTGATCAGGTCCTTGGTGTCGTGCCCTGGTGAGATCTGATTGAGCTTTAAGCTGGTTTGAGGTATGAATTGAGCCCCTGTAAACAGCTTTGGGCATTTACATGCTTATATTTCTTGTTGTGAACCTGTCTACTGTGAATACGTGATGTTGTGAACAGATTTGATTGACTATGCTCTGTTGTATGATCTGTTTTCCGTGCTGATTATTGTATGCATTGGAATCTAATTATTGAATGGCATTCATGCATACATATTGAGCCTGATATTCGATTGATGACCTGAGTCGAGCTAGCATTTTGATCGGTCGGTTGAGTTGTCGCGCCTCAAGGGTCAAATGCTATCATCGGGGTGATGGCCGGCTGATTCGTCGCGCTTGAAGACCACTGAGCTATTATGGCTGACGGGCCTTAAGATCACGGACCGGTGGTTGTTCCACTGACTGATTGGCTGTGCGTGGATGAGGCTCATTTGAGATATTTTCCAGCTGAGTCGTTGGCCTTGATGACCGATTCCTTTGATAGCCATCATGCATTTCATAACTTGAAGTATAGCATGTTGCATGATTTTCTATTTTTAGAGGGCTCTTCGTACTGAGGTTTGACCTCTTTATTTTTCCCTGTTTTTGGGTTGCCTTGGTCTGTATTGGCTTTGACATGTTCTTCAGGTAACCAGGCTGGACAGAGCGGAGCTTCAGCTGGTCGATCCCCTTTCTGATTTGAGTCCCAGTGTTATGTATTTATATTGAGCCAGGGGATGTCCTGTACCTTTATTTTACTGAGGGGATCTGTAATTGATTTACTATTTGCTATTTGTACCAGTTGATGTGTTGTTTGAGTTAAACTCATATTTTGATTATGAACTATGTTGAGACGATGTGTTGGATCAGGCCCAACATTTCGAAAAAATTTTAAGCACTGATTTTGTTGCTTCCGCTTAATTGTGTATTTATCTATGTATTAGCGCACCGAGCCTGACATTTTGGTATTAGAGCTTAAACTGGGATAAGCTCGAATTATTTTTCATCACACTTGAGTCTAGGCACAGATTTTGAGCTTTTGATTTTGATTGACTCTGTGACTTATGTAATTAAGATTATTTGACTCGGTGATGTTATCTGTCTGTGTGATTATTTGCTGGTTCTTACCTTGAGTCTTTGTGAGGACTAGAAATCTGTTAAGTAAGCTTTAATGGTTAATCAGCTTTTGAATTAAGAATTGTCACGGAAATCATGATTTCTGGGTGCTCAGATTTAGACGTAGAGTGATCAGCAGTGAGAAGTTGGTGATTGAGTGAGATCTACGTCGAATTTGGAGTTCAGTAGTTGCATTTTCCTATCGGGAAGTGATTCCAGTGGTAATTCAGACTTGAGGTTCATCATTGGGAGAAGATAGGCCAGCAGCGTTCTTGCGTGGGCATTCAGATGTTGGTACTCCGTAATAGCGTGATCAGATGTCAACGCTAGTCAACGCAGCTATGAGAGTATAGCGAGAGGCAGCTGTTCGCGTTAGCGCAGGTGCGAGAAGATGCCACGTGTTGGTCAACACGTCTGAGTTGACCGCTGGTTGTTAACGCTATTCAGATGTTGCTAGCGAGAGATCTGTTTCAACTGAGGAAGCTCGGCTACGTCGTTTTGATTAGTTGGTGCGACGTCGTTTGTTGTTTGAGTTAGTAGAGCTTTTAGATGTCTGGACTGTATCAGCAGAGCTAGCAGAGAGAGAACGCTGGATTAAGCTTTGAGAGGACTTTTGCTTTAGTTTAAGCAGAGATCTGAATTGTTAGTACAGTAGCTTTAACTCGAGGATTATATACCAAGTGCTGCTCAACACTTAGCGTATTTTGAACACAACATTTCTTATCGTCTCCTCCAGTGAACCTTTGATAATTACTGTTCATTCGAACACTTCTCCGGTAGATTTCCATTGATTTCTGTCGTTGTTTGGAGCAAAACTGGTGGCGCTGAGCTCGTGGTGCTTAGGCCTATCGATTATACCTGTTAGGAAGCCTGATTCGACGTTAGAGGAGAAACGTGAAGAGTCTGTTCGTTCAAAGCTTTTCGAGAGATCTGACCCGAGCGTTATTTGGTTCTTCTAGACTCTTGAGGTAGTTCGTGATGTGGCTGTTGAGACCAGCGAGGAAGCCAATTGAGCAAACTGAAGTTTCCATGCCTGAGTAAGATCTGTTGAGATAGAATTTTAGTACAGAGGTACGAGTTGAGCTTTTGTTAACAGCTTTGAGCATAAGCGTGTTAGTATTTTGAGGCATGATATATGTGCTCTGTGATTCTGTGTTTACGTGAACAGCTTGATTGAATTGATATGCTCTGTTTACGTAATTTATGCATGTTGAAATCAGATTTGAATTTCTTGACACTCATGCATACATATTGAGCATATGATCGATTGAGAACCTGAGATAGAGCCACGTTGTGACCGGCAGACAGATGTGCCGTGCCTGAAAGGTCCAACGTTATCATCGGAGTGGTGACCAACTGATTAGTTATGTCTGAAGACCACCGAGCTGTGATGGCTGACGGGCCTGATGATCACGGACCGATGATTTCTCCGGTTGATACATTGTGCGGGTATAGAGGCTCGACAGAGATTACTGCCAGCTGATTAGCAGGCCTTGATGATCGATTTCTTTGACAGACGCATGCATTCATGACTTAGAATACTGCATGTTTATGATTTGCTGTTATATTAGTGATCTTCGTACTGAGGCTTGACCTCGTATTCTTTTTCCTGCTTTTGTGTTTTTTGGGTCTGTGTTGCCCATTTGCAGGAACATCAGGTAACCAATCTGGACAGCCTGGAACTTCAGCTGGTCGATCCCCAATTCCTTGAGTCCCAGTTATTATGTTATGTATTGATCCAGGGAATTCCCTGAGGTTATTTGTATTTGGGGGATTGTTGTTGTATTGTATTTATTACCTGTTGTGATTTGAATTTTGAGTCAAATATTATTTTGATTATGAATAGTTTGAATGGATGTTTTATTGGATCATGCCCAAAATTATTCGAAATTTTTAAGCCCTATTTTATGCTTCCACTATTATGTGCATATTTGAGTTGTTAATCCTTGTTGATTAGCACGGGGCCTGACATTTTTGGTATCAGAGCTTAAACTGGGATAAGCTCATTTTCCTTTGATCACCCTCGAGTCTAGGCACAGAGTTTTGATTTGATTTCTTGCTTGATTTGATATCTGTCTCTGTGATTACCTGCTGTTAGTCTTACCCTGAGATTTGTTTAGATGCCGCCGAGGAGATGTAGAGGTAGGACTGCTAGACGTTCTGCTAAGCAGTCTAGGGCCTCGGAGAGCGACGAGGATGTTCAGCATAATGTACCTTTGCGTCGTAGAGAGAGACAGGCAGAGGTAGAGGATGTGATGAGACAAATTGGCGAGATGGAGTTAGTTCTAACGAGGTTTCAGTGGACGAATCCCCCTACGTTCGCGGGCGCCAAGGGAGGTTTGATGGCCGAGGGTTGGCTAGTTCAGATGGAAGAATTGTTTGATACCTTGGAGTACGTCCCCGAGAAGAGGTTGAAGATAGCGGTGTTGCAGTTAAGAGATAACGCGCAGTGCTGGTGGAGAGGTACTTCCCGCATCTTGCGAAAGAGTGGGGCTGTGATTACTTGGGAGAGCTTCTGTGCAGTGTTCCGATAGGAGTATACCCCAGAGTCCTACTACAACAGTCGTGAGAGAGAATTTGACAACATGAAGCAAGGGAATATGAAGGTGGCCGAGTATGCCAGACAGTTCTCTTCGCTTTTGATGTATGTTCCCCATGTAGCTAACCAGGAGAGGACTAAGAGGAATAAGTTTCTGAAGGGTTTGAGGCCTGATTTGTTCCGGATGGTGTTGTCTGGTTCATCTGCGACTTATGCTGAGGCCGTGGATCGGGCTGTAGATATTGAGGAGAGTTTGTTGGAGGCACAGGCTCCGGTTCAGCCGTCAGTGGGGTGCACTTTTCAACCGGTGCAAGATGTGTCGCAATCGTTTCAGTCTCCTCAGGGGTCGTAGCAATCGAATCGTCAGAGGTTCAAGCCACAAGGCAAACAGTTTAAGAAGAAGACGCATTCGAGTTCCTCTGGTTCTGTGAGTTCTGGTGGCAGTAGTTCTGGCAGTATGTTCTGTGGACAGTGCAGAGGGAAGCATGAGACTTCACAGTGCCGTAGAGTTCGAGGTCTTTGTCATCTCTGTGGACAACCGGGACATTTCGCTAGAGCGTGTCCTTTGATGGGAGGGCAGTCTTCGAGTCAGTCATAGCAAGGTTCCACTGGTGGTTCTTCGCAGTGACAGCAACCTTTTGTTCCATCCCAACGTTCGAGATTCCAACCTTCTGAGCCTTCTAGGTTTGGAGTACCCTCGAGACCTCAGTTTTTGGGACCGCAGCAGGCCCAGGCGAATGCCTTGATGAGAGAGCAGGCTGATGAGATACCTACGGGATGTTAGAGTAGATGCCCAGCTAGCCAACTTGTGGCGTGTGGGTTTTATTGACTCTTGTACAAACGATCTTTATATATGATATTCGCATTCTTTTATATGGCATTCTTTACTTTCATTATGTGTGTAATGATTTACAATTGTGTTGAGTAAAGACCTAGATTACACTAAAGCGTATGTTAGATGTGATAGTGGGTATGACGGCTATCATGAAACACATCTAATAGTCGCTGTATATTCTGAACATGTTCCTAGTCGATTGGGCCGTCAAAATGAGGATAAGGCCGCCCGAGTTCGAGACTAGTATCTGC
>KV014048.1:190967-251636 GCA_001598015.1 Dorcoceras hygrometricum
GGTCTTGGTTGTACTGATTAGTCCTCATGACTCGAAACGTCATTGAGACTCTACATGATGGGCGTCTCACTTTGACCCGTTTGCCGACTCACTTGGGGTCACCAGGCGTCGGGATTGGGTGAGACCCCGATGCATGTAGGAGTCGATGCATCGTTGTCGAGGATTCACCGCTCGCAGACATGCGTGGATATCCTATGCTATCTGAGGGGATAATAGTGTATAAATCTCTGGCCAGAGTACTACAAGTGTTTTAGGTAAATGTGTTTGCCTAGTTACACTCGCGATGTCACTATTCGATCTCCGAGATGTATGCATGGCTATCGGATCTCTAGCGACTCTCGATTTACCAATGGTCGTTGATCTGATCGGGATATATGGATTGAGAGGACCGTACAGTACGCTAACCACGACCGACTGGTTCTTGCAGGCACTATCAGTGATACCTAGGGGATCATGGGGCGATGTTGCTAGACGCTTTACCATGATCCGTTGGGTAGGTCCGGAATTGTGATTCCGGAGCCACAATGGTTGTGGGCCCACGGATAGCTGTATCCCTGAACCATTGAGGGTCACACAAGTACTGGATTCGAAACTCCCACACGGATACTCAGCTCAATGTGTTTAGCACGAGAAGAGGATTTCGGGAAGTATGACTTCCTAAAAGTCAACAGGGGTCAAACCGGGGTTTGACTCTGTTGAGGGGCAAAACGGTCATTTTGCTATTTAGGGTTTGATGATCTGAAAAATTGTTTTTCACATCATAACATTCAGTTTTGAAAACTGAGTCGATCGGTCCGATCTGATCGGCGATCGGAGTTACGATGAAGTCGCAGCGATTTATATCGTCATTTGGACCCGGGCCCGTTGGACCGGCCCAAGTCCAAATTTAAGTCTATATATGTCTAGACTTAAGAGACTTAATCAAGAGTTATCATTAATCACTCAAAACCCTAGACACAAAACCCTAAAACCGCCGCCCCACTTCTCTTCTCCAAGCGCCGCCGCCGCCGCCCGCCGCCGTCCGTCGCCGGAAATTTGTTCCGGCCAGTTCGACGTGGAGAATCCGATCGTGCTGATCTCGTCAGGACTTCTAGTGCAGTCTGACGAAGGAATCTCGGATCTAGTCGTGGACCGGATTGGCGTATCTACCGCAATCTACCGAGAAGCGCCGGGTTCTTGAAACACCGGTTGGAGCCAGGCACAAGTGCCAGCGAGGTAACACGCCTGAAACACCCTATGTATGTCGATACATGTAGTTTTGATTATCGTATTGATCGCCTCCCGGTTTCTATATTTTTGTTCTTCCGCTGCCTGACCGGGGGGGCGGATCCGGATCCACCAACACGGGAGTGATTGCAGGTATATGATTTATCTTTGATTTTCCTGCACGAGTTTTGATTGACACTGGAGCATCACACTCCTTCATTTTTGAGTTGTTTGTGTATGAGCGTGGGTTGAGTTCTTCCCCACTGTGTGATGTTGTCTCCGTGTCCACCCCTGCTGGTGTGAGTCTGTTGTCCCGGAGGTGGTGTTGGATTGCCTGATTAGGTTTGATGAGCATGTTTTGGTGACCCATCTGATTGTTTTGGGAATTAGAGATTTTGATTGTATCTTGGGTATGGATGTGCTGACTGAAAATAGAGTGACCGTTGATTTTTTCCACGGTGTAGTGAGGTTTAGGCCTCGATTTGGAGAGAAATGGGAGTTCTATGGTACTGTTCGCGACCTAAGATTCCTTTAGTATCTGCCATGGAGATGTTTAGTTTGTTGTCGCTAGAGAATTCAGGATTTATGATCTATGCCCTAGACATTTCCCAGGAGTCGAGAGTGGAGTTGAGCGATGTTTCGATTGCTCAAGAGTTCCCAGATGTGTTTCCAGACGAGATTCATGGATTCCCTCCGAGACACGAGATTTATTTCAGTATAGAGTTGGTGCCTGGTACAGCCCCGATTCTAGAGCTCCGTATCGGTTGGCGCCAGCAGAGTTGAAAGAACTCAAGGATCAGTTGAGAGATCTTCTTGAGAAAGGCTTAATTCGACCGAGTATGTCGCCTTTGGGAGCTCCGATTCTGTTTGTGAAGAAGAAAGATGGATCAATGAGGATGTGAGTTGATTTTCGGCAGTTGAACAAAGCGACAATGAAGAACAAGTATCCGTTGCCAAGGATTGATGACTTGTTCGATCAGTTGCAAGGATCGGCCGTGTACTCGAAGATTGATTTGTCCTCTGGCTATCACCAGTTTCGAATTAGAGACGCTGATGTAGCGAAGACAGCTTTACAAACGAGATACGGGCATTATCAGTTTCTTGTGATGCCGTTTGGATTGACGAATGCTCCTGCTGTGTTCATGGATTTGATGAATCGCATCTTTAGCGAGTACATCGACCGATCCGTGATTATCTTCATAGATGACATCTTGGTGTATTCGAGGAGTCTCAGAGAGCATAAAAATCACTTGAGGCTAGTGTTGCAGAGACTGAGAGACTCACAATTGTATGCCAAGTTCAGCAAGTGCGAATTTTGGCTAGACAGAGTTATCTTCTTGGGTCATGTGATTTCAACGCAAGGACTTTCTGTGGATCCTAGTAAATTTGAAGCACTTATTAACTGGGAGCGACCTAGGAATGTTTCCGAGATTCGTAGTTTCTTGGGATTGGCTGGCTATTATAGGCTTTTCATTGAGAGGTTTTCTTCAATAGCCAGGCCGATGACTCAGTTGACCCAGAAGGAAAGGAAGTTTGTTTGGACTGATGAGTGTGAGTCGAGTTTTCAGATGCTGAAGGAGAAGTTTACTACTGCTCCTGTTTTGGCCTTGCCTTCAGGTTCTGGAGGTTTTGTGGTGTGCTCCAATTCTTCTCTGAGTGGTTTAGGGTGTGTTTTGATGCAGAACGGGTATGTGATTGCATATGCGTCTCGATAGTTGAAGCCTCATGAGACGAGATACCCCGTTCATGACTTAGAGTTGGCTGCGATTGTGTTTTCCTTGAAGATATGGCGACACTATCTGTATGGTGAGGAGTTTGTGGTGTACACCGACCACAAGAGTTTGAAGTATATTTTCACCCAGTCCGATTTGAATATGAGGCAACTTCGTTGGATGGAGTTGCTTAAAGATTTTGATAGCGAGATACAGTATCAGCCTAGGCGGATGAACTTGGTAGCCGATGCTTTGAGTACGAAGGCCCAGCCTACGATGCTAGCATCCTTGAGTATCTCGAGAGTCCACGAGCAATTGAGTACTTCTGGTTGGAGATTCCAGCTGAGTGATCAGTTCTTCATAGTTTCTTCGATTCAGGTTGAACCACAGATTGTGATTGACATCATAGAGGCACATAGGACTGATCCGTATATCCATGAGTTGAAGATTAAGGCTAAAAATGGTCAGTATGATGATTTCTCTATTGCTTCGGATGGATGCCTGAGATTTTGTGGTAGATTAGTGGTCCCGAACTTGATTGATTTGAAAGAGACTATTCTGAAGGAAGCGCATTGCAGTCGATATAGAGTGCATCCGGGGAAGAAGAAGATGTACCATGCTTTGAAGTCTCATTATTGGTGGGAAGGCAAAATGGTCAGTATGATGATTTCTCTATTGCTTCGGATGGATGCCTGAGATTTTGTGGTAGATTAGTGGTCCCGAACTTGATTGATTTGAAAGAGACTATTCTGAAGGAAGCGCATTGCAGTCGATATAGAGTGCATCCGGGGAAGAAGAAGATGTACCATGCTTTGAAGTCTCATTATTGGTGGGAAGGCATGAAGAGTGACATTTCTGGTTTTGTTGCTCGATGTTTGAATTGCCAGCAGGTCAAGGCTGAGAGAATGAGACCTGGTGGATTGTTACAGAGTTTAGAAGTGCCCCAATGGAATTGGGAGCACATCTCCATGGATTTTGTGACTCATCTACCTCGATCGAGTAGGGGATGCGATGCGATTTGGGTGGTGATTGATAGACTCTCGAAGTCAGCCCATTTCATTCCCTATGATGTGAGGTGTTCGATGAATAAAATGGCGAAGTTGTATGTCGACCATGTGGTTAGATTTCATGGAGTGCCTGTTTCCATAGTGTCAGATCGGTATCCCAGATTCACCTCTCGATTTTGGAAGAGTTTGCAAGCAACAATGGGTTCGAGATTGGCTATGATACGGCGTATCACCCCCAGACCGATGGTCAATCAGAGAGGACCATTAAGACTTTAGAAGATATGATGCGTGCAGTTGTGATGGATTTCAGTGGTGGCTGGCAGGATTCTTTATCCTTAGTTGAGTTTTCTTATAACAACAGCTACCAAGTGACTATTTGAATGGCTCTGTTTGAAGTTTATATGGTCGAAAGTGTAGATCACCGATCTGATGGGAAGAGGTTGGTGAGAGACAGCTTTCTACTACTGAGTTTGTGCAACATATGAAAGATCAGATTGAATTGATTCGGAGTATGATGAGAGCTGCCCAAGACCGTTATGCTAGATATGCTAATAAGTGACGCAGACCGTTGGAATTTGAGGTCGGCGATAGAGTGTTCCTTAAGATTTATCCTTTCAGAAGTGTGATGAGATTCAGATTTAAGGGTAAGTTAGCTCCTAGATTCTTTGGTCCCTTTGAGATTGTTGAGCGGATTGGACAGTTGGCTTATAGATTGAAGCTGCCTGACGAGTTAGCAGAGATGCATGATGTGTTTCATGTGTCAATGTTGAGAAAATATGAGCCAGATCCATCCCATGTGCTGAGGACTGATGAAGTAGAGCTGGACCAGACCCTGAGCTATGTTGAATATCCAGTGCAGATTCTGGACAGGAAGGAGAAGCAGCTGAGGAATAAGGTTATATCGTTGTGAAGGTCCAATGGAGCAAGCATGGGCGTGAAGAAGCTACCTGGGAAGTTGAGGAAAAGATGAGACAAGAGTGGCCTCATCTGTTTGAGCTATGACAGCAGCGTTGCAGGTAACTTCTAGCTTGATTGATTTCGTGATTTAAGTGATTTTGCTGCTGAATTTAAATTCTGTTTAGTAATGAGTTATATTAGGCAGTATGGCATGGGTGTACTAGGAATGGTGTCTAGTATACTGTGTCGTGAATAAGCTATCTTGTTATTGTGATGGTTGATTTTAGATCTGAGGCTGTGAGTGATTTTGAGGACGAAATCGATTTCTAGTGGGGGAGAATGTGAGGACTAGAAATCTGTTAAGTAAGCTTTAATGGTTAATCAGATTTTGAATTAAGAATTTTCACAAAAATCGTGATTTCTGGGTGCTCAGATTTAGACGTAGAGTGATCAGCAGTGAGAAGTTGGTTATCGAGTGAGAGCTGAATCGAATTTGGAGTTCAGTAGTTGCATTTTCCTATCGGGAAGTGATTCCAGTGGTAATTCAGACTTGAGGTTCATCGCTGGGAGAAGATAGGCCAGCATCGTTCTTGCATAGGCATTCAGATGTTGGAACTCCGTAGTAGCGTGATCAGATGTCAACGCTAGTCAACGCAGCTGTGAGAGTGTAGCGAAAGGCAGCTATTCGCGGTAGCGCAGGTGCGAGAAGATGCCACGTGTTGGTCAACACGTCTGAGTTGACCGCTGGTTGTTAACGCTATTCAGATGTTGCTAGCGAGAGATCTGTTTCAACTGAGTAAGCTCTGCTACGTCGTTTTGATTAGTTGGTGCGACGTCATTTGTTGTTTGAGTTAATAGAGCGTTTAGATGTCTGGACTGTATCAGCAGAGCCAGCAGAGGGAAAACGCTGGATTCAGCTTTGAGAGGACTTTTTCTTTAGCTTAAGCAGAGATCTGAATTGTTAGTACAGTATCTTTAACTCGAGGATTATATACCAAGTGCTGCTCAACACTTAGCGTATTTTGGACCCAACATTTCTTATCATCACCTCCAGTGAACCCTTGATAATTACTGTTCATTCGAACACTTTCCGATAGATTTCCTTTGAATTCTGTCGTTGTTTGGAGCATAGCTGGTGGCACTAAGATCGTGGTGCTTAGGCCTATCGATTGATACCAGTTAGGAATCCTGATTCGACGTTGGAGGAGAAGCGCGAAGAGTCTGTTCGTTCGAAGCTTTTCGAGAGATCTGACCCGAGCGTTATTTGGTTCTTCTGGACTCTTGAGGTAGTTCCTGCTGTGGTTGTTGAGACCAGCGAGGAAGCCAATTGAGCAAACTGAAGTTTCCGTGCCTGAGTAAGATCTGTTAAGGTAGAATTTGAGTACAGAGGTACGAGTTGAGCTTTTGTTAACAGCTTTGATCATAAGCGTGTTAGTCTTTTGAGGCATGATATATGTGCTCTGTGATTCTGTGTTTACGTGAATAGCTTGATTGAATTGATATGCTCTATTTACGTAATTTATGTATGTTGAAATCAGATTTGAATTTCTTGACATTCATGCATACATATTGAGCCTATGATCGATTGAGAACCTGAGATAGAGCCACGTTGTGATCGGCAGACAGATGTGTCGTGCCTGAAAGGTCCAACGCTATCATCGGAGTGGTGACCGACTGATTAGTTGTGTTTGAAGACCATCGAGCTGTGATGGCTGACGGGCCTGATGATCACGGACCGATGATTTCCCCAGTTGATACACTGTGCGGGTATAGAGATATGCTCTATTACGTAATTTATGTATGTTGAAATCAGATTTGAATTCTTGACATTCATGCATACATATTGAGCCTATGATCGATTGAGAACCTGAGATAGAGCCACGTTGTGATCGGCAGACAGATGTGTCGTGCCTGAAAGGTCCAACGCTATCATCGGAGTGGTGACCGACTGATTAGTTGTGTTTGAAGACCATCGAGCTGTGATGGCTGACGGGCCTGATGATCACGGACCGATGATTTCCCCAGTTGATACACTGTGCGGGTATAGAGGCTCGACAGAGATTACTGCCAGCTGATTAGCAGGCCTTGATGACCGATTTCTTTGATAGCCGCATGCATTCATGACTTAGAATACTGCATGTTTATGATTTGCTGTTATATTAGTGCTCTTCGTACTGAGGCTTGACCTCGTATTCTTTTTCCTGCTTTTGTGTTGTTTGGGTCTGTGTTTCCCATTTGCAGGATCATCAGGTAACCAAGCTGGACAGACTGGAACTTCAGCTGGTCGATCTCCATTTCCTTGAGTCCCAGTTATTATGTTATGTATTGATCCAGGGAATGCCCTGAGGTTATATGTATTTTGGGTATCGTTGTTGTATTGTATTTGTTACCTATTGTGATTTGGATTTTGAGTCAATTCTTATTTTGATTATGAATAGTTTTAATGGATGTTTTATTGGATCAGGCCCAAAATTATTCGAAAATTTTTAAGCCCTTTTTTATGCTTCCGCTATTATGTGCATATTTGAGTTGTTAATCCTTGTTGATTAGCACGGGGCCTGACAGTCTTGATAGATGCTGCCTAGGAGAGGTAGAGGTAGAACCACTAGGCGGACAGTTGAGGAGTCTAGGGCTACCGATAGCGATGAGGATGTTGAGAAACCTAGTGAACCTTTGCGTCGTCGGGCTAGACAGGCAGAGGTGGAGGATGTGACTCGACAGATCGGAGAGATGGATTTAGTTCTAGCTAGATTCCAGCGGACGAATCCTCCTACGTTCTCTGGCGCTGAGGGTGGTCTGATGGCTGAAGGCTGGCTAGAGCATATGTAAGAGTTGTTTGATACTGTCAAGTATTCTCAGGAGAGAAGATGGAAGCTAGCGGTTTTGCAGTTGAGGGATGCTCAATGCTGGTGGAAGGGTACTTCCCGAATCTTGAGAGAGAGTGGGGCTATGATTACTTGGGAGAGCTTCTGTGCAGCGTTTCGGCAGGATTATACCCCAGAGTCCTACTACAACAACCGCGAGCGAGAGTTTGACAATCTGAAGCAAGGGGACATGAAGGTGGCCGAGTATGCCAGACAGTTTTCTTCCCTTCTGTCGTATGTTCCCCATGTAGCTAACCAGGAGAGGACTAAGAGGAACAAGTTTTTGACAGGTTTGAAGCCTGAGTTGTTCCGGATGGTGTTGGCTGGTTCTCCTGCGACTTATGCTGAGGCCGTGGATAGAGCGGTGGACATTGAGGAGAGTCTGTTAGAAGCGCAGAATCAGGTTCAGCCGACAGCTGGACATACTTTTCAATAGGTGCTTGAAGTGACGCAACAGTTTCAGCCTCCTCAGGGGTCGTAGCAATCGAATCGCCAGAAGTTCAAGCCTCGAGGTAAGCAGTTCAAGAGACGATCGAATTCTACTTCCTCTGGTTCCGTTAGCTCTGGTGGTAGTGGATCAGGTCGTGTGGAGTGTGGTCAGTGCGGAAGTAAGCATATGACTTCGCAGTGTCATGGAGTTCAAGGTCTTTGCCATCAGTGTGGCCAATCAGGACATTTTGCCATTGTGTGTCCTTTGATGGGTGGACATCCTGTGAGTCAGTCACAGCAAGGTTCTGCTGGTGGATCTTTGCTGAGGCAGCAACCTTTTGTTCCGTCCCACGATCTGGATTCCAACCCCATGAACTGCCTAGGTTTGGAAGACCTTCGAGACCCCAATTCTCGGGACCGCAGCAGGCCTAGGTGAATGCTTTGACGAGAGAGCAGGCTTGTCAGGCCCCGTGCTAATCACACAAGATTAGAGCATAATTAAGCACATAATCACGGAAGGGTAAAATCGGGCTTAAAAATTTTCGAAATATAATTGGATCTGAACTTAAAACATCATTCAAAATATTCATAATCAAAATAAGAGTTGACTCAAACTCATATAAAACAGGTAACATCACTAGTCAATTCAAATACAGATCCCCAAAATACATATGACACGGGGCATTCCCCGGGTTCGATACATAATAAAATAATTGGGACTCATGGGAACGGGGATCGACCAGCTGAACCTCCACTCTGTCCAGCTTGGTTACCTGAAGATCCTGCAAGTGGGTAACGTGGACTCAAACAACACAAAAGCAGGAAAACAAATACGACACGGCACAAACAACTGAAGCAAGTCAGCTTCCTTCTGCTACGGCGATCACGGCAGGATGCACCTAGAACCTCAAATCCAGAAGCGTACAACAATCAAAGAACGCTCAATCAGATTTCTCCAGAAATCCTCGTACACCAGCAACTTCACGCTCACTTCCACAAGTCGTTCCACAACCTCTAATGAGTAGCAATCGACAGAGCAACTCACAAGGAATCCAGCGCCACCAAAATCATCGAAAACAAAGGCTGGAATCGACAGAAATCTAGGGAAGAAACATTCGGTGAACTGTAGCTAAAACGAGGATTTGAATATGGAGATAAGAAATGTCGGGTTCAGAATAATTTTCAAAGTGTCGATCAACACTTATCTATATATCTCCCAATTACAACAGCTGCTGTTCACAAAATCATCAGACACCGAAACAGTAGGTATCTTACGACAGACGCCAGCGTTTGCTCACAACAGAAACCAGCAGCAACCATCAGACGTTGCATTTCTCTTCACGCACCAAAACGACGTCGCATCAACTAAATAAAACGACGCCACAGCGTTCCAACAGCTGACAACGGATTCCTTTCGAAACAACCAACAGCTGGTCATGCTAAACAATTCAAACGACGACGTAAGGGACACGTCACCTTCGCTGCCAACAGCTGATCAAAAGCGTTGCACCCAAAACACTGCGTTTCAACTTATCAAAACAACATCGCTTCACCACCAGCGACTGGTTCCTCAAACCAACAGCTGGTCGCTCGACTAAATCAATTCCTCACAATAAAAACTGCAGATTTGCGCTTCAACAACAGCAATCAACACTAAAAGGTTGACCAAAACGTGTCGCGTTCTCATTAATCCTCGCACTCGCGCACTTGCTGCCAGCAGATACCTCTTCAAACGCTACTACTGAATAGCAAAACGACGACGCATTATTCACTCGCTACAGTAGATGTCTGAAATGCGCTACACCTGATTTCATTGCATTAGCGCGACGTCTGATTTTCACGAAACGACAGCGTATCTCTTCTACGCAATCAATGACTGATCAGACTTCATCAACTCGCGCTACTGCTGAATTCTACTGGAATTGGATTTTCTCTCATAAAATTCTAAAAATTCACGCGACTAATCCCAAATAAATCCGATTAATCAGTAATCTAAAATCTGATTCCTCACATTCTCCCCACCTTAAGAGATTTCGTCCTCGAAATCAAAGGCAAACTCACGGGCAGAAATAATCTAATAATAAAATCAATCACCAACAACTAAACAAGCTCAAATCAAAGATTTAGAAATTACCTGGAATTCGCACTATCAGTGCTCAAATAGATGAGGCCAGTCCTGTCTCATCTTCTCCTCAACCTCCCAGGTTGCTTCTTCTCGGCCATGCTTACTCCATTGGACCATCACCAACGGAATTATCTTGTTCCTCAATTGTTTCTCCTTCCTATCCAGAATCTGCACTAGATATTCAACATAACTCAATGCGGAATCCAGCTCAAATTCGTCGGTTCTCAAAACATGGGAAGGATCTGGCTCATATTTTCTCAACATTGACACATGAAAAACGTCATGCATTGCTGCTAATTCATCGGGAAGCCTCAATCTATAAGCCAACTTTCCAATCCGTTCAACAATCTCAAAAGGACCAACGAATCTAGTAGCCAATTTTCCTTTAAATCTAAACCTCATCACGCTCTTGAAAGGAGAAATCTTAAGAAACACACGATCGCCAACCTCAAACTCTAACGATCGACGTCTTTGGTTAGCATAGCTGGTAAATCTATCTTGTGCAGCCTTCATTCTACTTCGAATAAAATCAATCTGATCTTTCATATGTTGCACAAATTCAGGGGTAGAAAGCCGTTTCTCACCAACTTCTGATGGATCTGTGTCAACAGATCCAGATTGAATTTTGAATTACACAAAACTTATTATTGTGTTTCTAACAACTCTACGTAGTGTGCAGATAATAGCAGGTTTTATAAGAGAGTTTTGGTCAGAAGCGTTAAGAACATCGAAGAGCAGAAGAGAGAAAATTGACTAGTCTGGCAGACATATGAAGAGAAGCAATCAGCTGTTGGATTGAAGAAAAGAGAAATCTGGATGCATCGAGGAGAAGAAATCTGGTCGAGAAGAAAAGCAGTGACGTTGCTTAATGAAAAGGGAAATCTGGAACGCTAAAGGCTGGAGAAGTCTGAAGTGTACGATGAACAAGAGAAGCTGGAGAAGATGGATTCAGCAGTAGAAGTATTCAGCGATGATGACATCAGCATTGCTATTGGAAGAAGTTGTGATCAGCAACTATGACGTCAAAAATATCAGCAGACAACTAGATGGATCAGCGATGATGACGTCAGCAGTGACACAATCAGCAGTTGGAAAAACCAGACGCAAGCTACAGTGCTTTATATTATCAGACGCAAGAATTCAAATGGTAGCGTGTGCAAAACGACAGCGTTTGAATAAGTTGAAGCGACACCATATTGGAACCAGTCGAGAGCTACAGTATTTTGTGAATCCAGTCGCAAGCTACAGTACAACCAGTCGATGGTACTTGATGTTAGCGACAGCAAAACGATGTCGTTTGGATAAATGGATACGACAGCGTTTTGCCTTCACGCTAAGATTCAGTCGGTAGTTTTTGCGATGGTGATAACCAGCAGGTACATCTCCTAAGGGAACTAGCAGGTAGCTACAGTGAAATTAAAAGAGAATAAACCAGACGCAGCGCATAGCTAAAGAAAAAACAGTTGCCAGGATTTGGAACCAGACGTTGCATTGCACAAAATACCAGACGCTGGATTGCAAAATAGAACCAGACGTTGAAACAAGAATACAAATAATCCAGACGCAAAGAAGTTGAAGGATGAACCAGACGCTGGTAGAATCAGAAGCTAAAGATATTTGGAACCAGACGCTGGTCCTGCGCTAAGGAAAAGAAACCAGCAGTAGCTAACAGAAGATAGATTCAGCAGTTGCTCAAAGACAAAGATGTATAAATCAGCAGTAGCGCAAAGAGGAGTTTGAAGCAGACGTTGTGCATCAAGGAGAATCAGCCGTAGTGCTAAAACAAAGTTACACCAGCTGTTGCGTGTATATGTAAATGAACCAGCTGCTGGAATGAACCAGCTGCTGGAAGTTAATGAATCAGCTGTTGAACAATTTGTTGAAGCACATTCAGCTGTTGGGATGCAATCAACGCCCAAGATGGAAAGAATCAATGGCTGAAATTGAGTCGTGCAATTGCCTTAAATCAAGGGGACAAGATTTGTACTACTCTGGAAAATAGTACAATATACAGAGGATGGTTGCACCAATTAGGAAGAAGAAAATTGGCCTTGACAAGCGCAGAATGGATTTGAATTAATCTAACGGCCATATTTGGGGGAAGCCATATAAATTCAAGAAGCACTGTTGAAGACCCGTGATGATTTCGTGAAGATTTTGATAGAGTGCAAAATATAGAGGGAAGGAAATTGGAGACGAAGCATTAGACCGCCATTAGAGAGGAGCGCATATCTAGTGTCTACTGCTGAGTCTCAATCAGCTTTTGTAGAGCATTTCCATAGTGTATGAGATTTAATTTTTACGAGAGTTGTGATTACACTGTAAATATCACACACACAGAGATTCATTCACATTCATGAGAGTTGAGCGAAATTGTATAGTGAATGAATCTCAAACCCAATACAAAATCAGATCCCGTCCAAGCACGACGACGTTAAACTCTGTGTCTGTAGCCTTTCTCACATAGGCGTGAAACAAGTGAGTGACAGTCGAGGGCTAGTTGAGTCTAGGAGTTCTCGCAGCTGCTGGTTGCGGGATCGGGTCTATACACGATGTATAGATCAAATCTTCTAGTGGAACCTTCCGAGGAGGAAGAAGGGGAGACGTGGGATATTGAAGTCCGAACTTCCATAAACAAACAGCTGGTCCATTTCTTTAAGCTTTCCGCATATGCATTTTACATTTATTTAGCACTCACGCATACATTATTGCACACACACAGTAAGTCGAACAGATTTCTGATTACAGAAATCTGTTTTGCGCCGAGTCGTTTTAAAATTTATGATTCAGTTCTGGTGTTTTCCGCATGATTTTATTTCATACCAGATCTGTCTCCGGTGCTCGGTTTTAATGTTCAAGAACCCGAGGTATTGCACCTTCTAATAGCAGCGCAAAATTTTTAATGAACAATAGCAGCGCTGTTAAGTTGTTTTTCGGTCCTAACAAGTGGTATCAGAGCGGGTTGTTCTTGAACGAGCATTTATTTTAAAACGCATGTGCTATGTTTTTAAAATGTTTTTGAGAAGCTTATATTATGAAGGCCAGATGAAAATGATTTGTTTTATATATAGAACTGTTTTCTCTTGATGAACTGTCATGGAATGCGTGAGTTCCGTGCGGATGCCAAGATCCTATTTCGGTTGGGCTATAAGTTCACCTGGAGCGAGGCTCGGTGACAGCACATGGGACGAAATAGGAGAAATGAAAGAAAATCTGAGCTTTAGCTGTCACATTTTCTCTCTGGTTCTTCATATGTAAGTGACTCAGTAGCACTTTTTTTTATTTGAAACAATGTTTAAAGTGCTCTGACATTATGCGGAATTTCAGCTGGTGCTTCATTTTTTAAAAAAAATTTAGAGCTTATGTTATAAAGATATGGAGAGTGAATTATTTATCTCTTAGCCTTTACTAATTTGAGCTATCTATTTATGCATCAGTTTCAGTTTTGTTACAATCGTATTTTTCAAATCATAGCATATTGTTGAATATGGTTGGTTCCCAAAATGCTTTTAGATTTTCAAAATCTAAATATTCCTGCTGTCACGTGGTTTTTGTTGTGACATTGTAGGGAGAGCTTTGATTTAAAATTCGGGAAGACCATCTTTCGACCTCTTTTTGATTCCCACAAAAAGGGAGAGAATTGTTAGATCATGCATTTGTTATTTAAAGTTTTGTGTAAATCAAAATGGGAGAGATTGATGGATCTGTGTCAATAGATCCAGATTGAATTTTGAATTACACAAAACTTGAAATAACAAATGCATGATCTAACAACTTCTTCCCAACAAATCGGAGATCTGCACTTATGACCATACAACGCCTCAAATGGAGCCATCCCGATAGTCACCTGGTAGCTGTTGTTATACGAAAACTCAACCAAGGACAATTAATCCTGCCAGCCACCACTAAAATCCATCATGGCTGCCCGCAGCATATCCTCTAAAGTCTGAATGGTCCTCTCAGACTGACCATCTGTCTGTGGGTGATAGGCTGTACTCATAGCCAATCTAGAACCCATCGCTGCTTGTAGACTCTTCCAAAAATGAGAAGGAATCTTGGATCTCTGTCAGACACTATCAAAACAGGAACTCCATGCAATCTAACCACATGGTCTATGTACAGTTTCGCCATTTTCTTCATGGTACACCTCACATCATAGGGAATGAAATGGGCTGACTTCGAAAGTCTATCAATCACTACCCAAATCGCATCACTTCCCTACTCGATCGAGGTAGATGAGTCACAAAATCCATGGCGATGTGCTCCTAATTCCATTGGGGCACCTCCAAACTCTGTAGCAATCCACCAGATCTCATTCTCTCAGCCTTGACCTGCTGGAATTCAGACACCTAGCCAGAAAACCTGAGATGTCGCTCTTCATGCCTTCCCACCAGTAGTGAGATTTCAAGGCATGGTACATCTTTCTCTCACCCAGATGCACACTATACCGGCTACAATGCGCATCATTCAGAATGGTCCCTTTCAAATCGATCAAGTTCGGAACCACCAATCTTCCTCGAAATCTCAGACATCCATCAGAAGTAACAGAGAAATCCTCAGACTGACCACTTCGGGCTTTAATCTTCAACTCATGAATATATGGATCAGTCCTCTCCGCCTCCCTGATGTTACTCACAATCTGCGGTTCTACTTGGATCGAAGAAACCATAAAGTACTGATCAACCGGTTGAAATTGCCAACCAGAAGTACTCAACTGCTCGTAGACTTTTGAAACACTCAAAAATGAAAGCATCGCAGGCTGGGTCTTCCTACTCAAAGCATCTGCTACTGAGTTCATCCGCCCAGGCTGACACTGAATCTCACAGTTAAGGTCCTTGAGCAATTCCATCCATCGTCGTTGCCTCATATTCAAGTCTGACTGCGTGAAGATATATTTGAGGCTCTTGTGGTCGGTGTACACCACAAATTCTTCACCATACAGATAATGTCGCCAAATCTTCAAGGCAAACACTATCGCAGCCAACTCCAAATCATGAACAGGGTACCTCGTCTCGTGAGGCTTCAATTGTCGAGACGCATAGGCAATCACGTACCCTTTCTGCATCAAAACACATCCCAAACCATTGAGAGAAGCATCTTAGCACACAACGAATCCTCCAGATCCAGACGTCAGAGCCAAAACAGGAGCAGTAGTCAACTTTTCCTTCAACGTCTGAAAACTGTACTCGCATTCATCCGTCCAAACGAACTATCGATCCTTCTGAGTCAATTGAGTCATCGGCCTGTATCGAAGAGAACTTCTCGATAAACGCCTGTAATAGCCAGCCAATACCAAAAAGCTGCGGATCTCAGAAACGTTCCTAGGTCGCTCCCAGTTAAGAACTGCTTCGACCTTACTCGGATCCACCGAAATCCCTTGCGCTGAAATCACATGACCCAAAAAGATAATTCGATCAAGCCAAAATTCGCACTTGCTGAACTTGGCGTACAACTGCGAGTCCCTCAACCTCTGCAACACCAGTCTAAGATGCTCCTTATGCTCTCTCAAGCTCCTCGAATACACTAAGATATCATCTATGAAGACAATCACGAACCGATCGATGTACTCGCTAAAGACGCGATTCATCAAATCCATGAAAACAGCTGGGGCATTCGTCAACCCAAACGGCATCACAAGAAACTCATAATGCCCATATCTCGTCCAAAAAGCTGTCTTCGCTACATCAGCGTCTCTAATCCACAACTGGTGATAGCCAGAGCGCAAATCAATCTTCGATTACACCACCGACCCTTGCAACTGATCGAACAAGTCATTAATCCTCGGCAAAGGATATTTGTTCTTCACCGTCGCTTTATTCAATTGTCGGAAATCCACGCACATCCTCATAGACCCATATTTCTTTTTCACGAAAAGAATCGGAGCTCTCCAAGGCGACATACTCGGTCTGATGAAGCCTTTCTCCAAGAGATATCTCAGCTGATCCTTCAGCTCTTTCAACTCTGCTGGCGCCAACCGATACGGAGCTCTAGAAATCGGGGCGGTACCGGGCACCAACTCGATACTGAAGTCGATATCACGTCTCGGAGGGAATCCAGGAATCTCATCCGGGAACACATCGGGAAACTCTCGAACGATCGGAATGTCGCTCAACTCCAATCGCGGCTCTTGGGAAATGTCAAGCGCATAAATCATGAATCCAGCATTATCCAGCGATAGCAGGCTAAACATCTCCATAGCGGACACCAGTGGAATCTTCGAGCAAGAATCAGCACCATAGAACTCCCACCTCTCACCCGAGTCAGGGTGAAATTTCACCACACCATGAAAACAGTCAACGGTAGCCTTATAGCTAGACAATACATCCATTCCCAAGATGCAATCAAAATCTCTGACTCCCAAAACAATCAGATTGGACACCAAAACATGCTCATCAAATCGAAGTACACAATCCAACACCACTTCACGGGACCACAGACTCACACCAGCAGGGGTCGACGGGGAAACAACATCACACAATGGGGAAGAAATCAACCCATGCACACACACAAACAACACATAAATAAAAGAGTGTGATGCATCAGTGTCAAATAGAACTCCTTGTAGGATAATCGAAAATAGAGCATGTACCTGCGATCACTATGGCAGGTGTCTCCTCAGCCTGCTCTCTCGTCAAAGCGTTCGCCTGGCCTGCTGTGGAATCTGAAATTGAGGTCTCGAAGCTGCTCCAAACCTATAAGGCTCACGGGGTTGGAATCCAGATCGCTGAGTAGGGGCAGGAAACTGCGGTCTCTGAGAAGAACCACCAGCTGATCCCTGCTGTGAAGGAACTGAAGACTGACCCCTCAACAAAGGACATACTCTCTGAAAATTTCCGTGTTGTCCACAGTTATGACAAAACCCCTGAACTCCACGACACTGCGAAGTCGGATGCCTTCCTCCGCACTGTCCACAAGACATGCTGCTTGAACCACTTCCAGAACCACTGCCAGAACCAGAACTCGCCGAACTAGAGGAACTCGAATTTGCCTTCTTCTTGAACTGTTTCCCTCCAGGTCGAAACCTTTGGTGATTCGACTGCTGCTGCGACCCTTGAGGAGAATGGAAAGATTGCGACGCATCCTGCACAGGCTGATAGGTGCGTCCAGTAGTCAGCTGAGTCGGAGCATCCTCCTCCAGTAAACTCTCCTCAATGTCAACTGCTCGGTTCACTGCCTCAATGTAGGTCGCAGGTGAACCAGACAAAACCATCTGGTACAGGTCAGGCCTCAAGCCTTTCAGAAATTTGTTCCTCTTCGTCCTCTCCTGGTTGGCTACGTGTGGCACATACATCAAGAGAGCAGAAAACGGTCGGGCATACTCAGCCACTCGCATGCTGCCCTGCTTCATGTTGTCGAACTCCCGCTCACTACTGTTGTAGTTGGAATCCGGGGTATAATCCTGTCAAAATGCCTCACAGAAGCTCTCCAAGGTGATCACAGCCCCACTATCACGAAGGATACGAGAATTACCTCTCCATCAGCGCTGCACATTGTCTCTCAGCTGCAACACCGCTAGCTTCAGTCGTTTCTCGGGAGCGTACTCCAGAGTATCGGACAACTCCTCCATCTAAACTAACCAAGCCTTAGCCATCGCACCACCCTCGGCCGCAGAAAACGTCGGAGATCGTCCGCTGAAACCTAGCAAAAACCAACTCCATCTCGCCTATCTGTCTAGTAACGTTCTCAACCTGCTGAATATCGTCATCACTACCTGCCCTATACTCCTCCTCGATACGCCTAGTCGTCCTACCTCTTCCTCTCCTCGGCGGAATCTTCACAAGTCTAGAGGTAAGATCTCACAGCAGATTTATCATATAGACAGGTAAGAGATCACATAAGTCACAGAGTCAATCAAAATCAACTCAAAACTCTGTGCCTAGACTCGAGTGTGATCAAAGGAAATCGAGCTTATCCCAGTTTAAGCTCTGATACCCAAAATGTCAGGCCCCGTTCTAATAAACAGAGAATATAGCACAATTAAGCACATAATCACGAAAGCGTAAAATCGGGCTTAAAAATTTTTCGAAATCTTTTGGGCCTGAACTCAAAATAATCCTTCAAAATATTCATAATCAAAATATGAGTTGACTCAAACTCATATAAAGCAGGTAACAACAAGTCTCAAATCAAATAAAGATCCCCAATACAATAAAACACGGGGCATCCCCCGGTTCAATACATATCATAAAATAAATTGGGACTCAAGGAAACGGGGATCGACCAGCTGGAACTCCACTCATTCCAGCTTGGTTACCTGAAGATCCTGCAAATGGGTAACACAGACCAAAACAACACAAAAGCAGGAAAAGAAATACGAGGTCAAGCCTCAGTACGAAGAGCTATCAAAACAGCTAATCATGCAACATGCTATAATCAATGCTATGAAATGCATGAGGGCTATCAAGGATCGGATATCTAGACCAGTGTATCAACTGGAAAATCATCACAATCAGCCTCTATACCCGCACGGTGTATCAACTGGGGAAATCATCGGTCCGTGATCTTCAGAGCCCGTCAGCCCATCACAGCTCGGTGGTAGACACTCGAATCCGGTAGAAGCCTCAGTACGAAGAGCTATCAAAACAGCTAATCATGCAACATGCTATAATCAATGCTATGAAATGCATGAGGGCTATCAAGGATCGGATATCTAGACCAGTGTATCAACTGGAAAATCATCACAATCAGCCTCTATACCCGCACGGTGTATCAACTGGGGAAATCATCGGTCCGTGATCTTCAGAGCCCGTCAGCCCATCACAGCTCGGTGGTAGACACTCGAATCCGGTAGTCACCACTTCGATGATAGCGTTGGACTTTTCAGGCACGACACATCTGTCGTCCAGTCACAACGTGGCTATCAATCTGATCATCAATCAATCTGTAGATCATGCTCAAGATGTATGCATGTATGCCAAATCAATATTCAATTCACAATGCATACAATTCAATACGTGAAAGCAACATGTACAACTCAAACAATTCAACAAACTGTATCACGTAAAAACACAGAATCACATCAACAGATTTCATAACATCAATCACAGCCATGTCCACGCTCAAAGCTGTTAAATCTTCTCCATTCGTACCTTCAACGGCTGATTTCTACCTCAACAGATTTACAAAGGCACGGCAAAAACTATTGAAGCAAGTCAACTTCCTTCTGCTACGACGATCACTGCAGGATTCACCTAGAACCTCAAATCCAGAAGCGTACAACAATCAAAGAACGCTCAATCAGATTTCTCCAAAAATCCTCGTACACCAGCAACTTCACGCTCACATCCACAAGTCGTTCCACAACCTATAATGAATAGCAATCGACAGAGCAACTCACAAGGAATCCAGCGCCACCAAAATCATCGAAAACAAAGGCTGGAATCGACAGAAATCTAGGGAAGAAACGTTCGGTGAACAGTAGCTAAAACGAGGGTTTGAATATGGAGATAAGAAATGCCGGGTTCAGAATAATCTGCTACGACGATCACTGCAGGATTCACCTAGAACCTCAAATCCACGAAGCGTACAACAATCAAAGAACGACTCAATCAGATTTCTCCAAAAATCCTCGTACACCAGCAACTTCACGCTCACATCCACAAGTCGTTCCACAACCTATAATGAATAGCAATCGACAGAGCAACTCACAAGGAATCCAGCGCCACCAAAATCATCGAAAACAAAGGCTGGAATCGACAGAAATCTAGGGAAGAAACGTTCGGTGAACAGTAGCTAAAACGAGGGTTTGAATATGGAGATAAGAAATGCCGGGTTCAGAATAATTCTAAGTGTCGATCAACACTTATATATATATCTCCCAATTCCAACAGCTGCTGTTCACAAAATCATCAGACATCAAAACAGTAGGTATTTACGACAGACACCAGCGTTTTCTCACAAAAGAAACCAGCAGAAACCAACAGACGTTGAATTTCTCTTCACCCACCAAAACGACGTCGCATCAAATAAATAAAAAGATGTCGCAGCATTCCAACAGTTGACAACAGATTCCTTTCGAAACAACCAACATCTGGTCACGCTAAACAATTCAAACGATGATGTAAGGGACACGTCACCTTCGCTGCCAACAGCTGATCAAAAGCGTTGCACCCAAAACGCTGCGTTTCAACTTATCAAAACGACGTCGCTTCACCACCAGCGACTGGTTCCTCAAACCAACAGCTGGTCGCTCGACTCAATTCCTCACAATAGCAACTGCTGATTTGGACTTAAACAACAGCAGTCAACACTAAAAGGTTGACCAACACGTGACGCGTTCTCATTAATCCTCGCACTCGCGCACTTGCTGCCAGCAGATACCTCTTCTAACGCTACTACTGAAATAGCAAAACGACGACGCCTTATTCACTCGCTACAGTAGATGTCTGAAATGCGCTACACCTGATTTCCTTGCATGAGCGAGACGTCTGATTTTCACGAAAATACAACGTATCTCTTCTACGCCATCAACGACTGATCAGACTTCATCAACTCGCGCTACTGCTGAATTCTACTGGAATTGGATTTCTCTCATAAAATCCTAAAAATTCACATGACTAATCCCAAATAAATCCGATTAATCACTAATCTAAAATCTGATTCCTCACAGCTGGATGTACTTTTCAACTGGTGTTTGAAGTGACGCAACAGTTTCAGCCTCCTCAGGGGTCACAGAAATCGAATCGCCAGAAGTTCAAGCCTCGAGGTAATCAGTTCAAGAGACGATCGAATTCTAGTTCCTTTGGTTCCGTTAGCTCTGGTGGCAGTGGATCAGATAGTGTGGCGTGTAGCCAGTGCGGAGGTAAGCATATGACTTCGCAGTGCCGTGGAGTTTGGGGTCTTTGCCATCGGTGTGGCAAACCAGGAAATTTTGCTAGAGTGTGTCCATTGATGGGTGGACAGGCCATGATTCATTTGTAGCAAGGTTCTGCTGGTGGATCTTCACAGAGGCAGCAACCTTTTGTTCAATCCCAACGATCTAGATTCCAACCCCGTGAACCATCTAGGTTTGGATGACCTTCGAGACCTCAATTCTCGGGACCGCAGCAGGCCCAGGTGAATGCTTTGATGAGAGAGAAGGCTGATGAGATACCTGAGGGAGTGATTGCAGGTACTTGTTCTTTATTTTACTTTCCTGCACGAGTTTTGTTTGATACTGGAGCATCACACTCTTTTATTTCTGAATTGTTTGTGTATGAGTGTGGGTTGAGTTCTACCCCAATGTGTGATGTTGTCTCCATATCCACCCCTACTGGCGTGAGTTTGTTGTCCCGTGAGGTGGTGTTGGATTGTGTGATTAGGTTTGATGAGAATGTGTTGGTGACAAATCTGATTGCTTTGGGAATTAGAGATTTTGACTGTATCTTGCATATGGATGTGCTGTCTGAGTATAGAGTGACTGTAGATTGTTTCCATGGTGTAGTGAGGTTTAGAACTCCATTTGGAGAGAAGTGGGATTTCTACGGTGCTAATTCGTGATCGAAGATCCCACTAGTGTCTGTCATGGAGATGTTCGGTTTGTTGTCTCTAGAGAGCTCTGGGTTTATGATCTATGCCCTTGATGTTTCCCGAGAATCACGGATAGAGTTGAGTGATGTGCCGATTGCTCGAGATTTCCTTGACGTGTTTCCGGATGAGATTCCTGGATTTCCCCCGAGACGAGAGATTGAATTCAGCATAGATTTGGTACCAAGGACAGCTCGGATTTCTAGAGCTCTGTATCGGTTGCGCCAGCTGAGTTCAAGGAACTTAAGGATCAGTTGCGTGATATTTTGGAGAAAGGATTCATAAGACCGAGTATGTCGCCTTGGGGAGCTCCGATTCTTGTTGTGAAGAAAAAGGATGGATCTATGAGGATGTACGTTGATTTTTGCCAGTTGAATAAAGCGACCGTGAAGAATAAGTATCCGTTGCCAAGAATCGATGATCTGTTTGATCAGTTGCAGGGATCTGCTGTATACTCTAAGATAGATCTGTGATCTGGTTATCATCAGTTGCAGATTAGAGACGCTGATGTGGTGAAGACGGCTTTCAGGACGAGGTACGGGCATTATGAGTTTCTGGTGATGCCTTTTGGATTGACTAATGCTACTGCTGTCTTCATGGACTTGATGAATCGCGTCTTTAGTGAGTATATTGATCATTTTGTGATTGTCTTCATAGATGACATCCTAGTGTACTCGAGGAGCTATAGAGAGCATAAAGAACACTTGAGACTGGTGTTGCAGAAAGTGAGAGACTCACAGTTGTATGCGAATTTCAGCAAATGTGAATTCTGGTTGGATAGAGTTGTCTTTTTGGGTCATGTCATTTTAGCGCAAGGTATTTCCGTGGATCCGAGTAAGGTCGAAGCAGTTCTTAACTGGGAGCGACCTAGTAATGTTTCTGAGATCCGTAGTTTCTTAGGATTGGCTGGCTATTATAGGCGTTTTGTCGAGAAGTTTTCTTCGATAGCCAGGCCGATGACCCAGTTGACCCAGAAAGATAGGAATTTTGTTTGGATTGAAGAGTGTGAGTCTAGTTTCTAGTTTCTTAAGGAGAAGACTACTGCCCCTGTGTTGGCTTTGTCGTCGGGTTCCGGAGGTTATGTAGTGTGCTCTGATGCTTCTCTGAGTGGTTTGGGATGTGTGTTGATGCAGAACGGGCATGTGATAGCCTATGCATCTCGACAGTTGAAACCCCATGAGACGAGATACCCCGTTCATGATCTAGAGTTGGCTGCGATTGTCTTTGCCTTGAAGATTTGGCGTCATTATTTGTATGGTGAGCAATTTTTGGTGTACACGGACCACAAGAGTTTGAAGTATAGCTTCACCCAGTCTGATTTGAATATGAGGCAACATCATTGGATGGAGTTGCTGAAAGATTTTGACTGTGAGATTCAGTATCAGTCTGGGCGAGTGAACTTAGTGGCCGATGTCTTGATTAGGAAAGCTCAACCTGTGATGTTGACGTCGATGAGAATATCCAAAGTCCATGAGGATTTGGGGACTTCAGGATGGTATTTTCAATCGAAGGATCCGTGGTTTGTAGTTTCTTCTTTTCAGGTTGAACCACAGATTGTTGCAGATATTAGAGCATCACAGAGAACTGACCCCTACATTGATGAGTTGATGATTAAAGCTCAGAATGGTCAGACATAAGATTTTTCTGTTGCTTCTGATGGATGTCTGAGGTTCCTTGGTAGATTGGTGGTTCCGAACCTGATTGATCTGAAAGAGACTATCTTGAATGAAGCTCATTGTAGTCGATACAGCATGCATCCGGGGGAGAAGAAGATGTACCATGCCTTGAAGTCTCACTTCTGGTGGGAAGGCATGAGGAATGATATTTCTAGATTCGTAACTCGATTTCTGAATTTTCAACAGGTCAAGGCTGAGAGGATGATACCTGGTGGATTGCTACAGAGTCTAGAAGTGCCACAATGGAATTGGGAGCACATCACCATGGATTTTGTGACGCATTTGCCTCGATAAAATAGGGTATGTGATGCGATTTGGGTTGTTGTTGATAGACTTTCGAAGTCAGCCCATTTCATTCCCTATGATATGAGGTGTTCGATGAATAAAATGGCGAAGTTGTACATCGACCATGTGGTAAGATTGCATGGAGTTCCTGTTTCGATAGTGTCTGATAGAGATCCAAGGTTTACTTCCCGATTCTGGAAGAGCTTGCAGGCAGCGATGGGTTCTAGATTGGCTATGAGTGCAGCTTATCACCCCCAGACAGATGGACAATCTGAGAGGACCATTCAGATTTTAGAAGACATGCTGCGAGCTGTTGTGTTGGATTTCAGTGGTGGCTGGCAGGATTCCTTATCCTTAGTTGAGTTTTCTTATAACAATAGCTACCAAGTGACTATCGGGATGGCTCCATTCGAAGCTTTGTATGGTTGTAAGTGTAAATCACCTATCTGCTGGGAAGATATGGGTGAGAAGTAGTTGTCTACTCCTGAGTTTGTGCAGCATATTAATGACCAGATTGAGTTGATTCGGAGTAGGATGAGAGCTGCTCAAGATCGACATGCTAGCTATGCTAATAAGCGACGCAGCCCATTGCAATTTGAGGTTTGGCGATCGTGTGTTTCTCAAAGTTTCTCCCTTCAAGAGCATGATGAGATTTAGATTTAAAGGTAAATTGGCTCCTAGAATCGTTGGTCTCTTCGAGATTGTTGAGAGGATTGGACATATGGCTTATCAATTGAGGCTTCCTGATGAGTTAGCAGCGATGCATGATGTGTTTCATGTGTCAATGTTGAGGAATATGAGCCAGATCCGTCCCATGTGCTGAGGACTAATGAAGTTGAGCTGGATTCTACCTTGAGCTATGTGGAATATCCAGTGCAGATTCTAGATAGGAAGGAGAAGCAGTTGAGGAGTAAGGTTATACCGTTGGTGATGGTCCAATGGAGCAAGCATGGCAGAGAAGAAGTGTGAGACCTGGAATTGTATTAAGATTAATTGGCTGGAATTAATCGGTTTTTAGAGATTTCTGGAGGTTCAGATTTCTGTTTGTGAGTTTATTGGTATTTTCGGGTCAGATTTCACACTTGGAACAATTCTGGGAATTTTGGAATTTTTCGAGTTTGAATCTGTTGGCAGATTTGCTGACGTCATGATTTCTGTTGCGCGTTGGCGTAGCAATTGCTGGCGTAAGCGTTGCTGTTGAAGTATCGGTTGAGTTAGCAATCAAATGTGATGACGTAAGGTTATCTGTTAGCGTTTGTATTAGTAGCAATTGCTGGCGTAAGCGTTGCTGTTGAAGTATCGGTTGAGTTAGCAATCAAATGTGATGACGTAAGGTTATCTGTTAGCGTTTGTATTATTCTGGATGTGGACAGCAAGTTCCTGTAGCGCGAAGGAAACGGTGCCGTTTTGGTAAACGCTCGTGGGAGAGATCTGTTGCCAGTGATAATTGTTCAAGCGTTTAGCGTGCTGTCTTCAGACTTGCTGACGTGTGCGAAGCTACGTCGTTTTATTTAATTGAAACGCTGTCCTTTGGATAAGTTGGTGCGACGTCGTATTTGGTCTAGCGCTAGGGAGAGGTCTGCTCGCGTAAGGAGAGATCTGTTGTGTGTACGCGAGTTCTGGGAACAGATGTCAACGCTGGTCAACTCTCCTGTAGCGACCGCTGTTGTGTGCGTAGTGTGTTTCCAGCGTTTAGCGGTAGCGACCAGATTTGCTGACGTGGCATATGATATGTTGTAGCGTGGTGCTTCAACCAGATTTGATGAAGTGTCTGAGCGACACCGTCTTGTTAGCGCATGCGTTATCTTGTAGAGGGATCTGTTTTTGTCGGTGCATGATTTTAACCTGATTTCTAGCGGATATATATATATTAGAAGCGTGGCCTTCTATTACTTCACCAGATCCCATACTTAGTAAAATTCTCTCGATTGTCGACCTCTGTTCTTGGAACCCTAAGTACTGTTCACCGTTGATTTTATCCGGTGATTCTCGTCGTTTCCGGCCACCGTTTGGTACGTGCGAGGTAACGTTGGACTCCTCTCGAGAACGCTTCCTTTCTCTACCATTCTTGGAGGCTGTTGTTGGCTAGAGCGAGATCGCGAAGTTGCTGTCTTCGGCCGTGTGTTGCGTCGTTGAGGTAGAACTTCGAATTGTTGTTGAGATCTTAGTCTTAGCCTTTGTTTAAGCTTAATGTTAGTGGTATTGTTGGAATTAGCTGCTGGTGTGAGTGTATGACTCCCACCCGTGCTTTCTGTGTATTAGCGTCCCTTGAGAATATTGCCCTGTGTGTTTAGGCAGGTTGTCATCCAAATTTCTTGGGACCTTTGCGGTGATAATTGTTACACAGAAATATAAGGTACGGATCTGAGCTTGATGTAGCTGGGAATTGGCGTGAGATTTAATGTTAGATGGCTGCTGGTTCTTTTCCGTGGATGTTGCTGTGTGCATATGTGATCGCTGTTGATTTTAGCTGCTATTTTATGCATACATGCATTTCCCATATTGCATTCATATTTCTGTTGTAGCCATTGCTTTGTATCTCGTTGTATTGCTGTTGTTTCTTATCAGGATGCGAGGGCGAGCGGCAATACCGCACTCTCATCTCCCTGCTGGGATTTGTTAGCCAGCATGCGCCGAGTGGTTAACTACCACAGTTCATGGGCGCGGCAGGTTGAGTTGTGTGATGCATCTGGTATTCGGGTGTAGTGTCAAGGCGAGTGGCTCATTATCACACTTTGAACACACCCCGTGGCAACTGATTCGTTGGTGATCTTGTGGAGCTATGTTTTAGTTCCTTGGCTCCCTTGTTGATTGTAGCCTTCAGCTGTTATCCGGTGTCTCATGCATAGCATCTGCATTTAATCTTATGCATGTCCTTTAGCTGTTTCAGTTGCTCTCCGTACTGGGGTTTGACCCCATGTCCCTCTGGGGCTTGGTTGTTTTCTCTGTTTGTGTTGTTTTCAGGGAATCCAGGTTTTACAGCTGGTCGTGGTTTTAACCCATCTGGTGGTGCCCCAGGAGGTGGTTGGAGTATCCCAGTAGCGTATAGCATATTTATATGTATCAGTACAGTTAGCCAGGGGATGCCCTGTGCTTTGGTGTTGTATTATGTTGTTGGAGTCTGATACATGTTGTTGTTGCTGTTGTTATGCTATACTTTTGGTTGTTTTTATAAACTTCGGTATATTTTGAGTATTGCATTATTTTAAATTATATTGTTTTAAACCGTCAGGCCAAAAGCGAAAATTTTACCCGCTTTTTGATAGCTTTTGCATGTGTTCGTGTGTTTTTACTCTGATATGAGCACGAGGTTTGACATTTTTGGTATCAGAGCTTAAGCTGGGATAAGCTCAATTTCTTTGATCACACTTAAGTCTAGGCACAGTGTCGTGTGTTGCATGTGCTTGATTTATGTGATTACGTGCTGCATATTTGTGTTATGTGCTATATGCTGTATCTGTTCTGTTTTGCTTGATCCTGTTGAGTGTTTTTGTAGATGCCGGCTAGACGTCGTGGTAGAGGTAGGGGCAGTTTGAGGAATCAGCAGGACAGAATGAGGATAGGCGTAGTGCTCGCAGTCGTACTCGTGTTACCGACGAGGAGGAAGCTGAGGTTGCGGCACCTCCTGTGGAGAGGATGGATGTCGTGATAGCGCGGTTTCAGAGGATGAACCCTCCAGTCTTTAATGGTGACGAGTCCAGTGAGGATGCAGACTCGTGGCTCCGGAATATCATTGGTCTTTTCGATCGGGTGCAGTATGATGATGATCTTTGGCTGAGTTTAGTGACCCTCTTGCTCAGGAAGGTGGCGGAGCGCTGGTGGCGAGGCGCTTCGAGTACCTTGTTGGAGACCGGTGTTGGGATCTCTTGGGGCAGTTTTTGCTAGACCTTCCGGCAGGAGTATGTGCCCGAGTCCTATGTGAATGCCCGGGAGCGGGAGTTCGACCATCTGGAGGAGGGCTCCATGACTGTTAAGGAGTATGCTCGTCAGTTCTCTTCCTTGTTGGCGTACGTTCCCCATGTTTCTGGCCGGGAGAGGGCCAAGCGGACTAGATTTCTTGAGGGCCTGAATGAAGAGTTGTATCAGATGGTGTTGACCAGTAAGCCCAAGAGTTATGCTGAGGCCGTGGATGCTGCTATCGATATTGAGGAGGGCTTGCGTAGTCGTCGTGCTCGTAGGCAGCAGGCAGCGCAGGGTGGTCGTCCTGCTATTCAGGGAGCGCAGTCTTCACAGTCCTCCCAGCCAGCCTATCAGCCCCAGCAGCAACAGCAGCAGCAGCCACAGGTGGCACAGCAGTCTGGCCGTCAGAGGTTCCGTCCTCACGGTCAGCAGTTCAAGAAGAAGTCGGGTTCTGGATCTTCTGGTTCAGGCAGCTCGAGTAGCAGTGGTTCTCGGGCTGAGTTTTGTGGGTTTTGTGGTGGAAAGCATCCGTCTACGCAGTGTGTTGGTGTGCAGGGTTCCTGCAACCTTTGTGGTCAGTACGGGCATTTTGCCAGAGTATGTCCGTTAGCTGGATCACAGCAGACCGCGGCCCAGCCTCAGGGTCGTGGAGGTCAGTCTAGGGGTCGTTCCCCTCAGTTTCAGCAGCCCCGGTTGGGTGAGACTCAGTTCAGGCCTTTCCAGCAGCCTGTACCTTTGCGTTTTTGGCAGTCGTCTCAGCCTTTCTTCTCTGGACCCCAGCATGCTCAGGTTAACGCCATCACTAGGGAGCAGGCCGAGGAGACGCCGAGTCGGGTGATCACAGGTACTTTCCTTGTTTTCGATTTTCCTGTGCGTGTGTTGTTTGACACCGGTGCGTCGCATTCATTCATTTCTGATTCGTTTGTTGTTGAGCATGGTCTGTGTACCATTCCTTTGCGCGATGCTATTTCTGTTTCTACCCCTGGCGGTGTGATCTTGTTCTCCCAGGAGGTTTTGGTGGACTGTTTCCATGGGATTGTGCGCTTTAGGCCTATGTCTGGAGAGAAGTGGGACTTATACGGCCAGGATTCTCGATTGAAGATCCCGTTAGTCTCAGCTATGGAAATGTTCAGCTTGTTGTCCTTGGGGAATGCTTCCTTCTTGATCTATGCTTTGGACGCGTCTTCTTCTTCTCGTGTTCAGCTCAGTGACGTTCCCGTGGTACGGCATTTTCCCGATGTGTTTCCGGAGGAGATTCCTGGTTTTCCTCCGAGGCGGGAGATTTACTTCGTCATCGAGTTGTTGCCTGGCACAACTCCGATTTCTCGTGCCCCGTATCATCTGGCGCCTGCGGAGTTGAGAGAGCTCAAGGTGCAGTTGGACGATTTGCTGGAGAAAGGTTTTATCCGACCTAGTATGTCGCCGTGGGGAGCTCCCATCTTGTTTGTGAAGAAGAAGGATGGCTCAATGCGGATGTGCATTGATTTCCGCCAGTTGAACAAAGCGACAGTCAAGAACAAGTACCCTCTACCCAGGATCGATGATCTGTTTGATCAACTGCAAGGTTCTGCGGTGTACTCGAAGATTGATCTTCGTTCAGGGTCTCCTCAGCTGAGAGTGAGAGATCAGGATGTCGCGAAGACTGCTTTTCGTACCAGGTATGGGCATTTCGAGTTTTTGGTGATGCCGTTTGGTTTGACCAACGCGCCTGCAGTCTTCATGGATCTGATGAACCGGGTTTTTAGAGAGTTCATTGACCAATTTTTGATTGTTTTCATTGACGACATCTTGGTATACTCGAAGACTCCGAGGGAGCACAAGGAGCACTTGGGAATTGTCCTGCAGAGGTTGAGAGAACAGCAGTTGTATGCTAAATTCTCCAAGTGCGAGTTTTGGTGGGATCGTGTTGTATTTATGGGTCATGTCATTTCAGCGGATGGCATTTCTGTGGATCCCAGTAAGGTGGATGCTGTTTTGAACTGGGAGCGACCGAGAAATGTTTCCGAGATTCGCAGTTTCTTGGGCCTGGCTGGATATTATCGTCGTTTCATCGAAGGTTTCTCTAGTATAGCAAAGCCGATGACTCAATTGACTCAGAAGGACAAGTGGTTTGTGTGGTCTGAGCAGTGCGAGAATGCCTTTCAACTGCTTAAGGAGAAGTTGACTACTGCGCCTGTGTTGGCTCTGCCGTCTGGTTCAGGTGGTTTCGTTGTTTGTTCTGACGCTTCGCTTAATGGATTGGGTTGTGTGTTGATGCAAAATGGTCGATTCATTGCGTATGCCGCACGGCAGTTGAAACCGCACGAGACTCGTTATCCAGTCCATGATTTGGAGCTAGCGGCCGTTGTTTTTGCGTTGAAGATCTGGCGTCACTACCTGTATGGCGAGCAGTTTGTGGTGTACTCGGACCACAAGAGTTTGCAGTATCTGTGTTCGCAGCCTCACTTGAACATGAGACAACGTCGTTGGATGGAGCTGCTAAAGGACTTTGATTGCGAGATCAAGTACCAGCCTGGGAATTCGAACGTAGTGGCCGATGCTTTGAGCAGGAAGGCTAGTGAGATGCTTGCTTCGTTGTACATTTCTAAGGATCAGGAGCATCTTAACACTACGGGTTGGAGATTCTACCCGGCTGAAGATTGTGTTGTGGTTTCATCGTTCCAAGTGGAGCCGCAGATTGTTTCGACTATTCGAGAAGCTCAAAGGACTGACCCTTCCATCCACGAGTTGAAGTTGAAAGTCAGGGCTGGCGAACTTGAGGACTATTCTGTCTCTTCCGATGGTTGTTTGCGTTTCCGGGGCAGGTTGGTTGTGCCAAATTTGATTGATTTGAAGGAGGAGATCCTTCGGGAAGCGCACTGTAGCAGACATAGTGTTCATCCTGGTGCACGGAAGATGTACCATGCGCTGAAGCCGCACTTCTGGTGGGCTGGCCTGAAGAGTGACGTTGCTGGTTTTGTCACTCGTTGTTTGAACTGTTAGATGGTTAATGCCGAAAGGATGAGACCTGGTGGTCTGTTTCAGATTTTGGAAGTGCCCCAATGGAATTGGGAGCACATAGCAATGGATTTTGTGACGCATCTGCTTCGTTCCAACAGAGGATGCGATGCTATTTGGGTGGTTATCGACCGTTTGTCGAAGTCTGCGCACTTCATTCCCTACGGTATGACCTTCTCGTTGAAGAATATGGCGAAGCTGTACGTTGATTTTGTTGTTAGACTGCACAGTGTGCTTGTTTCGATTGTTTCTGACCGAGATCCGCGGTTTACTTCCAGGTTTTGGAAGAGTTTGCAAACAGCTTTGGGTACCAGATTGGCTATGAGCACAGCGTATCACCCCCAGACAGATGGCCAATCTGAGTGAACTATCCAGACGTTGGAGGATATGTTGCGAGCTGTTGTGTTGGATTTCGATGGTAGCTGGCAAGACGCGTTGTCTTTGGTTGAGTTTTCTTACAATAACAGCTATCAGGTGATGATTGGCATGGCGCCGTTTGAGGCTTTGTATGGCAGGAAGTGCAGATCTCCGGTATGTTGGGAAGAAGTGGGGGAGAAGCAGCTATCTGCCCCTGACTTTGTGCAGCAAATGAAGGATCATGTGGATCTAATTCGACAGCGGATGAAAGCTGCCCAGGATCGCCAAGCCAGTTATGCAAATAAGAGGCGTCGACCTCTCGAGTTTCAGGTTCGTGATCATGTATTTCTCAAAGTTTCTCCGTTTCGCAGTGTTATGCGCTTTGTACACAAGGGAAAGTTAGCCCCTCGTTACGTTGGACCGTATGAGATTGTTGAGAGGATTGGCATTTTAGCGTATCGGCTGTTGTTGCCGCCAGAGTTGTCTTCTCTACATGACGTCTTTCATGTTTCCATGTTGAGGAAGTACGAGCCAGATCCGTCTCATGTGCTTAGGACTAACGAGGTTGAGCTAGATCATACGTTGAGTTATCAAGAATATCCTTTGCAGATCCTTGGCAGAAAAGAGAAACAATTGAGGAATAAGACCATTCCGTTGGTGATGCTGCAGTGGAGCAAACATGGAAGGGAAGAAGCTACTTGGGAGCTGGAAGAAAAGATGCAGCGCGAGTGCCCGCATCTGTTTGAGTAGCTGTTGAGCTAAATTCCAGTAGTTTGTAGCTTTTTGTTGTATTTCTTCCCTAGTTGTTGTTAATTGGTTGCTCAGTTATCTTGAACTCTTGGCCATGTGTTAGGCGAGTTCATGTTTTGTATTCTACTGCTGTGTTGTGTTTTCAGAATTGTTGTCCGAGTTCGAGGACGAATTCCTTTTTAGTGGGGGAGAAATGTGGAATTGTATTAAGATAAATTTGGCTGGAATTAATCGGTTTTTAGAGATTTATGGTGGTTCAGATTTATGTTTGTGAGTTTGGTTGGTATTTTCGGGTCAGATTTCACACTTGGAACAATTCTGGGAATTTTGGAATTTTTCGAGTTTGAATCTGTTGGCAGATTTGCTGAGGTCATGATTTCTATTGCGCGTTGGCGTAGCAATTGCTGGCTTAAGTGTTGCTGTTGAAGTATCGGTTGAGTTAGCAATCAGATGTGATGACGTAAGGTTATCTGTTAGCGTTTGTAGTATTCTGGATGTGGACAGCAAGTTCCTGTAGTGCGAAGGAAACGGTGCCGTTTTGGTAAACGCTCGCGGGAGAGATCTGTTGCCAGTGATCAATGTTCAAGCGTTTAGCGTGCTGTCTTCAGACTTGCTGTCGTGTGCGAAGCTACGTCGTTTTATTTAATTGAAACGCTGTCGTTTGGATAAGTTGGTGCGACATCGTATTTGGTCTAGCGCTAGGGAGAGGTCTGCTCGCGTAAGGAGAGATCTGTTGTGTGTACGCGAGTTCTGGGAACAGATGTCAACGCTGGTCAACTCTCCTGTAGCGACCGCTGTTGTGTGCGTAGTGTATTTCCAGCGTTTAGCGGTAGCGACCAGATTTGCTGACGTGGCATATGATATGTTGTAGCGTGGTGCTTCAACCAGATTTGATGACGTGTCTGAGCGACGCCGTTTTGTTAGCGCATGCGTTATCTTGTAGAGGGATCTGTTTTTGTCGGTGCATGATTTTAACCTGATTTCTAGCGGATATGTATATATTAGAAGCGTGGCCTTCTATTACTTCACCAGATCCCATAATTAGTAAAATTCTCTCGATTGTCGACCTCTGTTCTTGGAACCCTAAGTACTGTTCACCGTTGATTTTATCCGGTGATTCTCGTCGTTTCGGGCCACCGTTTGGTACGTGCGAGGTAGCGTTGGACTCCTCTCGAGAAGCGCTTCCTTTCTATACCATTCTTGGAGGCTGTTGTTGGCTAGAGAGAGATCGCGAAGTTGCTGTCTTTGGCCGTGTGTTGCGTCATTGAGGTAGAACTTCGAAGTGTTGTTGAGATCTTACTCTTAGCCTTTGTTTAAGCTTCCTGTTAGTGGTATTGTTGATCAGCTGCTGGTGTGAGTGTATGACTCCCAGCCGTGCTTTCTGTGTATTAGCGTCCCTTGAGAATATTGCCCTGTGTTTCGGCAGGTTGTCATCCAAATTTCTTGGGACCTTTGCGGTGATAATTGTTACACAGATATATAAGGTACGGATCTGAGCTTGATGTAGCTTGGAATTGGCGTGAGATTTAATGTTAGATGGCTGCTGGTGCTTTGCCGTGGATGTTGCTGTGTGCATATGTGATCGCTGTTGATTTTAGCTGCTATGTTTATGCATACACGCATTTCCCATATTGCATTCATATTTCTGTTGCAGCCATTGCTTTGTATCTCGTTGTATTGCTGTTGTTTCTTACCAGGATGCGAGGGCGAGCGGCAATACCGCACTCTCATCTCCCTGCTGGGATTTGTTAGTCACCATGCGCCGAGTGGTTAACTACCACAGTTCATGGGCGAGGCAACGGCAGGTTGAGTTGTTTGATGCATCTGGTATTCGGGTGTAGTGTCAAGGCGAGTGGCTCATTATCACACTTTGAACACACCCCGTGGCCACTGATTCGTTGCTGATCTTGTGGAGCTATGTTTTAGTTCCTTGGCTCCCTTGTTGCTTGTAGCCTTCAGCTGTTATCCGGTGTCTCATGCATAGCATCTGCATTTTATCTTATGCATTTCCTTTAGCTGTTTCAGTTGCTCTCGGTCTTGGGGTTTGACCCCATGTCCCTCTGGGGCTTGGTTGTTTTCTCTGTTTGTGTTGTTTTCAGGGAATCCAGGTTTTACAGCTGGTCGTAGTTTTAACCCAGCTGGTGGTGCCCCAGGAGGTGGTTAGAGTATCCTAGTAGCGTATAGCATATTTATATGTATCAGTACAATTAGCCAGGGTATGCCCTGTGCTTTGGTGTTGTATTATGTTGTTGGAGTCTGATACATGTTGTTGTTTCTGTTGTTATGCTATACTGTTGGTTGTTTTTATAAACTGGGGTATATTTTGAGTATTGCATTATTTTAAATTATATTGTTTTAAACCGTCAGGCCAAAAGCGAAAATTTTACCCGCTTTTTGATAGCTTCCGCATGTGTTCGTGTGTTTTTACTCTGATATGAGCACGAGGCCTGACAAGAAGCTACCTGTGAAGTTGAAGAAAATATGAGACAGGAGTGGACTCATCTGTTTGAGCGTTGACAATAGCATTCCAGGTAACTTCTAGCTTGTTGATTTCGCGATTTAAGTGATTTTGCTGCTGATTTATGGTTCTGTTCAGACTTTTAGTCTTGCTGGGCAGAATGTTAATGCTAGTTTTGATGTTGGTTTTGATGGCTTCTGTGGTTTGGATTTGTGGATTGGAGTTGGTTTGGAGGACAAAATCGATTTCTAGTGGGGGAGAGTGTGAGGACTAGAAATCTGTATTTGGTGATTAGCGTAATACTCAGATCTGAATAGGATTAACCAATGAGATGTTGGTCATCGCATTTTCATGCTTGAGAGAATTGGTTAATTCGTTGATGACTTTTGTGTTTTCAGATTTGGTATAGATCAGATTTGAGTGCTGGTAGCTATTGGGATTGACTGGAAGTAACGTTTGGCGAATTTTATGTCGAAATCTGAATTTTAATTTTTCAGATTTGAGTAAGATCTGGATGTCCAGATCTGGTCCTCGCTGGTTTGAGTGAGTTACCGCGAGCGGGAAGCAAAATGATGTCGTTTGGTTTACGTGGGTGAGTATAAGTGATATTATGTCGTTTTAGGTGCTAGTCAGATCTGGTATTGAGTGAGGGATAGATTTGGTTAGCGAGGAGAAGTCAAGCGTTGGTCAACGATACTATTTGGACCGGTCCGGTTCGTGAGTTGGTGTAGACCAGTGCGGTTTCGATGATATTAGATTTGGTCAAATCTGGATGAGCGTTAGCGGGTTTGAGTTTGTGAGGTCTGCTTCAGATCTGGACATAGAGCGACGTCGTTTAGTGTTAGTGAGAGGGACTCCTAGGCGACGTCGTTTTGATTAATAGCACTTGTTTAGCGTAGCGAAGCCAGATTTGAGTTATCGCTGAGGCCAGATCTGAGGGCTTTTGCCTTAGCGCTAAGACCTGAGTTGTCGATGAGATCTGAATAATTCGGTGTTGACTTTCACTGTATTGTTGACTGAAGGATTTAAATGCTAAGTATCGATCGACACTTAGTCATTTTTCAACCCGAAATTTCCTATCTGCTTTCCAGAGAACCCTCGATTAGTACTGTTCATCCGAACACTACTCCGTTAGATTGCCGTCGATTTCCGTCGTTGTTTGGAGCGAGATTGGTGGCGCTGGGTTCGTCTTGCTTAGCTTTTTCGATGGATACCAGTTTGGAGTTGTAGATCGACTTGCGGAAGAAGAGAGAAGAAGTTGCTGGTTCGAGTAACTTCGTGAATTCCAGTCGATGGTTTTCCCCGTTAAGATTTGGGCTTCCGGCAGCTTCTGTTAAGCTTCGTCTTGAGTCAGTGAGGAAGCAGACTTGAGCAGGTCGTTGGTGTCGTGCCCTGGTGAGATCTGATTGTGGTTTAAGCTGGTTTGAGGTACTAATTGAGCCCCTGTAAACATCTTTGGGCATGGACATGTTTATATTTCTTGTTGTGAACCTGTATACTGTGAATACGTGACATTCTGAACAGATTTGATTGACTATGCTCTGTTGTATGATCTGTTTTCCGTGCTGATTATTGTATGCATTGGAATCTGATTATTGAATAGCATTCATGCATACATATTGAGCCTGATATTCGATTGATGACCTGAGTCGAGCTAGCATTTTGATCGGTCGGCTGAGTTGTCACGCCTGAAGGGTCAAATGCTATCATCGGGGTGGTGGCCGGCTGATTCGTCGCTCCTGAAGACCACTGAGCTGTGATGGCTAACGGGCCTGAAGATCACGGACCGATGGTTGTTCCACCGGCTGATTGGCTGTGCGTGGATGAGGCTCATTTGAGATATTTTCCAGCTGAGTCGTTGGCCTTGATGACCGATTCCTTTGATAGATCATGCATTTCATAACTTGAAGTATAGCATGTTGCATGATTTGCTGTTTTTAGATGGCTCTTCGTACTGAGGTTTGACCTCTTTATTTTCCCTGTTTTTGGGCTACCTTGGTCTGTATTGGCTTTGACAGGTTCTTCAGGTAACCAGGCTGGACAGAGCGGAGCTTCAGCTGGTCGATCCCCTTTCTGATTTGAGTCCAAGTGTTAGGTATTTATATTGAGCCAGGGGATGTCATGTGCCTTTATTTTACTGAGGGGATATATAGTTGATTTACTATTTGCTATTTGTACCTGTTGATGGGTTGTTTGAGTTAAACTCATATTTTGATTATGAACTATGTTGAGATGATGTGTTGGATCAGACTCAAAATTTCGAAAAATTTTTAAGCCCTGATTTTGTTGCTTCCGCTTAATTGTGAATTTATCTCTGTATTAGCGCACCGGGCATGACACGCAAAATCAGGTTCAGCCGACAGCTGGACGCATCTTTCCACCTGTGATAGAGGTGACGCAACCATTTCATCCTCATCAGACTTCGCAGCAGTCTAATCTCCAGAGGTTCAAGCCTCGTGGGAAGCAATTTAAGATACGGTCGAATTCGAGTTCGTCTGGTTCTGTTAGCTCTGGAGGCAGTGGATTAGGAAGTATGACTTGTGGACAGTGTGGAGGTAGGCATATGACTTCGCTATTCCGTGGAGTTTGGGGTCTTTGCCATCAGTGTGGCCAACCGGGACATTTCGCTAGAATGTGTCCTTTGATGGGTGGACAGCCTTTGAGTCGGTCTCAACAAGGTTCGGTTGATGGTTCTTCGCAGAGACCGCAACCTTTTGCTCAGTCCCAACGATCAGGTTTCCAACCACGTGAACCGTCTAGGTTCGGAGGATCTTCTAGACCTCAGTTTTTGGGATCACAGCAGGCCTAGTTGAATGCCTTGACGAGAGAGCAAGATGATGATATGCCTGGAGGAGTGATTGCAGGTACTTTTACTATCTTGACTTTCCTGCACGTGTTTTGTTTGATACTGGAGCATCACACTCCTTTATATCTGATTTGTTTGTGTATGAGTGTGGGTTGAGTTCTTCCCCACTGTGTGATGTTGTCTCTGTATCTACCCCTGCTGGCGTTATTTTGTTGTCCCGTGAGGTGGTTTTGGATTGTGTGATTAGATTTGATGATAATGTGTTGGTGACTAATTTGATTTCTCTGGAGATTAGAGATTTTGACTGCATCTTGGGTATGGATGTGTTGTCGGATTATAGAGTGACTGTTGATTGTTTCCATGGTGTAGTGAGGTTTAGACCTCGATTTGGAGAGAAATGGGATTTTTATGGTGCTGATTCGTGACCTAAGATTCCATTAGTGTCTGCCATGGAGATGTTTAGCTTGTTGTCGCTAGAGAATTCAGGGTTTATGATCTATACCTTGGATGTTTCCCATGAATCGAGGATAGGGTTGAGTGATGTCCCTATTGCTCGAGAGTTCCCAGATGTTTTCCCGGATGAGATACCTGGATTCCCTCCGAGAACAGAGATTTACTTCAACATAGACTTGTTGGTGCCAGGGACAGCCCCGTATCGGTTGGCGCCAGCTGAGTTGAAGGAACTTAAGGATCAGTTGCGTGATCTTTTGGATAAAGGCTTCATCAGACCGAGTATGTCGCCTTGGGGAGCTCCGATTCTTTTTGTGAAGAAGAAGGATGGATCTATGAGGATGTGTGTGGATTTTCGGCAGTTGAATAAAGCAACGATCAAGAATAATTACCCGTTGCCGAGAATCGATGATCTGTTTGATCAACTGCAGGGATTGGAAATATACTCCAAGATTGATCTGCGATCTGGTTATCATCAGTTGTGGATTAGAGACGCTGATGTGGCTAAGACGGCTTTCAGGACGAGATACGGGCATTATGAGTTTCTTGTGATGCCGTTCGGATTGATGAATGCTCCTGCTATCTTCATGGATTTGATGAATCGCGTCTTCAGTGATTACATCGATCTTTTTGTGATTGTCTTCATAGATGATATCTTGGTGTATTCGAGTAATTTCAAAGAGCATAAGGAACATTTGAGGTTGGTGCTGCAGACACTGAGAGACTTACAGCTGTATGCGAAGTTTTGCAAGTGTGAATTTTGGTTGGATAAGGTAATCTTTTTGGGTCATGTCATTTCAGCACAAGGTATTTCGGTGGATCCGAGTAAGGTCGAAGCAGTTCTAAACTGGGAGCGACCTAGGAATGTTTCGGAGATCCGTAGTTTCTAGGGTTTGGCTGACTATTATAGACGTTTCATCGAGAAGTTTTATTCGATATCCAGGCCGATGACTCAATTGACCCAGAAAGATAGAAAATCTGTTTGGACAAATGAGTGTGAGTCGAGTTTCCAGATGCTTAAGGAGAAGTTGACTACTGCTCCTGTGTTGGCTTTGCCTTCGGGTCTTGGAGGTTTTGTTTTTTTTTCTGATGCCTCTCTAAATGGTTTGGGTTGTGTTTTGATGCAGCACAGGCGAGTGATAGCTTATGCGTCTCGACAGTTGAAGCCCCATGAGATGAGATATCCCGTGCATGATCTGGAGTTGGCTGCCATTGTTTTTGCGTTGAATATTTGGCGTCATTACCTGTATGGTGAGCAGTTTGTGATGTACACAGACCACAAGAGTTTGAAGTATATATTCACTCAGTCAGATCTGAATATGAGGCAACGTCATTGGATGGAGTTGCTCAAGAATTTCGACTGTGAGATACAGTATCAACCTGGGCAGATGAATGTAGTGGCCGATGCTTTGAGTAGAAAAGACCAGCCTGCTATGTTGACGTCGATAAGTATATCCAAAGTCCACGAGGATTTGGGGACTTCTGATGGCGTTTTCAGCCAGATTATCAGTACTTCATGGTTTCTTCTTTTCAGGTGGAACCACAGATTGTTGCAGAGATTAGAGCAGCACAGAAGACTGACCGTATATTCATGAGTTGAAGATTAAGGCCCAGAATGGTCAGTCGGAGAATTTTTCTGTTGCTTCTGATGGATGCCTTGTTAGAGTAGATGCCCAACTAGCCAACTTGTGGCGTGTGGGTTTATAGACTCTTGTATATGACAATCTCTATATATGATATTCGCATTTGTTTATGGCATTCTTTACTTTCATTGTGTTGTATGATGATTAACAATTGCGTTGAGTAAAGACCTAGAATGCACCATAGTGTATGTTAGATGTGATAGTGGGTATGACGGCTATCATGAAACACATCTAATAGTCACTATGTATTCTGAACACGTTCCTAGTCGATTGGGCCGTCAAAATGAGGATAAGGCCGCCCGAGCTCGAGACTAGTATCTGCGATGCGAAGTACCATGTTTCATTGGTAGGGAACATTGTGATGTTCTGAGCATGCAGATAGATAGTGACCTGGTGATCTATCGAACTACCCTCGTTCGGACTTTCCAAGTGGTTACCATTTGTCGAGTGGATAAGTCCGAGGTCTTGGTTGTACAGATTAGTCCTCACGACTCGAAACGTCATTGAGACTCTACATGATAGGCGTCTCACTTTGACCCGTTTGCCGACTCACTTGGGGTCATTAAGCGGTGGGATTGGGTGAGACCCCGATGCATGTAGGAGTCGATGCTTCGTTGTCGAGGATTCACCGCTCGCAGACATGCGTGGATATCCAATGCTATCTGAGGGGATAATAGTGTATAAATCTCTGGCAAGAGTACTAGAAGTGTTTTAGGTAAATGGGTTTACCTAGTTACACTCGTGATGTCACTATTCGATCTCCAAGATGTATGCATAGCTATCGGATCTATAGCGACTCTCGATTTACCAATGGTCGTTGATATGATCGGGATATATGGATTGAAAGGACCGTACTGTACGCTAACCACGACCAACTGGTTCTTGCAGGCACTATCAGTGATACCTAGGGGATCATGGGGCGATGTTGCTAGACGCTCTTACCATGATCCGATGGGCAAGTCCAGAATTGTGATTCCGAAGCCACAATAGTTGTGGGCCCACGGTTAGCTGTATCCCTGAACCATTGAGGGTCAAACAAGTACTGGATTTGAGATTCCCGCACGGATACTAAGCTCAATGTTTTGAGTACTTGAGGAGGATTTTGGGGAGTGCGACTTCCTAAAAGTCAACAGGGGTCAAATCGTGATTTCCCGCTGTTGAGGGGCAAAACGGTCATTTTGCACTGGGGTTCTGAAAAATGGTTTTTAATATCATAGTATTCAGTTTTGGAAACTGAGTCGATCGGTCCGATCTGATCGACGATAAAAATGGTTTTTAATATCATAGTATTCAGTTTTGGAAACTGAGTCGATCGGTCCGATCTGATCGACGATCGGAGTTATGATGAAGTCACGGTGATAGGGATGAACAGAATGTTCATACGTTGGACCCGGGCCCGTTGGGCCGGTCCAAGTTTATCACTAGTCTATTTAATTAGACTTAAGGCCTTAATCATAACATGAGATACAACAACCCTAACCCTAGAGCTCCTAAGTGCGCCGCCCCCTTCCTCTCCCAAAAGCCGCCGCCGCCGCTAATTGATCGGACTTGCTCCGATCAGTTTTTCGAGGAGAATCCGTCCGTGCTGATCTCGTCAGGCCTTCTAGTGCAGGCTGACGAAAGAGTCTCCCTTCCGGTCGTGGACCTGATTTACGAATCTACAGCCGCCTATGGTGAAGCGCCGGTCTTCTTGTAATTCCGGTTGGAGCCAGGCGCAAGTCGCCAGCAAGGTAATACCCCGAGAAACACCCTATGAATGGTTCATATTGTGTTATTTTTGAATTGTATTGAACGTTTCCCGGCCTAATTTTTTTCTTTCGCTGCCTCGCCGGGAGACGGGATCCGGATCCGCCACGGTCCTCAACAGTGGTATCAAAGCTATGGCTCGGATCCTTCAATACAATTGCTGCCTTATTGTATCTAACTTTCAATTTTTCAGAATCGAAACAAAACAAAATCGACGTTGCATCGGCCACGGCGCCGCCGCGCTTGGCGGCGCCTCCTCATCATCGCCGCGCGCTTGAGCGCGCGCGACGCCTGCGCGCTGGCCGCGCATGGCTCGCGATCGCTGGCCTGTGTCCAGCGCATGGTTGCGTGCTGCTGGACGCACAGGAGATGCGCGCTGGTCGCGCATCACGGCCAATCGTTGGCCGCTGCTCCGCTTGTTTCTCCGCACGATGGCGCATGGGAGCGCCGCGCTTGTCGCTGCCGCGAGCGATTTGTTGGCGGCAGCGGCCGCCGTTCGGTGATGCTCCGGCGATGTCGTGACGGCTGGTTTGTTTTCTAGGGTTTAGTTCGGGCCTGTCCCGGGCAGCCCAATTGCATGTTTGGGATGATCGAGAGCCGTGCCCAATGTGTTAGGTGTATGCGATAGGTTTTTATGATTTCGGTTTGTAAATATTATTGATTATCATTTTAAGTGGGCCTGTTTGTGACCCGTTCCCACCCCTTGAAAAATGTATCCCTTATATGTTATGGTATATTTAAATGTAAATTACTAGATTTAGTGGTTGGACATCCGAAGACGGTGGACAATGACGATCAAAGATATTGAAGAGCGAAGATCTGTACAACCAAAAGCATTGTAATAGGATTGCATTGCATGTTGCAACCCCTAGGCTTGGACCCAGGTACGTGGCTGGCAACCACGGACCGCATAGCTCTCGCGATCGATCATCCCAATGTTTATATATATGTGATATATAGTTAGTTCAATCCGCATGTTTTAAATGTGATTTAAAATATATTGCATGAGACCAAATTTTTCAAAAATAAAATCCCTCATTTTAAATACGATTTAAAACTAATATCAAGATAAAAGTTTATTCGATAAACAAAAGAGGATTTAAATTTGTTTAAATTTCCCTACCTTCCATCAACAATGGATGTACGCCGATGCTACCCGTATACATGGCCCGGCTCATATTATTGAGGGGGTCATGTATGCCGGAAAGCTGTCCACGCCATTGACAATTGTTGTGAGTCGGTTGGAACTCCCTTTAACGTTGGCTCATATTATTGGGAACGTTAAGGGGACCGTCCTTCACGACTCAACATTGATGGGTCATCTTGACACGTGATAGTAAACGGCGTCATATTATTGGGCCCTTACTGGACGTGAGGTGAATACATGGAGGTTGCACCGGTTGCAATCGGAAACTACCTTTTGGTGGTCATGGATGGCTGATATTATTCGGGTCCATGATCGCTTGATTGGGCTCTGTATACCCACTAAAGAAACTTGCTTTCTCGATTTCATTAGAGGGTGGTGAAATCGTTAAAATATTGGGAGGGTAATTCATAGAACTAAACGACCATGTTTTATGTCTTAGGGATTATTTTATATATAGTTAGTGATGATTTTCTGTTTTCTTTTCAGTATAACTGCATTTATAATGTCTTCGTTCAAAAACCCACTCGCTGCTATACTGGATAGCAACAAGTTCACCGGTCTGAACTACCAAGACTGGCTCCGCAACCTCAACCTTGTGTTGGCTTCGGAGAAACTTCTTTATACGATAGAGAAGAGTCCTCCGGAGGAAACCCCTGCCAAAATCAGCCCTGAGGAGCTGACTACGCTTCAACAATGGAGGGACGACGCGGTTAAAGCTCGATGCTACTGGTTACGCCAATGGTGGGACGACGAGGTTAAAGCTCGATGCTATGTGATGGCATCGATGTCCAATGAAATGCAGCGGCGCTTTGAGAAGACAAAGTATGCTGCTGACATACTTTTTCATCTCAAAGAACTGCATGGGGAGAACTCTCGACATGAGAGGTTCACGGCTGTCAAGAAGATGATGACGAGCCGCATGCACGATGGGACTTCGGTCCGCGAGCATGGGGTTCGTATGATTGGGCTCGTTGAAAAGCTGGCGGGCCTTGATATCATGCTTCCACACGAGCTGTCTGTGGATGTGCATTCGACCCCTTTGTGGTCAACTTCAACATGAACAAGCTGGCAGCCACCCTTGAAGAGGTGGTTAACATGCTTGTAGTGTTTGAAGGAGCCATAAAGAAGGACAAACTTGTCCTCCTTATGGGCTCTTCTGCGAAGAAGGGGCCCAGACGCAAGGGAAAGAAGCGTTCTGCCCCTGCGAAGGAGGAAAAGCCCACAAAGAAGCCAAAGGCAAAGGCTTCCAAGAAAACAAGAGTGAGGATGTTTGCCACCACTGCCACAAGCCTGGGCATTGGAGGAGGAACTGCAAGGAGTACCTCGAGCAGTTGCGAACTGCGAAAGGTATGTTCTATATTGAAATAAATATGTCTCTTAGTTCGACTTCTTGGGTACTTCATACCGGATGTGGATCTCATATCTGCAATGATTTGCAGGTGATGACAAGAATCCGACGTCTTAGAGAGGGTGAGACCCACTTGAGGCTTGGCAATGGAGCAAGAGTTGCTGCAGTAGCTATAGGAGATGTTTATTTATTTCTGTCTTCTGATTTTAAGTTGTTATTGAGAAACGTTTTATTTGTTCCCGAATTAATAAAGAACATTATTTCTGTTTCTATGCTTGATAGTGATGAATATTCTTGAATGGTTGCTAATTCGATTTGCAATATTACAAGAATGAATTTTAATTGGTATTGGGGAACGCGAAAACGATTTATACACCTTAAAATTAAAAGACGTTCCAATTCGCGATGTCGAAGCACATACAACAACGATTAAAAGGAAACATGATAACTTGAACCCAGCACAACTTTGGCACGCTAGGCTAGGTCATATTTCTCTAAGTAGGATGAACAAGTTAGTTAGGAGTGACATGTTTGATCTGTCAGACATTAACTCCCTACCAACTTGAGAGTCTTGTCTCAAGGGAAAGATGACTAAGCAACCCTTCAAGGGCAAGGGTGAGCGCGCTCAAGGCCTATTGGATTTGATCCATACTGATGTGTGCGGCCCGTTTAGTATTGGTACTAAATACGGTCACACATACTTCATCACATTTACCGATGTAGCGGAGCGTCGTAATCGAACCCTGTTAGACATGGTTCGATCTATGATGAGCTTCACTGAACTTCCTACCTCGTTTTGGGGCTATGCGCTCGAAACGGCGGTAATGTTGTTGAACAATGTCCACACCAAGGCAGTGGATAAGACTCCATATGAGATATGGATGGGCAAACCACCCAAATACTCATACATGAGAATTTGGGGATTTCCTGCTTACGTGAAGCAGACAGTGGGAGATAAGCTGGATACGAGATCCATCTTATGCTACTTCATTGGTTATCCAAAGAATTCTATTGGATACTACTTCTACTATCCCAGCGAAACAAAAGTATTTGTTTCTAGAAATGCCACCTTTATGGAAAGGGAATTTCTACTTGATAGAAAGGGCAAAATAGTAGAACTCGAAGAGGTTCGAGAACCAAGTGAAGCACCAAGTGAATCTCCCGCACCTCCAGAGCCAGTACCAGAAATGGTCGCACCTAGGAAATCCGAAAGGGTTCCTAGGGCTCCTGAGAGATATGGTTTTCTCCTTGAAGATGATCAAAGTGATCAAGTTGTTGGATCTGATCCAAGAACTTTCAAGGAGGCAATTTCCGACGCTGATTCTAATTTGTGGCTTGAAGCAATGCAGTCTGAGTTTGACTCAATGCATGCTAACCAAGTTTGGACTCTTGTTAATCCTCCCGAAGGAATTGTTCCTATTGGGTGCAAATGGGTATACAAGAGGAAACTTGGGCATGATGGTAAGGTAATGACCTACAAGGCACGACTGGTCGAGAAAGGTTACACTCAGAGGAAAGGTGTTGACTATGATGAAACCTTCTCGCCAGTCACAATGTTCAAGTCAATTAGAACCTTGTTAGCCATAGCCGCATGGTACGACTATGAGATATGGCAAATGGATGTGAAAACTACGTTCCTTAATGGAAGCATTAAGGAAGAGATCTATATGACGCAGCCTGAGGGTTTCACATCTGTTGGAAGCGAGCATAAGGTATGCAAGCTTCAGAGATCGATCTACGGTCTCAAACAAGCATCACAAAGTTGGAACCTGAGATTCGATGAAACAATTAAGGAATTTGGTTTCATCAAGAATCCCGAGGAGCCATGTGTATATAAGAAGGTAGTTAAAAGCGCTGTAACATTCCTCGTACTTTATGTTGATGACATTCTACTCATTGGAAATGATGTAGGAATGCTACAGTCAACTAAAGTCTGGTTGTCTAGTAGATTCTTGATGAAGGACATGGGTGAAGCATCCTATATTCTTGGAATACAGATCTATCGGGATAGATCGAAACGGATGCTCGGACTCACCCAAGCTACCTACATCGATACCATACTTAAGAGGTTCTCTATGGAAGAGTCCAAGAGAGGACACCTACCTATGTGCCATGGGGTCACTCTATCTAAGTCTATGTCTCCAAGGACTGATGAGGAGATAGAGAGTATGACACGTGTGCCATATGCCTCGGCAATAGGTAGTATTATGTATGGCATGATCTCCACTAGACCGGATGTCGCATATGCTCTGAGTGTCACGAGCCGCTACCAGGCCAACCCCGGCCAATTGCATTGGAAGGCTGTGAAGGATATTCTAAAGTACTTGCGAAGGACTAAGAATATGTTCATGGTCTATGGGGTGGTGAACTGAAACTGGAAGGCTACACTGATTCTAGCTTCCAGTGTGACGTGGATGATTCGAAGTCAACCTCTGGATTTGTATTCATGCTCAATGGTGGTGCTGTCTCTTGGAAGAGTTCCAAGCATGACACCATCGCCACCAAAAGATCCAAACACATACTGAGAAAATACCACATAATCCGGGATATTGTGGCTAGAGGTGACATAGCAGTTGAGAGAGTCGCCTCTGCTGACAACGTTGCTGATCCACTTACGAAGCCCTTGCAAGGACCCTTGTTTGAAAAACATCGCGAAACAATGGGACTGCGTCTGATGATTAATTGGCTTTAGGGCAAGTGGGAGATTGTTAGAGTAGATGCCCAACTAGCCAACTTGTGGCGTGTGGGTTTATAGACTCTTGTATGAAACAATCTTTATATATGATATTCGCATTTATCCATATGACATTCTTTACTTTCATTGTGTGTATGATGATTTACAATTGCGTTGAGTAAAGACCTAGAATACACTTAAGTGTATGTTAGATGTGATAGTGGGTATGACGGCTATCATGAAACACATCTAATAGTCACTGTGTATTCTGAACATGTTCCTAGTCGATTGGGCCGTCAAAATGAGGATAAGGCCGCCCGAGCTCGAGACTAGTATCTGCGATGCGAAGTACCATGTTTCATTGGTAGGGAACATTGTGATTTTCTGAGCATGCAGATAGATAGTGACCAGGTGATCTATCGAACTACCATCGTTCGGACTTTTCAAGTGGTTACCATTTGTCGAGTGGATAAGTCCGAGGTCTTGGTTGTACTGATTAGTCCTCACGACTCGAAACGTCATTGAGACTCTACATGATAGGCGTCTCATTTGACCCGTTTGCCGACTCACTTGGGGTCATTAGGCGGCGGGATTGGGTGAGACCCCGATGCATGTAGGAGTCGATGCTTCGTTGTCGAGGATTCACCGCTCGCAGACATGCGTGGATATCCTATGCTATCTGACGGGATAATAGTGTATAAATCTCTGGCCAGAGTACTAGAAGTGTTTTAGGTAAATGGGTTTACCTAGTTACACTCATGATGTCACTATTCGATCTCCAAGATGTATGCATAGCTATCGGATCTATAGCGACTCTCGATTTACCAATGGTCGTTGATCTGATCGGGATATATGGATTGAAAGGACCGTACTGTACGCTAACCACGACCAACTGGTTCTTGCAGGCACTATCAGTGATACCTAGGGGATCATGGGGCGATGTTGCTAGACGCTCTTACCATGATCCGATGGGCAAGTCCAGAATTGTGATTCCGGAGCCACAATGGTTGTGGGCCCACGGCTAGCTGTATCCCTGAACCATTGAAAGTCACACAAGTACTGGATTCGAGATTCCCGCACGGATACTAAGCTCAATGTGTTGAGCACTTCAGAGGATATTGGGGAGTGCGACTTCCTAAAAGTCAACAGGGATCAAATCGTGATTTCCCGCTGTTGAGGGGCAAAACGGTCATTTTGCACTGGGGTTCTGAAAAATGGTTTTTCAGATCATAGTATTTAGTTTTGGAAACTGAGTCGATCGGTCCGATCTGATCGACAATCGGAGTTATGATGAAGTCACGGTGATAGGGATGAACCAAATGTTCATACGTTGGACCCGGGCCCGTTGGGCCGGTCCAAGTTTATCACTAGTCTATTTAATTAGACTTAAGGCCTTAATCATAACATGAGATACAACAACCCTAACCCTAGAGCTCCTAAGTGCGCCGCCCCCTTCCTCTCCCAAAAGCCGCCGCCGCCGTCGGCCTCCACCGCCGCCGCCGCTAATTGATCGGACTTGCTCCGATCAGTTTTTCGAGGAGAATCCATCCGCGCTGATCTCGTCAGGCCTTCTAGTGCAGGCTGACGAAGGAGTCTCCCTTCCGGTCGTGGACCTGATTGACGAATCTACAGCCGCCTACCGTGAAGCGCCGGTCTTCTTGTAATTCCGGTTGGAGCCAGGCGCAAGTCGCCAGCAAGGTAATACCCCGAGAAACACCCTATGAATGGTTCATATTGTGTTATTTTTGAATTGTATTGAACGTTTCCCGGCCTAATTTTGTTCTTCCGCTGCCTCGCCGGGAGACGGGATCCGGATCCGCCACGATCCCCAAGATGCCTGAGATTTCATGGTAGATTGGTTGTTCTGAATTTGATTGATCTAAATGAAAACATCTCGAATTAGGCCTATTGTAGTCGTTACAGTGTGCATCCGGGTGAGAAGAAGATGTATCATGCCTTGAAGTCTCACTACTGGTGTGAAGGTATGAGGAATGACATCTATGGATCTGTAGCACGATGTTTGAATTGCCAATAGGTCAAGGCCGAGAGGATGAGACCTGGTGGATTGCAACAGAGTTTAGAAGTGCCTCAATGGAATTGGGAGCACATCGCCATGGATTTTGTGACGCATTTACCGCGATCGAATAGGGGATGCGATGTGATTTTTGTTGTGATTGATAGACTTTCGGAGTCAGCCCATTTCATTCCCTATGATGTGAGATGTTCGATGAAGAAGCTAGACTGTACATTGACCATGTGGTGCATGGAGTGCCAGTTTCGATAGTGTCTGATAGAGATCCTCGATTTACTTCCCGATTTTAAAAGAGCTTGCATGCGGTGATGGGTTCGAGATTGGCTATGAGTACAGCATATCACCCTCAGACAGATGTCCAATCTGAAAGGACCATTCGGATTTTATAAGACATGTTGCGAGTTGTTGTGTTGGATTTCAGTGGTGGCTGGCAGGATTCTTTATCCTTGGTTGAACATATAACAACATCTACCAAGTGACTATTGGGATGGCACCATTTGAGGCTTTGTATGGTCAAAAGTGTAGATCACCTATCTGTTGGGAAGAGATTGGTGAGAAACTGTTGTCTACTCCTGAATTTGTGCATCATATGAAAGACAAGATTGAGTTGATTCGGAGTAGAATGAAAGCTGCTCAAGATCGACATGCTAGCTATGCTAATAAATGATGCGGACCATTGGAATTTTAGGTTGGCGATCGTGTGTTTCTCAAAGTTTCTCCCTTCAAGAGCGTGATGAGATTTAGATTTAAAGGTAAATTGGCTCCTAGATTCGTTGGTCCCTTCGAGATTGTTGAGAGGATTGGACAGATGCCTTATCGATTGAGGCTGCCTGATGAGTTAACAGCAATGCGTGATGTGTTTCATGTGTCAATGTTGAGGAAATATGAGCCAGATCCATCCCATGTGCTGAGGACTAATGAAGTTGAGCTGGATTCCACCTTGAGCTATGTGGAATATCCAGTGCAGATTCTGGATAGGAAGGAGAAGCAGCTGAGGAATAAGACTATTCCGTTGGTGATGGACCAATGGAGCAAGCATGGCAGAGAAGAAGCTACCTGGGAAGTTGAAGAAAAGATGAGACAGGAGTGGCCTCATCTGTTTGAGCGATGACAGTAGATTTCCAGGTAAATCTTCTGGCTTGTTGATTCGTGCTTTGAGTTGTTTTGTGCTCATGAGTTGTGATTTTGTTAAGCATTGGGTCATGCTGGGCAGATTGTTTGTTTCTGGATAGGAAGGAGAAGCAGCTGAGGAATAAGACTATTCCGTTGGTGATGGACCAATGGAGCAAGCATGGCAGAGAAGAAGCTACCTGGGAAGTTGAAGAAAAGATGAGACAGGAGTGGCCTCATCTGTTTGAGCGATGACAGTAGATTTCCAGGTAAATCTTCTGGCTTGTTGATTCGTGCTTTGAGTTGTTTTGTGCTCATGAGTTGTGATTTTGTTAAGCATTGGGTCATGCTGGGCAGATTGTTTGTCTTAGTTTTGGCTATTTTCTGGTGTTTTCTTGGTTATGATCTGTTGTTATGAGCTGATTTCGAGGACGAAATCCATTTCTAGTGGGGGAGAGTGTGAGGACTAGAAATTGTTAATTGGTGATTAACGAATAATAAGCTCTGGATAAGGATTAACCAAGGAGAAGTTAACCATCGGGTTTTCAGATTTGAAGGATTTGTTTTTTCTGTTTGTGATTTTCGGATTTTCAGATTTAAGGTAGAACAGATCAGATGTGGACTGTTGGTCGCTATTGGGTGGCTTTGAACAGATCCGAGTGGCGCAAAAGGATTTGGGTATGAACTATTGTGTGTATCTCGTTGTATTGATGAGTATGTCGGGAATGGATGTCTGGAAGACATCAGATTTGAGGTGTACCACTTGGAGAAGCTAAGTCATTAGTATTCCCGCGTGACTGCTAGCGAGAATCAGATTTGAGATGCTCTAGAGACTCTGAGCTGAGGGAACAGATTTGAGTAGTGGAATCTACAGTTGGAGGTAATGCGACGTCGTATCATTTTACCAGATTTGACGTTGGTTGAGTGAAATCTGTTCAGTGGGAGTGAGCAGATGTGCGCGTCTATTTGATGAAGTCAAGTGTTGGTCAATGGTACTGTGTGGACCGATCCGGTTCGTGAATTGGTGTAGATCGATGCGGTTTAATGATTTCAGATTTGCCCAAATCTGGATGAGCGAGCAAGCCTTTGTCGCGAGATCTATTTGTTTGGAGCGGGACTCCAACGCGACGTAGTTTAGTGATTGCTCACGAGGATAGCGTAGCAGATTCAGATCTGAGTTAGCGCTAAGATTTGAGATGGCGCCCAGATCTGAGGTAGCGTCCAGATTTGAGTGATTGACTTTCACTGTAGCTTTGACTGAGATATTTAAATATAAGTGTCGAGAAACACTTAGTCAATTTCAAACCTGATATTTCTTATCTTCTTCCCAAGAGCTTCGCGAACTTTTACTGTTCATCGAACCCTATTTCTTGAGATTGCCGTCGATTTACGCCACCGTTTGGAGCAAGGCTGGTGGAGCTGGGTTTGTATCTCTTAGGGATTTTGATTGATACCAGTTTGGAGCTTTAGATCGATGAGTTGAAGGAGTGCGAAGCAGTTTCAGAGTTCGAATATCTTCGCGATTGTTGGCCGATAGTTCTTCCATTCTTTAGCAGCTTTGAGTAAGTAATTTCTTATCAATTTAAGCTTTGATTTAGAGCTGGATAGTGCTCTGTAGATTTGGGGTAGCTGTTTTAGGCTATGAATCTTTAGACTATAAGCTGGATGAGCTTCGAACTGAGTTGATTATTAGATATCTTGACAGATTTGAGCTTTTAAGCAGCTTCTATTGAGTTCATCGAGAGCTGCTGGGACAGTAAACCTGAGCGGGTTGTTGGTGCTCTGTCTTCGTAAGATCTGTTGAGGTATTAGCTACTGAGGAAGGTACGGATTTGAGCTTATTTAAACAGCTTTGGTATAAGAATGAGAATATTTCCAATGTGTTGAGAATGTTGTGACTGAGTGTTTACGTGGACTGTTTGCCTGATTGTGATTTGATTATATGTTCTGTTTAAGTACAATTTATGTATGTTAGTGGATTGATATTGACCGGCATTCACGCATACATATTGAGCCTGGATTTGATTGATGCCCAAATTGAGCTAGCGTTGTGATCGGTCAACTGAGTTGTCGTGCCTGAAGGGTCCAATGCTATCATCGAGGAGGTGGCCGGCTGAGCTGTCGTGCCTGAATACAATTGAACTGTGATGGTCGGCTGATTGTCGCACCTGAAGATCACGGATCGATGATTTCCACCGGCTGATTGGTTGTGCGTGGTGTTGAGGCTCCATTGAGATTTGAATTGCCAACTGAGTTGTTGGCCTTGGTTAACGTTGTTCTTTGGTACCCTCATGCATATCATGACTTGGAATATTGCATGTTTTATGAATTGCTGTTTTATGAGTGATCTTCGTACTGAGGTTTGACCTCGTTTATTTTCCCTGTTTTTGGGCTGCTTTGGTCTGTGTTGGCCTTTGCAGGTTCTTAAGGTAATCCAGTTGGACAGAGTGGAACGTCTGCTGGAAGATCCCCGCTTTGAGTCCCAGTTATGTATTTATGTATTGATATATTGAGCCAGGGGATGTCCTGTGCCTACAATATTTGATGGGATCTGTATTTGATACTTGTTGCCTATTGCTGTTGTATTTGGATTTTGAGCTTAAATCCTTATTTTGATTATGAACTTATTTTGAATGATATTTTGGATCAGGCCCAATTCAAAAATTTTTAAGCCCAAATCTTAATGCTTCCGCATAATTGTGCTTACTTGAGTATTTAATCTAGGTATTAGAGCACGGGGCCTGACAAATGTTATATCCAATTCCGCTCAGTTATAAGAACAAATCTATTTTCCCGTTTCAAAGAAAGAAAATTTTGTGAATTTGCGATTTAGTCAAGAAATATATTGGTTGTTTAATTTAAACCAAGTTCAAACTTTTAGTATCTTTCAATTAGAACCCCAAATTTATTAAATTAAGTTAGAAAAATTTCATTAGCTACAATTGGTATCAGAGCATGCTCCTTGAGATAAACACTTCTTCCAGTCTGAGACAGTTCTCGCCAGCCGCTTCTATCATCTTGTGAGTTTTATTTTCATGTTCTAGCATATAGTAATCTCCCATAATAGTATTGTGGTGGATTTGGGCTACGAATACAGATAATGGCAGGAAGAAGTAGTGGACGAAGAAGTACCATAGAAGGAGAGGGTGAAACCGAATAGAATAACCCTGTCCTAGCCAGCATGGCCCAATTACTGGAACGTTTGGTTGATCAAAACAATCCTGGCAATGGTCAACCTATAGGACGTATAGTTGGTCGTGAAGATCCACAGGAGAGGTTCAGAAGACAAGGACCTCAAGAATATTCGGGTTCAACTGATCCACTTATAGAAGGAAGCTGGATCAAATTGTTGGAAGTCATATTTTACTATCTACATCTAACTGACCAGGAGAGACCTCAATGTGCGATATATATGCTGAGGGGAGATGCAATTATCTGGTGGGAATGGGCCAAGTTGACAGTAGACTTGGAAATGCTCACCTGGGATGAATTCAAAAGGGTGTTTTATGATCAGTACTTCACAGTGGATGTGAGGGAGGAGCTGGAGAATGAATTTTTAACTCTTAAGAAAGAAGGTATGCCAGTATGGGATTATATCCGCAAATTCGATAGAGGATGTTACTTTGTTCCTCTAATAGGAACAAATACGGAGGTGAAGCTCCGACATTTTATTAATAAATTGAAGCCGATGATAAGACATGACATTAGGCTTGCGGAACCAGCTGATTACAGAGCAGGTGTAAACAAAGCCCTGCGAGCTGAGCAAGATTGGAAGGTGATTGATTATGATCGTCAATTGAAGCGTCAAGCCATAAAAAATAAATACCGCAGACAATCCAAGAATCCAAAAAACAATCAGCAAAGGCCTCAAGGAAAAGGACCCATACCAGCTCAACCGATCACCGCAGTTCCTAAAGCAGGAAACAAGCCAGTTTGTCCAACCTGTCAAAAGAATCATTCTGGTCAATGTCGATTGGGCCAGGATGGGTGTTATAGATGTGGCAAGCCAGATCAAATTGCAAGAAATTTCCCACAGAACAAACAATTCATCACCAGTAGAGCTTATGTGATGACAATAGATCAAGCTCAACCAGACTCTACTATGATTACAGGTAAAATTTTTGTTTCCAGTTTTCCTACTTTAGCTTTATTAGATTCTGGTGCAACGTATTCTTTTATATCAGTAAATTTTGCTAAGAATTTACCTATTCTACCTGAATTATTAGAAGTAGGATATTGTGTTAATATTTCCTCGGGAAAAAATTTATTAAACAATCATATTTTCGCAACTTATAACTTAAGATGCAGGGGATATTGTTTAAGAAGATTTAATAGTATTACCTATGTAACGCCCCAAAATCCATAGGACCACATATTTAACCATTTTCTATTTCAATGGCTTATTTGATATTGCGTATTTCAGCCTTAAGTTTATTTCGTTTGTTTTAACAGATGATTTTCAGTTGTTGCTTTGAGACATGACGTGGAAGGTTTCCAGGCAGCTGTCGCCCGAGCATAAACACGAGCAGATTCAGATTTTGGTTTAAAATGCCCTCAGCTGGACAAAAATAGTTCTTTTAAAATGTTTTGGTAAATATTTCAAATTCAAAATAATAGTAGGGAATATTTGACAAATTCTATTGAAAATGACAAGGGTTGGTAGGATCCCATGCCTAATCGAGTGTTAATACCTACTACAAGTCATATCCCGTATATGATTGTTTTCATAACAAGAGTTTCATCGTTGTCCAGAAATTTCTCTCTTTCTCTCTAAAAACTTCAAAGTGCTCGTAGTGGTGCTTGTGGAGAACTCCTGTTGAGACCCGCTGCTTCTGTGTTTCGCAGGTTTAAGGCAAGTAAAGGCTGATTCTTTCTACGCCATTTTAAAGCATATATTGTTCTTCAATTCATGATTGTTGTCTGTTTATGTTAAGATAAGTTATGTTCATGTTTAAGCATGTTTTAGGCAATGCTTGGATGATCCGGGTTTTCAAGTTTTGTTTCTGTTGCAAATTTTAAAGAGTGCTTCGATGAAGAAGATGAAAATGTTGTTTTAAAATGTTGAGCAATCGGGTTTAAGTAGTATGTTCACGAATGTTCTTCCTTCCGGTGGATGGTGACATCGGAACTTGACGCTATGTAATCGGAGTTGCTAGTCGAACCAGAAGTTAAGTCTGGTTTGATAGGCAACGGCTGATAGCGCAGCCGTCGTTTTGATGTTACAACACCAAGTTATACTCATTGGTTCCCCTTTTCAGCAGTTATCTTTCTGTTAAGAAAATTCTAAGTGTTGCGTTCAGCCGTTGATATTTGTATACATTCAGCCGTGAGTTGTCTTGCATCTGAATTGGGTTAGTCCTTCATTATTGTTTAACGTACAGCTGAGTTGCCTACGGTCAACAACCAACAGCTGATTTTTATCCAACAGCTGATTTTCTTAGAACCAGCAGCTGATTTTCTTAGAACCAGCAGCTGATTTTCATAGAACCAGCAGCTGATTTTCATAGAACCAACAGCTGATTCTTATCCAACGACTGATTCATTACCCAACGTCTGATTATTACACTAACGACGTCGTTTCATTTAATACATCTGTTTCAATCTTATCGAATATCCTTGCGTCTGTTTTACTATAATCATATTGTTTCCCTTAGCAACAGCTGATTCCTTTTAGCGATAAGTCTCAGCAGTAGAACCCGATACTCGACAAAGTTTTAAAGAAGTTTTAATGAAAGAATTTCGAAGCACTGTGAACCCGAACGATGATTTCAAAATCAAATTTCAACCAGCTATGAGTTTAAAGGAAGAACGTTTCAATTTAAGGATTTGTGGCATAGATAACAGATGGTCACCAACAGCTGATTCCTTTTAGCGATAAGTCTCAGCAGTAGAACCCGATACTCGACAAAGTTTTAAAGAAGTTTTAATGAAAGAATTTCGAAGCACTGTGAACCCGAACGATGATTTCAAAATCAAATTTCAACCAGCTATGAGTTTAAAGGAAGAACGTTTCAATTTAAGGATTTGTGGCATAGATAACAGATGGTCACCATGGAGGGGTGAGCAGCTGTCCAGATGTCAGTTGCCCCTTCACTACGAGCTAAATGCTAAGGCTGATATCATAGTCACTTGATCAGGTGAACCACGGACCTAAGGAGAGCTACTAAGCCATAAATTACAAGAAAATAAGAATGGGATCTGGGTCATCTTCCCCATTTTCAAGTTTAACGAAAGAAAGTTTATGAAAGCTGATGAATGACTTCCTTTAAACTATTTTGTTAAGTTACGATATGTTTAGATGTCTTCCTGCATTATGCGAAATTGTTATCTTCAGATTTTACTTGCTGAGCCCCTAGGCTAATTAGTTTTAAAATGGTGCAGGTGGGACAGAGCTGGGGCAGGCGGGAGGCAGCGACTGAACCAGCTATGGTGATTGTGTTTATCTACGGCCAATGTTTTTCCACAGCAGCTGTTGTTGTTTTTGATTTTTTGTTAAGTCTGTATTAGATCCATTACAACAATAGTGAATTCATATAGAATTTCAAAGTTGTAATATCGCATTTTGCACTTTTGTAACATCTGTTATTAAAGAAATTGTTTCAGCCGTTCTAGTATCTGGCGCCATATTATGTTTGTATTTGAATTTTGATTTAGTTATAAGAAATACATCTTATAACAATTCACATTCAGCCCTTCTTTTCTTTTTATTATTCTTTCGTGACCCCATGAGGATTGGGACGTCACAACCTATGCTTGATTTTGATTTGATATTGGGAATAGATTGGTTAACTAAGTATGGAACAATCACAGATTTTAAGCAGATAATTGTTGAGGTTAAAACACCCGGCGGGAGTTCATTTTTGTTCCAAGATGGTAGGCATGATAGAACTCCTAAGCTGGTATCGGCTCTGAAAGCCCATAGATATTTAAATAAGGGATGTCAAGGATGTTTAGTCAATGCTTAGTCAATATTGGAAGATAAGAAGTATAAACGGGAAGATGTTGAAGTAGTGAATGATTTTCCATACGTTTTTCCAGAAGACATATCAGGTATGCCACCAGTTCGGGAGTTAGATTTACTATTGATTTAGTACCTGAAACTGCTCCAGTTTCTAAGCCGCCTTACAGACTTGCTCATAAGGAAATGAAGGAGTTAAAAGATCAAATTCAAGATCTATTAGATAAAGTCTTCATCCGTCCCAGTACTTCACCGTGAGGAGCTCCAGTTTTATTTGTCAAGAATAAGGACGGGAGTATGCGTTTGTGTTTAGATTATAGGGAGTTGAATAATTTAACTTTTAAGAATAAATATCCTCTCCCTAGGATAGATGATTTGTTTGATCAACTACAATGAACTTATGTATTTTCAAAGATCGATCTCCGATCTGGTTATTGATGGCATACGGTGACGGATCCGGATCCCACTTCCCGGGGGCGCAGCGAAAATCAAAAATAGCCACGGAAAGCGTTCAATACATCAATAACAATCTACAAACATACATAGGGTGTTCATAGATTTGTTACCTTGCTGGCGTCTAGGCGCCTGGCTCCAACCAGATTTCACAGGGAAAATCTGGCTCTTGTCGGTAGGCGGCGGTAGATACTCCAATCAGGTCCACGACCGAAATCAATCTTCCTCCGTCAATCTGCACTAGAAGACTTGACAGAATTTGCCACGGACAGAATCACCTCGTCGCGGTGATCGAAACAAGTCCGATCACGAAACGGGCAACGGACGGCGGCGACACACGGCGGCGCAAGGCGGCGGCCGGCGGCGTGCCTGAGGTTGTGGAGAGGGGGCGGCCGAGAGTGTATATGGAGGCTAGGGTTTTAGTTATGAGTCTAGTGATTAAAATCCCTAATCAAACATTTGTATATATTAAATATACATGGGCTTGAACCGGCCCATTGGACTTGGGTCAGGCCCAAGTCCATATGAACATTCGGTTCATTTAAATCACTGCGGTTTCATCATAACTCCGATCGACAATCAGATCAGACCGATCGACTCAGTTTCCAAAACTGAATATTATGATGCGAAAATTTTTCAGATACCTAGTCCAAAAAGACAGTTTTGCCCCTCAATAGTGGGAAATCGCAATTTCACCCCTGTTGACCTTTAGGAAGTCGCACACCCTAAAATTCTCCTCATATGCTCAACATATTGAGCTCAGTTTCCGTGCGGGAATCATGAATCCAGTACTTGTGTAACCCTAAATGGTTCAGGGATACAGCTAGCCGTGAGCCCACAACCATTGTGCCTCCGAAATCACAATTTCGGACTGACCCATCGGATCATAGTAAAGCGCCTAGAAACATCGCCCCATGATCCCCTAGGTATCACTGATAGTGCCTGCAAGAACCAGTTGGTCGTGGTTAGTGTACAGTACGGTCCTTTCAACACATATATCCCGATCAGATCAACGACCATTGGTAAATCGAGAGTCGCTAGAGATCCGATAGCTATTCATACATCTTGGAGATCGAATAGTGACATCGCGAGTGTTACTAGGTAAACCCATTTACCTAAAACACTTCTAGTACTCTGGCCAGAGATTTATACACTATTATCTCCTCAGATAGCATAGGATATCCATGCATGTAAGCGAGCGGTGAATCCTCGACAATGAAGCATCGACTCCTACATGCATCGGGACCTCACCCAATTACGCTGCCTAAAGACCCCAAGTGAGTCGGAAAACGGGTAAAGTGAGATGCCTATCGTGTAGAGTCTCAATGACGTTTCGAGTAGTGAGGACTAATCAGTACAACCAAGACCTCGGACTTATCCACTCGACAAATGGTAACCACTTGGAAAGTCCGAACGAGGGTAGTTCGATAGATCACCAGGTCACTATCCATCTGCATGCTCAGAACATCACAATGTTCCCTACCAATGAAACATGGTACTTCGCATCGCAAATGCTAGTCTCAAGCTCGGGCGGCCTTATCCTCATTTTGATGGCCCAATCGACTAGGAACGAATTCAGAATGCACAGTGACTATTAGATGTGTTTCATGATAGCCATCATATCCACTATCACATCTAACATACACTATGGCGCATACTAGGTCTTTATCCAACGCAATTGTTAACATTATATAACATAATGAAAATAAAGAATGCCATAAATAAATGCGTATTTCATAAATAAAGACTGTCATATACAAGAGTCTATAAAACCCACATGCCATAAGTTGGCTAGTTGGGCATCTACTCTAACAATCTCCCACTTGCCCTATAGCCAACTACTCATCAAGCGCAGTCCCATTGTTTCGTGATGTTTTTCAAACAACGGTCCTGGCAAGGGCTTCGTAAGTGGATCAACAATGTTGTCCGCAGAGAAGACTCTCTCAACTTCTATGTCACCTCTAGACACAATATCTCGGATTATGTGGTATTTCCTCAGTATATGTTTGGATCTTTGGTGAGACCTAGGCTCCTTTGCTTGCGCAACGGCACCCATGTTGTCGCAGTACACCGGGACTGGACCAACTCCATCAGGAATGACGCCCAACTCTTGGACGAAATTCCTTATCCAAACCGCCTCCTTAGCAGCAGCTGATGTTGCGATGTACTCAGCCTCAGTGGTTGAATCCGCGATGGTGTCTTTCTTGGAACTCTTCCAAGAGACAGCACCACCATTGAGCATGAATACAAATCCAGAGGTAGACTTCGAATCATCCACGTCACATTGGAAGATATAATCAGTGTAGCCTTACAATTTCAGTTCACCACCCCCATAGACCATGAACATATTCTTAGTCCTTCATAAGTACTTAAGAATATCTTTCACAATTACCGCCGTTTCGAGCGCATAGCCCCAAAACGAGGTAGGAAGCTCAGTGAAGCTCATCATAGATCGAACCATGTCCAACAAGGTCCGATTACGACACTCCGCTACACCATTGAGCTGTGGTGTTGCCGGAGGGGTCCACTGTGATAGAATCCCATTCTCTTTTAGATAGTCTTGAAATTCAGCATTCAAGTATTCACTACCTCGATCGGATCGAAGTGCTTTAATACTTTTGCCCAATTTATTTTCTACTTCCACCTTGAATTCTTTGAACCTTTCAAAGGATTCAGACTTGTGCTTCATTAAGTACAAGTACCCATACCTAGAGTGATCGTCGGTAAAGGTGATGAAGTATGTGTGACCGTATTTAGTACCAATACTAAGCGGACCACACACATCAGTATGGATCAAATCCAATAGGCCTTGGGCACGTTCAGGCTTGCCCTTGAATGGTTGTTTAGTCATCTTTCCCTTGAGACAAGATTCACAAGTTGGTAGAGAGTTAATGTCTGATAGATCAAACATGTCACTCCTAACTAACTTGTTCATCCTACTTAGATAAATATGACCTAGCCTAGCGTGCCAAAGTTATGCTGGGTTTAAGCTATCGTATTTCCTTTTAATTGTTGTTGTATGTGTTTCCACATCGCGAGTTGGAACTGGTTTTAATTTTAAGGTGTACAGATCGTTTTCGCATTCCCCAATACCAATCAAACATTCATTCTTGTTAATATTGCAAATCGAATTAGCAAACATACAAGAATATCCATCACTATCAAGCATAGAAACAGAAATAATGTTCTTTATTAATTCGGGAACAAATAAAACATCCTTCAATAACAACTTAAAATTTGACGATAGAAATAAATAGACACCCCCTATAGCTACTGCAGCAACTCTTGATCCATTGCCAAGCCTCAAGTGGGTCTCACCCTCTCTAAGACCTTATGCTCACTTCCTACAGATGTGAAACCCTCAGGTTGCGTCATATAGATCTCTTCCTTAATGTTTCCATTAAAGAACGTAGTTTTCACATCCATTTGCCATATCTCATAGTCGTACCATGCGGCTTTGGCAAGTAAGATTCTAGTTGACTTGAACATTGCGACTGGTGAGAAGGTTTCATCATAGTCAACACCTTGCCTTTGAGTGTAACCTTTCGCGACCAGTCGTGCCTTGTAGGTCATTACCTTACCATCAGGCCCAAGTTTCCTCTTGTATACCCATTTACACCCAATAGGAACAATTCCTTCGGGAGGGTTAACGAGAGTCCAAACTTGGTTCGCATGCATTGAGTCAAACTCAGACTGCATTGCTTCAAGCCACAAACTAGAATCAGCATCAGAAATTGCCTCCTTGAAAGTTCTTGGATCGCATCCAACAACTTGATCACTCTGATCATCTTCAAGAAGGAAACCATATCTTTCAGGAGCCCTAGGAATCCTTTCTGATCTCCTAGGTGCGACCATTTCTGGCACTGGCTCTGGAGGCGCAGGAGATTCACTCGGTACTTCAGTTGGTTCTCGAACCTCTTCGAGTTCTACTATTTTACCCTTTCTATCAAGTAGAAATTCCCTTTACATAAAGGTGGCATTCCTAGAAACAAACACTTTTGTTTCGTTGGGATAGTAGAAGTAGTATCCAATGGAATTCTTTGGATACCCAACGAAGTAACATAAGATGGATCTCGTATCCAGATTATCTCCCACTGTCTGCTTCACGTAAGCAGGACATCCCCAAATCCTCAT
>KV014048.1:263250-293173 GCA_001598015.1 Dorcoceras hygrometricum
TCAACATATTGAGCTCAGTTTCCATGCGGGAATCATGAATCCAGTACTTGTGTGACCCTCAATGGTTCAGGGATACAGCTAGCCGTGGGCCCACAACCATTGTGCCTCCGAAATCATAATTTCGGACTGACCCATCGGATCATGGTAAAGCGCCTAGCAACATCACCCCATGATCCCCTAGGTATCATTGATAGTGCCTGCAAGAACCAATTGGTCGTCGTTAGCGTACAGTACGGTCCTTTCAACACATATATCCCGATCACATCAACGACCATTGATAAATCGAGAATCGCTAGAGATCCGATAGCTATGCATACATCTTGGAGATCGAATAGTGACATCGCGAGTGTTACTAGGTAAACCCATTTACCTAAAACACTTCTAGTACTCTGGCCAGAGATTTATACACTATTATCTCCTCAGATAGCATAGGATATCCACGCATGTAAGCGAGCGATGAATACTCGACAACGAATCATCGACTCCTACATGCATCGGGACCTCACCGCCGCCTAAAGACCCCAAGTGAGTCGGCAAACGGGTCAAAGTGAGACGCCTATCATGTAGAGTCTCAATGACGTTTCGAGTAGTGAGTACTAATCAGTACAACCAAGACCTCGGACTTATCCACTCGACAAATGGTAACCACTTGGAAAGTCCGAACGAGGGTAGTTCGATAGATCACCAGGTCATTATCCATCTGCATGCTCAGAACATCACAATGTTCCCTACCAATGAAACATGGTACTTCGCATCGCAGATGCTAGTCTCAAGCTCGGGCGGTCTTATCCTCATTTTGACGGCCCAATCGACTAGGAACGAATTCAGAATGCACAGTGACTATTAGATGTGTTTCATGATAGCCATCATATCCACTATCACATCTAACATACACTATGGTGCATACTAGGCCTTTATCCAACGCAATTGTTAACATTATATAACATAATGAAAATAAAGAATGCCATAAATAAATGCGTATTTCATAAATAAAGACTGTCATATACAAGAGTCTATAAAACCCACACGCCACAAGTTGGCTAGTTGGGCATCTACTCTAACAGTTATCACCAGCTTAGAGTAAAAGATGTCGACGTATACAAGACAGCCTTTAGAACACGTTATGGCCATTACGAATTCTTAGTATTGCCCTTTGGATTAACTAATGCTCCTGATGTGTTCATGGATTTAATGAATAGGGTGTTCCAACCTTTTGTAGATAGATTCGTGATTGTTTTTATTGATGATCTTATTTACTCTAAGAGAAGAGACGAACACGCAGACCAGCTTAGAGTAATATTGAAAATTTTGAGGACTAATAAATTGTTTGCTAAATTTAGTAAATGTGAATTTTGGATTAAAAAGTTGGTGTTTCTTGGTCATATAAATTCTGAGAATGGGGTAGAAGTAGATCTATCCAAAGTTGAAGCAGTTCGGGAATGTCCTGTTGTTGGGAAACTGTGGCGGATCCGGATCCCGTCTCCCGGCGGCGCAGCGGAAGTTTAAAATTTAATCGTCTGGAAACGTTCAATACAATAACATGCTATAAACCATTCATAGGATGATTAGTAGATTACCTTGCTGGCGACTTGCGCCTGGCTCCAATCGGAATTACAAGAAGACCGGCTCTTCACGGTAGGCGGCTGTAGATTCGTCAATCAGGTCCACGACCGAAAGGGAGACTCCTTCGTCAACCTGCACTAGAAGACCTGACGAGATCAATGCGGACGGAAACTCCTCGAAAAGTTGGCCGGAGCAACTCCGGCGAGAGGCGGCGGCGGCGGCGGCGGCGGCATGGTGGCCGACGGCGACGGCGGCTAGTGAGGAGAGGGAAGGGGGCGGCCGAAACTTAGGAGCTAGGGTTAGGTGTTTTGTTGTTATGAATTAAGCCATAATCACACATTAGTATATATTAAATATACTTGGGCTTGAACCGGCCCATTGGACTTGGGTCAGGCCCAAGTCCATATATGAACATTCGGTTCGTTTAATTCATTGCCCGATCAGACCGATCGACTCAATTTCCAAAACTGAATATTATGATGCGAAAAAGGATTTTTCAGATCACCTAGTCCAAATGACAGTTTTGCCCCTCAACAGTGGAAAATCACGATTTGACCCCTATTGACTTTTAGGAAGTCGCACTCCCTAAAATCCTCCTCAAGTGCTCAACACATTGAGCTCAGTTTCCGTGCGGGAATCACGAATCCAGTACTTGTGTGACCCTCAATGGTTCAGGGATACAGCTAGCCGTGGGCCCACAACAATTGCGGCTCCGAAATCACAATTTCGGACTTGCCCAACGGATCATGGTAAAGCGTCTAGCAACATCGGCCCATGATCCCCTAGGTATCACTGATAGTGCGTGCAAGAACCAGTTGGTCATGGTTAGCGTACAGTACGATCCTTTCAATCCATATATCCCGATCAGATCAACGACCATTGGTAAATCGAGAGTCGCTAAAGATCCGATAGCTATGCATACATCTTGGAGATCGAATAGTGACATCGCGAGTGTAACTAGGTAAACCCATTTACCTAAAACACTTCTAGTACTCTGGCCAGAGATTTATACACTATTATCCCCTCAGATAGCATAGGATATCCACGCATGTAAGCGAGCGGTGAATCCTCGACAACGAAGCATCGACTCCTACATGCATCGGGATCTCACCCAATCCCGCCGCCTAATGACCCCAAGTGAGTCGGAAAACGAGTCAAAGTGAGACGCCTATCATGTAGAGTGTCAATGACGTTTTGAGTCGTGAGGACTAATCAGTACAACCAAGACCTCGGACTTATCCACTCGACAAATGGTAACCACTTGGAAAGTCCGAACGAGGGTAGTTCGATAGATCACTAGGTCACTATCTATATGCATGCTCAGAACATCACAATGTTCCCTACCAATGAAACATGGTACTTCACATCGCAGATACTAGTCTCAAGCTCGGGCGGCCTTATCCTCATTTTGACGGCCCAATCGACTAGGAACTAATTCAGAATACACAGTGACTATTAGATGTGTTTCATGATAGCCGTCACCCACTATCACATCTAACATACACTATGGTGCATTCTAGGTCTTTATACAACACAATTGTTAACATTATATAAGCATAATGAAGATAAAGAATGCCATAAATAAATGCGAATATCATATATAAAGATCGTTTCATACAAGAGTCTATGAACCCACACGCCACAAGTTGGCTAGTTGGGCATCTACCCTAACACCTGTACCTAAGAGCGTTACAGAGGTTCGTAGTTTCTTAGGTCTTGCAGGTTATTATCAGTGTTTTATAGAAGGATTCTCAAAGATAGATATCCCTTTAACGTCATTGAACAAAAAAATTGTTAAGTACGATTGGTCCCCAGAATTCCAGTCCAGCTTGAGAGGTTAAAGCAGGAATTGATAGAAGCCCCTGTTTTAACATTACCATCATGAAAAGGGAATTACATGATCTATACGGATGCATCGAAGACAGGTTTAGGAGCTATTTTAATGCAAGATAAAAGAGTGATTTCCTATGCTTCTACGAAGCTGAAGATTCATGAAAAGAATTATCCTACGCATGACCTGGAGCTAGCAGCAGTGGTTTTCTCATTGAATATTTGGAGGCACTACCTTTATGGGAAAAAATGCGAAATTTTTACATACCACTAAAGCCTCAAGTAATTCTTTACCCAGAAGGAGCTAAACATGAGGCAAAGAAGATGGCTCGAACTGGTTAAAGACTATGATTGCGTGATTAGCTATCACCCTGGCAAAGCAATAGTAGTAGCAGATGCATTAAGAAGAAGAGCCATGGGATTAGCTCACTTTCAGTTCAGATACCATTAGCGAAAAAATCGAAAGATTTGAGCTGGAAGTAGTTATGCAAAAGTGTGTAGCAAGAGTAGCTGTGCTTACAATCCAATCTATGCTAAAAGATCGAATTAGAATGCTCAAGCAAGGGATGAGAAACTACTTAAAAGGAAGCAAAAAGATGAAGAAAGTGTTAGAGTAGATGCCCAACTAGCCAACTTGTGGCGTGTGGGTTTTATAGACTCTTGTATGAAACGATCTTTATATATGATATTCGCATTTTGTTTATGGCGTTCTTTATTTTCATTATGATTATAATGTTAACAATTGTGTTGGATAAAGACCTAGAATGCACCATAGTGTATGATTAGATGTGATAGTGGGTATGACGGCTATCATGAAACACATCTAATAGTCACTGTGTATTCTGAACTTGTTCCTAGTCGATTGGGCCGTCAAAATGAGGATAAGGCCGCTCGAGCTCGAGACTAGTATCTACGATGCGAAGTACCGTGTTTCATTGGTAGGAAACATTGTGATGTTCTGAGCATGCAGATAGATAGTGGCCTGATGATCTATCGAACTACCCTAGTTCGGACTTTCCAAGTGGTTACCATTTGTGGAGTGGAAAAGTCCGAGGTCTTGGTTGTACTGATTAGTCCTCACTACTCGAAACATCATTGAGACTCTACATGATAGGCGTCTCACTTTGACCCGTTTGCCGACTCACTTGGGGTCATTAGGCGGTGGGATTGGGTGAGATCCCGATGCATGTAGGAGTCGATGCTTCGTTGTAGAGGATTCACCGCTCGCTCTAATGCGTGGATATCCTATGCTATCTGAGGGGATAATAGTGTATAAATCTCTGGCCAGAGTACTAGAAGTGTTTTAGATAAATTGGTTTACCTAGTAACACTCGCGATGTCACTATTCGATCTCCAAGATGTATGCATAGCTATCGGATCTCTAGCGACTCTCGATTTATCAATGGTCGTTGATCTGATCGGGATATATGTGTTGAAAGGACCGTACTGTACGCTAACCACGACCAACTGGTTCTTGCAGGCACTATCAGTGATACCTATGGGATCATGGGGCGATGTTGCTAGGCGCTTTACCATGATCCGTTGGGCAAGTCCGAAATTGTGATTTCAGAGCCGCAATGATTGTGGGCCCACGGCTAGCTGTATCCCTAAACCATAGAGGGTCACACAAGTACTGGATTCATGATTCACGCACGGAAACTGAGCTCAATGTGTGGATCATAAGAAGAAAATTTTAGGGAGTGCGACTTCCTAAAAGTCAACAGGGGTCAAATTGCGATTTCCCGCTGTTGAGGGGCAAAACTGTCATTTTGGACTAGGTATCTGAAAAATTGTTTTTCACGTCATAACATTCAGTTTTGGAAACTGATTCGATCGGTCCGATCTGATCGTCGATCGGAGTTATGATGAAACCGCAGTGAATTAAACGAACCGAATGTTCACATGGACCTGGGTTGGACCCATGTCCAATGGGCCGGTTCAAGCCCATGTATATTGATTATATACTAAATATTGATTAGGGCTTTGATCACTTAAGACTAATACTCTAAACCCTAGCCTCCATAGACCTAAGAAACGGCCGCCCCCTTCCTCTCATAGCCACGCCGCCGCCGGCCGCCACCCTTCGCTGGACTTGTTCCGGCCATCGTGAAGAGGTGTTTCCGTCCGTGCAAAATCCATCAGCTTTCTAGTGCAGACTGATTGGAGGAAGATTGAATCCGGTCGTGGACCTGATTGACGATCTACCGCCGCCTACAGTTTGAAGTGCCGGTTTCCTCGTGAAACTGGTCGGAGCCAGGCGCCTAGACGCCAGCAAGGTGACAATATCTAACATCCTATGTATGATTATGTTGCCTTTATTAATGTATTGAACACTTTCCGAGCAATTTTTGTTTTTCGCTGCGCCCCGGGAAGTGGGATCCGGATCCGCCACCGCTATTGCCAACAGTGGTATCAGAGCACAGGCTCGGACCTTCAATACATCGTTGCCTGAATTGCGTCTAGATCTCGATTTTGGAATCAAACAAAAAAAATTTTTGAGAATCGGCCGCAGCGCCGCCGCGCATGGCGGCGCCACACTGCGAGCTCAAGCGCGCGCGATCACATGCACGCCGACCGTGCATGGCGGCCAATTTCTTGCTCCGCCTCGCGCGATGGTCGCACGCATGATGGCCGCTGGTCTAGCGCACCAGGTTGCACGGAGATCGCGCATGGCGGCCGCTGTTCCGCGCAAATTGTTGCGCTGATGGTTGCTGCCCCTTAGCGCACTGGTTGTGTGACATTGAAGAAGGAGGCGCGCTGCCATGCGCCGCCATGGGCGAGGCGCGCTGCCATGCGCCGCCATGGGCGAGGCGCTACCGCGTATGTCGCGGCCAAGCGCGCGGCCTTGTGCCGCGCGCAACATGTTGGCGGCGTTCCGCCGCCGTGCGGCCACCGTCGGGCGAATCTCCGGCAGTGTTGCGACGGCTGATTTCTTCTAGGTTTAGTTCGGGCCTGTCCCGGGCAGCCCATGAAGCTTTTGGGCCGATATTCGATATCGGGCCGATTTTGGTCGATTTTGAAATTTTTGAGATTTTGGGCCCTAAATTGTTTTAGGCCCAATATGATGCAATTAAAACTGCAAAATATGATTTTAGTTATGAAATATGATTTTGTAATTAAAATATGATTTTGTTGATTAAAATGTGATTTTATCGACAAAATGCGATTTTATTATAAAATACGATTTTATGATTAAAATATGATTTTGTGGTAAATAATTTTATTATTTAATTTATGCATATTAATTAGATTGATTGCATGTTTGGGATGATCGAGAGCCGTGCCCAATGTGTTAGGTGTATGCTTTAGGTTTTGCGATTACGGTTGTATTTAATATTGTTGATTATCATTTTATTAAAGTGGGTCTGTTTGTGGCCCGTTCCCACCCCTTATAATTGTATCCCTTACTTGTCATGGCAATTTAAATGTAAATTACTAGATTTAGTGGGAGGACATTTGAAGATGGTAGGCCGATGACGATCAAGGATATTGAAGACCGAAGATCTGTAAAACCGGAAGCAATTGTAATAGGATTGCATTGCATATTGCATTTCACCTAGGATTGGACCCAGGTCCGTGATTGGCAACCACGGACCGCATAGCTCTCGCGATCGATCATCCCAAAGTTAGTTATATATTTGATATATATGTTGAATCCGCATGTTTTAAATTTTGATTTAAAATTGCATGAGACCAAATTTTTGAAAATAAAATCGCTCGTTTTAAATACGATTTAAAACTAATATCAAGATTAAAAGTTTATTCGATAAACTAACGGGCCTTGATATCACGCTTCCACACGAGCTGTCTGTGGATGTTCTTCTCCTCTCACTACCCGCTGCATTCGACCCCTTTTGTGGTCAACTTCAACAAGAACAAGCTGGCAGCCACCCTTGACGAGGTGGTTAACATGCTTGTAGTTTTCAAAGGAACCATAAAGAAGGACAAGCCCGTCCTCCTTATGGGCTCTTCTTCCTCTGCGAAGAAGGGGCCCAGACGCAAGGGTAAGAAGCGTTCTGCCCCTGCGAAGGAAGAAAAGTCCCCAAGAAGCCCAAGGCAATGGCTTCCAAGCCAAACAAGATTGAGGATGTTTGCCACCACTGCCACAAGCCTGGGCATTGGAGGAGGAACTGCAAGGAGTACCTCGAGCAGTTGCAAACTGCGAAAGTTATGTTCTATATCGAAATAAATATGTCTCTTAATTCGACTTCTTGGGTACTTGATACCGGATGTGGATCTCATATCTACAATGATTTGCAGGTGATGACAAGAAGCCGACTTCTTAGAGAGGGTGAGACCCACTTGAGGCTGGGCAATGGAGCAAGAGTTGCTGCAGTAGCTATAGGAGATATTTATTTATTTCTGTCTTCTGATTTTAAGTTGTTATTGAGAAACGTTTTTTTTGTTCCCGAATTAATAAAGAACATTATTTCTGTTTCTATGCTTGATAGTGATGGATATTCTTGTATGTTTGCTAATTCGATTTGCAATATTTACAAGAATGAATGTTTAATTGGAATTGGGGAACGCGAAAACGATTTATACACCTTAAAATTAAAAGACGTTCCAACTCGCGATGTCGAAACACATACAACAACGATTAAATGGAAATACGATAACTTAAACCCAGCACAACTTTGGCACGCTAGGCTATGTCATATTTCTCTAAGTAGGATGAACAAGTTAGTTAGGAGTGACATGTTTGATATGTCAGACATTAACTCCCTACCTACTTGTGAGTCCTGTCTCAAAGGAAAGATGACAAAGCAACCCTTCACGGGCAAGGGTGAGCGTACTCAAGGCCTATTGGATTTGATCCATACTGATGTGTGTGGTCCATTTAGTATTGGTACTAAATACGGTCACACATACTTCATCACCTTTACCGACGATTACTCTAGGTATGGGTACTTGTAATTAATGAAGCACAAGTCTGAATCATTTGAAAGGTTGGCTGAAGTAGAAAATCAATTAGGCAAAAGTATTAAATCACTTCGATCCGATCGAGGTGGTGAATACTTGAGTGCTGAGTTTCAAAACTATCTGAAAGAGAATAGGATTCTCGCACAGTGGACCCCTCCGGCCACACCACAGCTCAATGGTGTAGCGGAGCGTCGTAATCGAACTTTGATGGACATGGTTCGATCTATGATGAGCTTCACTGAGCTTCCTACCTCGTTTTGGGGCTATGCGCTCGAAACGGCGGTAATGTTGTTGAACAATGTCCACATAAAGGCAGTGGATAAGACTCCATATGAGATGTGGATGGGAAAACCACCCAAATACTCATACATGAGAATTTGGGGATGTCCTGCTTACGTGAAGCAGACAGTGGGAGATAAGCTGGATACGAGATCCATCTTATGTTACTTCGTTGGGTATCCAAAGAATTCCATTGGATAATACTTCTACTATCCCAGCGAAACAAAAGTGTTTGTTTCTAGGAATGCCACCTTTATGGAAAGGGAATTTCTACTTGATAGAAAAGGCAAGATAGTAGAACTCGAAGAGGTTCGAGAACCAATTGAAGTACCAAGTGAATCTCCCGCACCTACAGAGCCAGTACCAGAAATGGTCGCACCTATGAGATCCGAAAGGGTCCCTAGGGCTCCTGAGAGATATGGTTTTCTCCTTGAAAATGATCAAGGTGATCAAGTTGTTGGATCTGATCCAAGAACTTTCAAGGAGGAAATTTCCGATGCTGATTCTAATTTGTGGCTTGAAGCAATGCAGTCTGAGTTTGACTCAATGCATGCGAACCAAGTTTGGACTCTTGTTAACCTTCCCGAAGGAATTGTTCCTATTTGGTGCAAATGGGTATACAAGAGGAAACTTGGGCCTGATGGTAAGGTAATGACCTACAAGGCACGACTGGTCGCGAAAGGTTACACTCAAAGGCAAGGTGTTGACTATGATGAAACCTTTTCACCAGTCGCAATGTTCAAGTCGATTAGAGTCATACTAGCCATAGCCGCATGGTACGACTATGAGATATGGCAAATGGATGTGAAAACTGCATTCCTTAATGGAAATATTAAGGAAGAGATCTATATGACGCAGCCTGAGGGTTTCACATCTGTGGGAAGTGAGCATAAGGTATGCAAACTTCAGAGATCGATCTACGGTCTCAAACAAGCATCGAGAAGTTGGAACCTGAGGTTCGATGAAACAATTAAGGAATTTGGTTTCATCAAGAATCCCGAGGAGCCATGTGTATATAAGAAGGTAGTTAAAAGCGCTGTGACATTCCTCGTACTTTATGTTGATGACATTCTACTCATTGGGAATGATGTAGGAATGCTGCAGTCAAGTAAAGTATGGTTGTATAGTAGATTCTCGATGAAGGACATGGGTGAAGCATCCTATATTCTTGGAATACAGATCTATCGGGATAGCTCTAAATAGATTCTCGGACTCACCCAAGCTACCTACATGGAAACATACTTAAGCGGTTCTCTATGGAAGAGTCCAAGAGAGGACACCTACCTATGTGCCACGGGGTCACTCTATCTAAGTCTATGTGTCCGAATACTGATAAGGAGATAGAGAGTATGACACGTGTGCCATATGCCTCGGCAATAGGTAGTATTATGTATGGCATGATCTCAACTAGACCGGATGTCGCATATGCTCTGAGTGTCACGAGCCGCTACCAGGCCAACCCCGGCCAATTGCATTGGAAGGCTGTGAAGGATATTCTTAAGTACTTGCGAAGGACTAAGAATATGTTCATGGTCTATGGGGGTGGTGCACTGAAATTGGAAGGCTACACTGATTCTAGCTTCCAATGTGACGTGGATGATTCGAAGTCTACCTCTGGATTTGTATTCATGATCAATGGTGGTGCTGTCTCTTGGAAGAGTTCCAAGCAAGACACCATCGCGGATTCAACCACTGAGGCTGAGTACATCGCAGCATCAGCTGCTGCTAAGGAGGCGGTTTGGATAAGGAATTTCGTCCAAGAGTTGGGCGTTATTCCTGATGGAGTTGGTCCAGTCCCGGTGTACTGCGACAACACGGATGCCGTTGCACAAGCAAAGGAGCCTAGGTCTCACCAAAGATCCAAACATATACTTAGGAAATACCACATAATCCGGGATATTGTGGCTAGAGGTGAGATAGCAGTTGAGAGAGTCGCCTCTGCGGACAACGTTGCTGATCCACTTACGAAGCCCTTGCCAGGACCGTTGTTTGAAAAACATCTCGAAACAATGGGACGCGTCTGATGAGTAGTTGGCTATAGGGCAAGTGGGATATTGTTAGAGTAGATGCCCAACTAGCCAACTTGTGGCGTGTGGGTTTTATAGACTCTTGTATGAAACGATCTTTATATATGATATTCGCATTTTGTTTATGGCGTTCTTTATTTTCATTATGATTATAATGTTAACAATTGTGTTGGATAAAGACCTAGAATGCACCATAGTGTATGATTAGATGTGATAGTGGGTCTGACGGCTATCATGAAACACGTCTATTAGTCACTGTGTATTCTGAACTTGTTCCTAGTCGATTGGGCCGTAAAAATGAGGATAAGGCCGCCCGAGCTCGAGACTAGTATCTGCGATGCAAAGTACCGTGTTTCAATGGTAAGGAACATTGTGATTTTTTGAGCATGCAGATAGAAAGTGACCTGGTGATCTATCGAACTATCCTCGTTCGGACTTTCCAAGTGGTTACCATTTGTCGAGTGGAAAAGTCCGAGGTCTTGGTTGTACTGATTAGTCCTCACTACTCGAAACGTCATTGAGACTCTAAATGATAGGCGTCTCACTTTGACCCGTTTGCCGACTCACTTGGGGTCATTAGGCGGTGGGATTGGGTGAGATCCCGATGCATGTAGGAGTCGATGCTTCGTTGTCGAGGATTCACCGCTCGCTCTCATGCATGGATATCCTATGCTATCTGAGGGGATAATAGTGTATAAAGCTTTGGCCAGAGTGCTAGAAGTGTTTTAGGTAAATGGGTTTACCTAGTTACACTCGCGATGTCACTATTCGATCTCCAAGATGTATGCATAGCTTTCGGATCTCTAGCGACTCTCGATTTACCAATGGTCGTTGATCTGATCGGGATATATGTGTTGAAAGGACCGTACTGTACGCTAACCACGACCAACTGGTTCTTGCCGGCACTATCAGTGATACCTATGGGATCATGGGGCGATGTTGCTAGAAGCTTTACCATGATCCGTTGGACAAGTCCGAAATTGTGATTTCGGAGCCGCAATGGTTGTGGGCCCACGGCTAGCTGTATCCCTGAACCATTGAGGGTCACACAAGTACTGGATTCATGATTCCCGCACGGAAACTGAGCTCAATGTGTTGAGCATAAGAAGAGGATTTTAGGGAGTGCAACTTCCTAAAAGTCAACAGGGTTCAAATTGCGATTTCCCGCTGTTGAGGGGCAAAACTGTGGACTAGGTATCTGAAAAATTGTTTTTCACGTCATAACATTCAGTTTTGGAAACTGATTCGATCGGTCCGATCTGATCGTCTAATGGAGTTATGATGAAACTGCAGTGAATTAAACGAACCGAATGTTCACATGGACCTGGGTTTGACCCAAGTCCAATGGGCCGGTTCAAGCCCATGTATATTGATTGTATACTAAATATTGATTAGGGCTTTGATCACTTAAGACTAATACTCTAAACCCTAGCCTCCATAGACCTAAGAAATGGCCGCCCCCTTCCTCTCATAGCCACGCCGCCGCCGGCCACTCCAAGTGCCGCCGCCGGCCGCCGCCCTTCGCCGGACTTGTTCCGGCCATCGTGAAGAGGTGTTTCCGTCCGTGCAAAATCCATCAGCTTTCTAGTGCAGGCTAATTGGAGGAAGATTGAATCTGGTCGTGGACCTGATTGAAGATCTACCGCCGCCTACAGTTTGAAGTGCCGGTTTCCTCGTGAAACTGGTCGGAGCCAGGCGCCTAGACGCCAGAAAGGTGACAATATCTAACATCCTATGTATGATTATGTTGCCTTTATTAATGTATTGAACACTTTCCGGGCAATTTTTGTTTTCCACTGCGCCACGGGAAGTGGGATCCGGATCCGCCACCGTTATTCCCAACAGAAAGAGGTGGAAATCATTATACTACAGCAGAAGGAATTGTGAAATATCATGATAGGTTGTGGGTGCCACGAGCTAATAACTTGAACAATGACATTATGAATGAAGCCCATAACACTCCTCATTCAATTCACCCAGGAGGAACGACGATGTATAAAGATTTTCAACAGCTGTTTTGGTGGTCGGGAATGAAAAGAGTCTCCAAATTTGTTTATGAGTGTTTGACATTCCAGCAAGTAAAATCAGAGCATCAGAGACCAGCTGTGATGTTAAAACCCCTACCTATACCAGTGTGGAAATGGGACAACATTGCGATGGATTTCGTAGTTGGTTTACCAAGAACACTCCTTGGATTTAACTCTATTTGGGTTATAATTGATAGATTAACCAAATCAGCTCACTTCTTACCAGTGAAGACAACATATTATGTAAATAAGTATTTTGAGCTGTATGTGAAAGAAATAGTGAAGCTCCGTGGAATTCCAAGTTCTATAGTATCAGATCGAGATCCCAGATTCACTTCTATGTTCTGGAAAAGCTTACATAGAGCCATGGGGACTAAGTTAACCTTCAGTACAACTTTCCATCCGCAAACGGATGGACAATCTGAAAGAGTGATTCAAACACTGGAGGATTTTCTTCGTGCATGTACTCTAGATTTTGCAGAAAGCTGGGATTCTAAATTGCCCTTATTTGAGTTCACGTACAACAATAGTTACCAGACTTCAATAGAAATGGCTCCATAGAAGCATTGTATGGCAGAAAGTGTAGATCACCGATACATTGGGATGATGTAGGTGAAAGAACAGAGATAGGACCTAATATGTAGAACAGACTGCAGAAGCCATCAAAAGAATACGTGATCTAATGAAGACAACATAGATGATAAAAAAGAGCTATGTTGATAGCCACCGCAGAGAGCTGAATTTCGACGTAGGAGATCACGTATTTATGAAAGTAGCACCCATGAAGGGTGTAATGAGATATGGACGAAAAGGTCAGCTGAGTCCCATATATATTGGACCATTCGAGATTCTTGAATGAATCGGGACATTAGCTTATCGTCTAGTATTTCCACAAGATTTATCAGCAGTTCACAATGTATTCTATATATCAGCTCTCAGGAAATACATTTCGAACCCATCACATGTGTTAAGGTACGAGCCTATCCAGTTTGCACCCAACTGACCTATGAAGAAGCACCAGTTAAGATTTTTTAAGAGAGAATCATAATTTAAGAAATAGAAGTGTAACATCCCGAAATTCGGATTACGTAGAAATGAGTGCATGACTAGGGGGAAAATATTTTTAGATGATTACATGCCTTATTATAGATTTATTTATGATTTTATGCTGCATGGTATGCATGTGTTGTTTTTCAGCCTGCTTGAGCTACGGACGTGAGGACGAGATTAGGGTCGACCGGAATGAAAATAAATTGAGATTTTAAGTCATGGGATTTTGAAGAATGAATTTATTTTATTTTAAGCAACAATTTCTGAAAATTTGGATTTTTATAATTATTTTGGAGGGGAACCCGTTTTTCGCCTATACGGGCTGTTTTATGGGCTTTTAAGATGTTTTAAATTGTGAGTAGGCTTCAATTTCGAAATTTAAACCCTTTTCAAGGCCAAGATAAAGTTTTTATTATCCTTTCATTTAAAAGTAGGGGCAAACACGTCAATTTTTATCCCTTTTCCTTAATTAAATCATAGAGGTCAATTATGTCACATTGCATTATTTATAAACACCAAGTTTAATCAAACCTAGCCCTTAAACCTTCAACCAGCCGTCCTCCCCTTCCTCTACAACACAAAACTTTCGAAATTCATCCATTCTTTGTCAAATTTGGTGATCCAAAGCCGGTGGTGCCCCGATCTTGCGTCTACAACGTCGGTAACTCGCAGATGTCTATTCTATCCAAGCCAGGAATATAATATCTATTCCTTTTCTCACCATTTAAGCCATAGTAAACTGTTTTTAAAGTTTAATGCATGAATTGTATGTGATTTATGTAGATCTATGCACAATTGTTTTAGATCCATGCATGTTCCATAGTTTTCAAAACGTTTTTGATTCGTTCTTGTGATGCTTCGGTCATGATCGGTTCATGGGGCTTAGTTTTTGATCCAAGGGTTGTCCAGGTAGTTAGTACATCGAGTTAGGATCACGTAGTTCCAAACGAGAAGCGATTTGGTCAATTAATGAATTAGTTATGAATTTTCTAATAAGCATGTGTCCTAGCTTATCGTATGTGCGCGACAGTAGAGTTTTTGGGTTTGGGTAAGAGGCTCTATGCGGTCTGCATGCTTTTGGTCGATTTCATGGGATATAATATTGAGTTAGGATCACGTAGGTCCAAATGGGGGGCGATTTGGTCGAGAAACGAATTAGTTATGATTTTTATGGCTAGAACATGTCCTGGTTGAAGTCTGTGCACGAACAGTGAGCTTGCGGGCGTCGGGTTCATCACATACTGATTGTTTTTGAGTTTAGTTTATTCCACTGACTAGTATATTGAGTTAGGATGATGTGGGTTGAAACAGTGGGTGATTTGGTTAAGAAATGTATTTTTAATAATTTTTACCGTTTTGTCGCTCGTATTGAGCCTCGTCGGGTCGTTTTTGTGAAAATTAAGATTTCGAGGCTTAGGGGCTGCTAAAGTTCGTGAATGATTTTATTGATATTTTAAACATATTTTAAGATGTTTGCCAGCATTTTTAGAATTTATTTGATTTATGGGATTTTTGGCAATTTTAGCGTATTGGGCCGAATATTTTAAAGTCAAAATTTTAAAGTCAAAATCCTTGTATTTATGGGTCTAATACTTTTATCAAATTTTAAAGTCAAATTTTGGTCATTGGTTTTTAAATGTTTGAATTTTTAGCAAAGGATGGAGTAAATCAGAAATTTTAAAGGTTTAATTTTATGTTTTGGGCCGGATGGTTCAATTGGACCGGTTGGTTCGATTGGACCGGATCGGCTAGTCGAGTGTCGACGTAAAATCTTTTAATTTCGGTTCGAGTTATTTTATTTTTGGGCCGGGTAGTCTTATTTTTAAAGCCCGGGTCATTTTTATCGGGTCATGTCAACTTTTTAAGTTAAAATTATTCTTGGTCAAAATTAGAATTTCGGGTCAATGATTTTAAGTCAAAAAATTATTTAAGTTGTCATTTTTAAGTAATTTGGTTGTTTAAATCAAATTGTTGGGTTTTGGGCCGTTATTTATTTTAAATGAGTTTTAAGCCTGTTTTGACGATGTTGGGTCGAGTCCTTCAAATGATTTTAAAAGGGGTGATTCTTAGTTGTTGGGCCAAGTTTGAGTTGGGCTTGGTATTATTTTAAGTCTAGTTGAGGCTTTGGGCTTAGAGATAGTGGGCCAGTCGCTTGAGCCAGTCCTCGACCGGGCTGAGAAAAATAATACATAGGCCCATGAATATATATTTAATTATATACATATTATGCTTTGTAATTGATTATGAAATGTTTTAAGAAATTAAATATATATTGATGGGCCAAGATCTTTTTAAAGTCGCATGATTTTATGAAACGCATGCATCATGAAAGTTTAAGTTATGTTAAGGGATGAATGAAAAATATTTTGAGGGATTGAAGTGTTGTGGGGCAAAGTAATGATGGGAGTTAGCCGGGTAGCCAGGCCCGGGGATCCCCTGTTAATGTATAATGATGAGCTTATGGATCTATGTGTGACATCATGGTGAAGTGGCAGCATAGAGGTGTGACATATAGAGATCCTCGTGTGACATCGGGGTGAACCATACCGCCACGTACGTTGGTTTATAGATTGATCAATCGAATTAATGGCTCTCACCTCATGGATACGACTCACATGTTCTTTTAAGTTATTTTATGTTTATGCTATGCCTTAACATCTATGTTATATGATGAAGTATGTACGACCACAGTATGATTTAACGTTTTAAGATCTTTCAAGCACGCATGTCATGAAATTATGTTCCTACACGTATGTGCCTGCATGTGGTTTTATTAGTATGTACTTTGTTATGTATTACAATAGAGCATGATGAGCCTCTAGGCTCACTAGGTTTAAATGGTGCAGGTGATGATCCTGTCGATGAGTATATTCCGACTGGCGGTGATGACCTCTGAGCGCCTGTCGCAGCAGTACCCCGTGACCGCCTTTATGATTCAGTTTTGTCATGTTGCAGTTTTAGATACTGGTTTTTAAACATGTTGGCTTTCAGTATTCTTTTTACTCGATGATTTTACGATGTTGGATGTTTTTAACGTTTCAAATATTCATTTATTTATGCTTAAAGTATTTTGAGAAAATGGTTTAGAAATGTGTTAGAAGGGAACGAGCCATTCGTTATGTTTAAGTTTATGCTTCCGCAAATGTTTTAAAAAAAAAAACCTAGAGTCTGGTTCGTTTCAAATTGGTATCAGAGCGGTGGTTCTGGTGGGGTACTAGCCTGCTGCTTATGACTTATGTTTATGTTTGCATAATGCATGTCTTAGCCTTGCATGAGTTTTGGCCTTAGGGTTTTAAAAATTGAACGCTTAGTTATGCACTTAGATTTATGTGATAGCGTTTTGGTGTGCATGATGCCTCTCAGATGTCAGGCCTCGTGCTCTAAACAGAGTAAAAACCCAAACACATGCGGAAGCTTATCAAAAAGTGGGTAAAATTTTCGCTTTTAGGCCCGACGGTTTAAAACATACAATTTAAAATAGAACGATACTCAAAATAAGTTCCCAGTTACAAAACCACGAATGCTAGCATAACAACCAGACACAAATAACATGTACCAAACTCCCCAACGGGATACAACGACAAAGCACAGGGCATCCCCCTGGCCAACTGATACATATATATAAATATGCTATACGCAAACTGGGACACGCTAACCACCTTCCGAGGCACCACCAGCTGGGTTAAAACCACGACCAGCTGTAAAACCTGGGTTTCCTGAAAACAACACAAACAAGGAAACAAACCAAGCCCCAGAGGGACATGGGGTCAAACCCCAGTACGGAGAGCAAAAGAAACAGCTAAGGGAATGCATAAGATAAAATGCAGATGCTATGCATGAGACACCGGATATCAACGGAAAGCTCGACCCTCAAGGGAGCTAAGGAACTCAAACATAGCTCCAAGAATCATCAACAACGAGTAGTGGCCACAGGGTGTGTTCACGGTGTGGTAATGAGCCACTCGCCATGACACTACACCCAAATACCAGATGCATCAAACAACTCAACCTGTTGTTGCCTCGCCCATGAATTGTGGTAGTTAACCACTCGGCTCATGGTGGCTACGATCCCAGCAGGGAGATGAGAGTGCGGTATCGCCGCTCGCCCTCGCATCCTGGTAAGAATCAACAACAGCAATACAAGATACAAGGCTGCAAAATACGATGCGCAAGGAATCTGAAATGTGCGTGAACAAATGCGTGTATGCATTTCACATACAAACAGCCAGCATAAACATCATAGCTCAGCAAGCACTACACAGATAGATTCATCGAAATATCCCAGCAGCCACGCATAATATCTCATGCCAATTCCTAGCTACGTCAAGCTCAGATCCGTACCTTAATTCCTCTGAGCTATAATTAGCACACGCTGGTTACCACAAGAAATCCCGAAGACTCTGGTAAAAGCGTGATAAACACACGGCATACACAACATAAATCTAACGGGATGCTAAACAAGCTCACGGCCGGGAGTCACACTCAACCAGCTGCTCAATATACCTCAACAATTAAACGAGAAGCTTAAAACTATGGCTAGGAACAAGGTCTCACCGAAAACCAGAACGTAGTTCGACCCGGTCGACGCAACACTCGAATGGCAGCAACTTCGCGTTCCTCGACTAGCCAATTACAACTTCTAAAACTGGTGTATAATGGTAGAGCTTCTCGAGAGGAGTCCAAAGCTACTTCGCACGAGCAAAACAACCATCGAAAACGACGGGAATCCACCGGAATAGCTCACGGTGAATAGTAACAAGGGTTTGAGAAATAGTGGTCGACAATCGGGGAAATATTTCTAAGTATGGGAACTAATAATCCACAACGAAGACCAAGTCTTGCTATTTATAAAACTCTTAACTGCTGCTACCAGCAGGAGCGCATTTCCACCGACAAAACCAGCAGGAGCAATAGTCGACGCATACTCCACCATTAACGACCCTCGACTGCCAGCAGCAACAATAACAAAAGAGCTTCTAACGCTAAGCCAAAACGGCGTCGCAGCAACTAAACCAAACGACGTCGCCTAAAATCCACTGTTCCTACTGCCAGCAGCTGGACATCCACTCGCAAGACCAAAACAACATAAAACACTACCCCCTGCTGCTACCAGCAGCAACATCAATACGCGGCGTTGCAACTTACTCAAACGACGTCGCATCCTCTTCGCGCTACAGGAAGGTTGACCCGCGTTGACAACCAGCGGGCATACAAGTAACGCGATAACACCCATCGACTGACGACAGTAAAGTCTACGTCATCCACACAACGCTCAACAGTAATGCTTACGTCGACATATCTGTTATCAGCAGGTAATATAAACTATCGACTGGTTCCTCAAAACGACACCGTTTCTAAAATCCTATAGCGCTCTCCTGCTGAAATCCACGTAAGCGCTGCTGTCGCCAGCTACCAAAACAAAGAACAATGCGCGCTAAGCTACCAGCAGCAAAGCTTACGTCAGCGACTTCGATTCCAACATAAAGCATGACGTCATCAAAGCTGTCACCAGCACGCACCCAAATTCAAAAATACAAAAATCACCAGAATTGTTCTAAGGAGGGAAATCGACCCAAAAACCAGAACTCCACATCGCAAGAGAGATTCTAAACCACAAAATCTCTAAACAACCGATCCATTCCAACAATCAATCGATTAATTTCCACAATTAATCTTACTTAACAGATTCAGGTCTCACATCAGATGTGCTATCGGTACGTAACTTAATTTCGGGGACGAAATTCTATAAGGGGGGGAGATTGTAACATCCCGAAATTCGGATTACGTAGAAATGAGTGCATGACTAGGGGGAAAATATTTTTAGATGATTACATGCCTTATTATAGATTTATTTATGATTTTATGCTGCATGGTATGCATGTGTTGTTTTTCAGTCTGCTTGAGCTACGGACGTGAGGACGAGATTAGGGTCGACCGGAATGAAAATAAATTGAGATTTTAAGTCATGGGATTTTGAAGAATGAATTTATTTTATTTTAAGCAACAATTTCTGAAAATTTGGATTTTTATAATTATTTTGGAGGGGAACCCGTTTTTCGCCTATACGGGCTGTTTTATGGGCTTTTAAGATGTTTTAAATTGTGAGTAGGCTTCAATTTCTAAATTTAAACCCTTTTCAAGGCCAGGATAAAGTTTTTATTATCCTTTCATTTAAAAGTAGGGGCAAACATGTCAATTTTTATCCCTTTTCCTTAATTTAATCATAGGGGTCAATTATGCCACATTGCATTATTTATAAACACCAAGTTTAATCAAACCTAGCCCCTAAACCTTCAACCAGCCGTCCTCCCCTTCCTCTACAACACAAAATTTTCGAAATTCATCCATTCTTGGTCAAGTTTGGTGATCCAAAGTCGGTGGTGCCCCGATCTCGCGTCTACAACGTCGGTAACTCGCAGATCTCTATTCTCCAAGCCAGGCATGTAATATCTATTCCTTTTCTCACCATTTAAGCCATAGTAAACTGTTTTTAAAGTTTAATGCATGAATTGTATGTGATTTATGTAGATCTATGCACAATTGTTTTAGATCCATGCATGTTCCATAGTTTTCAAAACGTTTTTGATTCGTTCTTGTGATGCTTCGGTCATGATCGGTTTATGGGGCTTAGTTTTTGATCCAAGGGTGGTACAGTTAGTTAGTACATCGAGTTAGGATCACGTAGGTCCAAACGAGAAGCGATTTGGTCAAGTAATGAATTAGTTATGAATTTTCTAATAAGCATGTGTCCTAGCTTATCGTATGTGCGCGACAGTAGAGTTTTTGGGTTCGGTTAAGAGGCTCTATGCGGTCTGCATGCTTTTGGTCGATTTCATGGGATAGAATATTGAGTTAGGATCACGTAGGTCCAAATGGGGGGCGATTTGGTCGAGAAACGAATTAGTTATGATTTTTATGGCTAGAACATGTCCTGGTTGAAGTCTGTGCACGAACAGTGAGCTTGCGGGCGTCGGGTTGATCACATACTGATTGTTTTTGAGTTTCGTTTATTCCACTGACTAGTATATTGAGTTAGAATGATGTGGGTTGAAAAATTGGGTGATTTGGTTAAGAAATGTATTTTTAATGATTTTTACCGTTTTATCGCTCGTATTGAGCCTCGTCGGGTCGTTTTTGTGAAAATTAAGATTTCGAGGCTTAGGGGCTGCTAAAGTTCGTGAATGATTTTATTGATATTTTAAACATATTTTAAGATGTTTGCCAGCATTTTTAGAATTTATTTGATTTATGGGATATTTGGCAATTTTAGCGTATTGGGCCGAATATTTTAAAGTCAAAATCCTTGTATTTATGGGTCTAATACTTTTATCAAATTTTAAAGTCAAATTTTGGTCATTGGTTTTTAAATGTTTGACTTTTTAGCAAAGGATGGAGTAAATCAGAAATTTTAAAGGTTTAATTTTATGTTTTGGGCCGGATGGTTCAATTGGACCGGTTGGTTCGATTGGACCGGATCGGCTACTCGAGTGTCGAAGTAAAATCTTTTAAGTTCGGTCCGAGTTATTTTATTTTTGGGCCGGGTAGTCTTATTTTTAAAGTCCGGGTCATTTTTATCGGGTAATGTCAACTTTTTAAGTTAAAATTATTCTTGGTCAAAATTAGAATTTCGGGTCAATGATTTTAAGTCAAAAAATTATTTAAGTTGTCATTTTTAAGTAATTTGGTTGTTTAAATCAAATTGTTGGGTTTTGGGCCGTTATTTATTTTAAATGAGTTTTAAGCCTGTTTTGACGATGTTGGGTCGAGTCCTTCAAATGATTTTAAAAGGGGTGATTCTTAGTTGTTGGGCCAAGTTTGAGTTGGGCTTGGTATTATTTTAAGTCTAGTTGAGGCTTTGGGCTTAGAGATAGTGGGCCAGTCGCTTGAGCCAGTCCTCGACCGGGCCGAGAAAAATAATACATAGGCCCATGAATATATATTTAATTATATACATATTATGCTTTGTAATTGATTATGAAATGTTTTAAGAAATTAAATATATATTGATGGGCCAAGATCTTTTTAAAGTCGCATGATTTTATGAAACGCATGCATCATGAAAGTTTAAGTTATGTTAAGGCATGAATGAAAAATATTTTGAGGGATTGAAGTGTTGTGGGGCAAAGTAATGATGGGAGTTAGCCGGGTAGCCAGGCCCGGGGATCCCCTGTTAATGTATAATGATGAGCTTATGGATCTATGTGTGACATCATGGTGAAGTGGCAGCATAGAGGTGTGACATATAGGGATCCTCGTGTGACATCGGGGTGAACCACACCGCCACGTACGTTGGTTTATAGATTGATCAATCGAATTAGTGGCTCTCACCTCATGGATACGACTCACATGTTCTTTTAAGTTATTTTATGTTTATGCTATGCCTTAACATCTATGTTATATGATGAAGTATGTACGACCACAGTATGATTTAACGTTTTAAGATCTTTCAAGCACGCATGTCATGAAATTATGTTTCTACACGTATGTGCCTGCATGTGGTTTTATTAGTATGTACTTTGTTATGTATTACAATAGAGCATGCTGAGCCTCTAGGCTCACTAGGTTTAAATGGTGCAGGTGATGATCCTGTCGATGAGTATATTCCGACTGGCGGTGATGACCTCTGAGCGCCTGTCGCAGCAGTACCCCGTGACCGCCTTTATGATTCAGTTTTGTCATGTTGCAGTTTTAGATACTGGTTTTTAAACATGTTGGCTTTCAGTATTCTTTTTACTCGATGATTTTACGATGTTGGATGTTTTTAACGTTTCAAATATTCATTTATTTATGCTTAAAGTATTTTGAGAAAATGGTTTAGAAATGTGTTAGAAGGAAAGAGCCATTCGTTATGTTTAAGTTTATGCTTCCGCAAATGTTTTAAAAAAAAAATCCTAGAGTCTGGTTCGTTTCAAATTGGTATCAGAGCGGTGGTTCTGGTGGGGTACTAGCCTGCTGCGTGGAGATCGGAATTCGCACTGCCAGTCTATGAGTTTTATTTTATGACTTATGTTTATGTTTGCATAATGCATGTTTTAGCCTTGCATGAGTTTTGGCCTTAGGGTTTTAAAAATTGAACGCTTAGTTATGCACTTAGATTTATGTGATAGCGTTTTGGTGTGCATGATGCCTCTCAGATGTCAGGCCTCGTGCTCTAAACAGAGTAAAAACCCAAACACATGCGGAAGCTTATCAAAAAGTGGGTAAAATTTTCGCTTTTAGGCCCGACGGTTTAAAACATATAATTTAAAATAGAACGATACTCAAAATAAGTTCCCAGTTACAAAACCACGAATGCTAGCATAACAACCAGACACAAACAACATGTACCAAACTCCCCAACGGGATACAACGACAAAGCACAGGGCATCCCCCTGGCTAACTGATACATATATATAAATATGCTATACGCAAACTGGGACACGCTAACCATCTCCCGAGGCACCACCAGCTGGGTTAAAACCACGACCAGCTGTAAAACCTGGGTTTCCTGAAAACAACACAAACAAGGAAACAAACCAAGCCCCAGAGGGACATGGGGTCAAACCCCAGTACGGAGAGCAAAAGAAACAGCTAAGGGAATGCATAAGATAAAATGCAGATGCTATGCATGAGACACCGGATATCAACGGAAAGCTCGACCCTCAAAGGATTTAAGGAACTCAAACATAGCTCCAAGAATCATCAACAACGAATAGTGGCCACGGGGTGTGTTCACAGTGTGGTAATGAGCCACTCGCCATGACACTACACCCAAATACCAGATGCATCAAACAACTCAACCTGCTGTTGCCTCGCCCATGATGTGGTAGTTAACCACTCGGTTCATGGTGGCTACGATCCCAGCAGGGAGATGAGAGTGCGGTATCGCCGCTCGCCCTCGCATCCTGGTAAGAATCAACAACAGAAATACAAGATACAAGGCTGCAAAATACGATGCACAAGGAATCTGAAATGTGCGTGAACAAATGCGTGTATGCAATTCACATACAAACAGCCAGCATAAACACCACAGCTCAGCAAGCAATACACAGATAGATTCACCGAAATATCCCAGCAGCCACGCATAATATCTCATGCCAATTCCTAGCTACGTCAAGCTCAGATCCGTACCTTAATTCCTCTGAGCTATAATTAGCACACGCTGGTTACCACAAGAAATCCCGAAGACTCTGGTAAAAGCGTGATAAACACACGGCATACACAACATAAATCTAACGGGATGCTAAACAAGCTCACGGCCGGGAGTCACACTCAACCAGCTGCTCAATATACCTCAACAATTAAACGAGAAGCTTAAAACTATGGCTAGGAACAAGGTCTCACCGAAAACCAGAACGTAGTTCGACCCGGTCGACGCAACACTCGAATGGCAGCAACTTCGTGTTCCTCGACTAGCCAATTACAACTTCTAAAACTGGTGTATAATGGTAGAGCTTCTCGAGAGGAGTCCAAAGCTACTTCGCACGAGCAAAACAACCACCGGAAACGACGGGAATCCACCGGAATAGCTCACGGTGAATAGTAACGAGGGTTTGAGAAACAGAGGTCGACAATCGGGGAAAATATTTCTAAGTATGGGAACTAATAATCCACAACTAAGACCAAGTCTCGCTATTTATAAAACTCTTAACTGCTGCTACCAGCAGGAGCGCATTTCCACCGACAAAACCAGCAGGAGCAACAGTCGACGTATTCTCCACAATTAACGACCCTCGACTGCCAGCAGCAACAATAACAAAAGAGCTTCTAACGCTAAGCCAAAACGGCGTCGCAGCAACTAAACCAAACGACGTCGCCTAAAATCCACTGTTCCTACTGCCAGCAGCTGGACATCCACTCGCAAGACCAAAACAACATAAAACACTACCCCCTGCTGCTACCAGCAGCAACATCAATACGCGGCGTTGCAACTTACTCAAACGACGTCGCATCCTCTTCGCGCTACAGAAAGGTTGACCCGCGTTGACAACAAGCAGGCATACAAATAACGCGATAACACCCATCGACTGACGATAGTAAAGTCTACGTCATCCACACAACGCTCAACAGTAATGCTTACGTCGACATATCTGTTATCAGCAGGTAATATAAACTATCGACTGGTTCCTCAAAACGAGACCGTTTCTAAAATCCTATAGCGCTCTCCTGCTGAAATCCACGTAAGCGCTGCTGTCGCCAGCTACCAAAACAAAGAACAATGCGCGCTAAGCTACCAGCAGCAAAGCTTACGTCAGCGACTTCGATGCCAACATAAAGCATGACGTCATCAAAGCTGTCACCAGCAGGCACCCAAATTCAAAAATACAAAAATCACCAGAATTGTTCTAAGGAGGGAAATCGACCCAAAAACCACAACTCCACATCGCAAGAGAGATTCTAAACCACAAAATCTATAAACAACCGATCCATTCCAACAATCAATCGATTAATTTCCACAATTAATCTTACTTAACTGATTCAGGTCTCACATCAGATGTGCTATCGGTACGTAACTTAATTTCGGGGACGAAATTCTATAAGGGGGGGAGATTGTAACATCCCGAAATTCGGATTACGTAGAAATGAGTGCATGACTAGGGGGAAAATATTTTTATATGATTACATGCCTTATTATAGATTTATTTATGATTTTATGCTGCATGGTATGCATGTGTTGTTTTTCAGCCTGCTTGAGCTACGGACGTGAGGACGAGATTAGGGTCGATCGGAATGAAAATAAATTGAGATTTTAAGTCATGGGATTTTGAAGAATGAATTTATTTTATTTTAAGCAACAATTTCTGAAAATTTGGATTTTTATAATTATTTTGGAGGGGAACCCGTTTTTCGCCTATACGGGCTGTTTTATGGGCTTTTAAGATGTTTTTAATTGTGAGTAGGCTTCAATTTTGAAATTTAAACCCTTTTCAAGGCCAAGATAAAGTTTTTATTATCCTTTCATTTAAAAGTAGGGGCAAACATGTCAATTTTTATCCCTTTTCCTTAATTAAATCATAGGGATCAATTATGTCACATTGCATTATTTATAAACACAAAATTTAATCAATCCTAGCCCCTAAACCTTCAACCAGCCGTCCTCCCCTTCCTCTACAACACAAAACTTTCGAAATTCATCCATTCTTGGTCAAGTTTGGTGATCCAAAGTCGGTGGTGCCCCGATCTCGCGTCTACAACGTCGGTAACTCGCAGATCTCTATTCTCTCCAAGCCAGGCATGTAATATCTATTCATTTTCTCACCATTTAAGCCATAGTAAAATGTTTTTAAAGTTTAATGCATGAATTGTATGTGATTTATGTAGATCTATGCACAATTGTTTTAGATCCATGCATGTTCCATAGTTTTCAAAACGTTTTTGATTCGTTCTTGTGATGCTTCGGTCATGGTCGGTTCATGGGGCTTAGGTTTTGATCCAAGGGTTGTCCAGGTAGTTAGTACATCGAGGTAGGAACACGTAGGTCCAAACTAGAAGCGATTTGGTCAAGTAATGAATTAGTTATGAATTTTCTAATAAGCATGTGTCCTAGCTTATCGTATGTGCATGACAGTATAGTTTTTGGGTTTGGGTAAGAGGCTCTATGAGGTATGCATGCTTTTGGTCGATTTCATGGGATAGAATATTGAGTTAGGATCACGTAGGTCCAAACGGGGGGCGATTTTGTCGAGAAATGAATTAGTTATGATTTTTATGGCTAGAACATGTCCTGGTTGAAGTCTGTGCACGAACAGTGAGCTTGCGGGCGTCGGGTTGATCACATACTGATAGTTTTTGAGTTTCGTTTATTCCAATGACTAGTATATTGAGTTAGGATGATGTGGGTTGAAACAGTGGGTGATTTGGTTAAGAAATGTATTTTTAATAATTTTTACCGTTTTGTCGCTCGTATTGAGCCTCGTCGGGTCGTTTTTGTGAAAATAAAGATTTCGAGTCTTAGGGGCTGCTAAAGTTCGTGAATGATTTTATTGATGTTTTAAACATATTTTAAGATGTCTGCCAGCATTTTTAGAATTTATTTGATTTATGGGATTTTTGGTAATTTTAGCGTATTGGGCCGAATATTTTAAAGTCAAAATTTTAAAGTCAAAATACTTGTATTTATGGGCCTAATACTTTTATCAAATTTTAAAGTTATATTTTGGTTATTGGTTTTTAAATGTTTGAATTTTTAGCAAAGGATGGGGTAAATCAGAAATTTAAAGGTTTAATTTTATGTTTTGGGCCGGATGGTTCAATTGGACCGGCTGGTTCGATTGGACCGGATCGGCTAGTCGAGCGTCGAAGTCAAATATTTTAAGTTCGATCCGAGTTATTTTATTTTTGGGCCGGGTAGTCTTATTTTTAAAGTACGGGTCATTTTTATCGGGTCATGTCAACTTTTTAAGTTAAAATTATTCTTGGTCAAAATTATAATTTCGGGTCAATGATTTTAAGTCAAAAAATTATTTAAGTTGTCATTTTTAAGTAATTTGGTTGTTTAAATCAAATTGTCGGGTTTTGGGCCGTTATTTATTTTAAATGAGTTTTAAGTCTGTTTTGACGATGTTGGGCCGAGTCCTTCAAATGATTTTAAAAGGGGTGATTCTTAGTTGTTGGACCAAGTTTGAGTTGGGCTTGGTATTCTGATGAGTAGTTGGCTTTAGGGCAAGTGGGAGATTGTTAGAGTAGATGCCCAACTAGCCAACTTGTGGCGTGTGGGTTTATAGACTCTTGTATGAAACGATCTTTATATATGATATTCGCATTTATTCATGGCTTTCTTTATTTTCATTATGAGTATAATGTTAACAATAGTGTTGGATAAAGACCTAGAATGTACCATAGTATATGTTAGATGTGATAGTGGGTATGACGGCTATCATGAAACACATCTAATAGTCACTGTGTATTCGGAACTCGTTCCTAGTCGATTGGGCCGTCAAAATGAGGATAAGGCCGCCCGAGATTGAGACTAGTATCTGCGATGCGAAGTACCATGTTTCATTGGTAGGGAACATTGTGATGTTCTTAGCATGCAGATAGATAGTGACCTGGTGATCTATCGAACTACCCTCGTTTGGACTTTCCAAGTGGTTACCATTTGTCGAGTGGATAAGTCTGAGGTCTTGGTTGTACTGATTAGTCCTCACGACTCGAAATGTCATTGAGACTCTACATGATAGGCGTCTCACTTTGACTCGTTTGCCGACTCACTTGGGGTCATTAGGCGATGGGATTGGGTGAGACCCCGATGCATGTAGGAGTCGATGCTTCGTTGTCGAGGATTCACCGCTCGCTTACATGCGTGGATATCCTATTCTATCTGAGGGGATAATAGTGTATAAATCTCTGGCCAAAGTACTAGAAGTGTTTTAGGTAAATGGGTTTACCTAGTTACACTCGCGATGTCACTATTCGATCTTCAAGATGTATGCATAGCTATCGGATCTCTAGCGACTCTCGATTTACCAATGGTCGTTGATCTGATCGGGATATATGTGTTGAAAGGACCGTACTGTACGCTAACCACGACCAACTGGTTCTTGCAGGCACTATCAGTGATACCTAGGGGATCATGGCGCGATGTTGCTAGGCGCTTTACCATGATCCGTTGGGCAAGTCCGAAATTGTGATTTCGGAGCCGCAACGGTTGCGGGCCCACAGCTATCCGTATCCCTGAACCATTGAGGGTCACAGAAGTACTGGATTCATGATTCCCGCACGGAAACTGAGCTCAATGTGTTGAGCATATGAGTAGAATTTTAGGGAGTGCGACTTCCTAAAAGTTAACAGGGGTCAAATTGCGATTTCCCGCTGTTGAGGGGCAAAACTGTCATTTTGGACTAAGAAATCTGAAAAATTGTTTTCACATCATAATACTCAGTTTTGGAAACTGTGTAGATCGGTCTGATCAGATCAACGATCGGAGTTATTATGAAGTCACGCTGATACGGATGAACCGAATGTTCATACGTTGGACTGGGCCCGCCCCAGGTTCAATGGGCCGGTTCAAGCCCATCACACCTATACTTAGTCTTGAGCCTAGGGTTGCATAACACAACACACACAAACCCTAGACTCCCTAGTTGGCCGCCGCCCCCTCCTCTAAAGCCTCACGCCGCCGCCGCCTTGCGCCGCCGTGTGCCGCCGCCGTCCACCTCCCGCTTCGTGATCGGACTTGTTTCGATCACCGCGACGAGGTGATTCCGTCCGTGGCAAATCCATCAGCTTTCTAGTGCAGGCTGATTGGAGGAAGATTGAATCCGGTCGTGGACCTGATTGACGATCTACCGCCGCCTACAGTTTGAAGTGCCGGTTTCCTCGAGAAACTCATCGGAGCCAGGCGCCTAGACGCCAGCAAGGTAACTATCTACGAACACCCTATGAATGTTTGTAGATTATATCGAATGTATTGAACACTTTCCGGGCAAATTTTGTTCTTCCGCTGCGCCCCGGGAAGTGGGATCCGGATCCGCCACCGATCGACCAACAGTGGTATCAGAGCCAAGGTTCGGATCCTTCAATACATTATTGTGCCATAATTGTATCAGATCTCGAATTTTGAAATCAAAAACAAAATTTTTGCATGCCGGCCACGGCGCCGCCGCGCATGGCGGCGCCACCTCCCTTCCCCGCGCGCATATGCGCGCGCGATGGCCTGCGCACTTGCTGCGCAAGGCGGCCGGCCAGAGGCCACTGGCCTCGGGCATGACAGCGCTGTTGTGCGCCATATTTGGCGCACCATTTTGCTGCCGATGGGCAGCAACGTGCGGCCTTGCGCCGCACGTTAAGCAGCGCGATATGCGCCCTGCCGTGGGGAGCGGCATGCGGCCTTGCGCCGCATGTCATGCAGGCGGCGGCCGCCGTCCGTTGTTCCTCGCGGCGGTGTAGCAACCTGTTTTGTCTCCTTGAGTTTCGGGCCTGTCCCGGATGGGCCGAGGAGTTATTGGGCCGATATTCGATATCAGGCCGATTTTGGTCGATTTTGGAATTTTGAGATTTTGGGCCTAAAATTGTTTTAAGCCCAATTTAATGCAATTAAAATTGCAAAATATGATTTTAATTATGAAATATGATTTTATAATTAAAATATGATTTTGTTGATTAAAATATGATTTTATCGACAAAATGCGATTTTATTATAAAATGCGATTTTATGATTAAAATATGATTTTGTGGTAAATAATTTGATTATTTAATTTATGCAAGTTAATTAGATTGATTGCATGTTTGGGATGATCGAGAGCC
>KV014048.1:306213-327803 GCA_001598015.1 Dorcoceras hygrometricum
GTGACATCCCCGTTGTTCGAGAGTTTCCTGACGTGTTTCCAGATGAGATTCCTGGATTCCCTCCTCGTCGTGAGATCGACTTCAGTATTGAGTTGGTGCCTGGTACCGCCCCGATTTCTAGAGCTCCTTACCGGTTGGCGCCCGGCAGAGTTGAAAGAGCTGAAAGACAGTTGAGTGATCTCTTAGAGAAAGGCTTCATCAGACCGAGCATGTCGCCTTGGGGAGCTCCGATTTTATTTGTGAAAAAGAAAGATGGCACTATGAGGATGTGCGTGGACTTCAGACAGTTGAATATGGCCACGGTAAAGAACAAGTATCCTCTGCCGAGGATTGATGACTTGTTCGATCAGTTGCAGGGATCGGTTGTTTACTCGAAGATTGACTTGTGCTCTAGTTATCACCAGTTGCGAATTAGAGACGCTGACGTGGCAAAGACAGCCTTCCGGACTCGATATGGGCATTTTGAGTTTCTTGTCATGCCTTTTGGATCGATGAATGCCCCTGCTGTCTTTATGGATTTGATGAATCGCATCTTTAGCGAGTATATCGATCGGTTCGTTATCGTCTTCATAGATGACATCTTGGTGTACTCGAGGAGCAAGAGAGAGCACAAGGAGCATCTGAGACTTGTATTGCAGATATTGAGAGACTCGCAGCTCTATGCCAAATTCAGCAAGTGCGAGTTTTGGCTCGACAGGATTATCTTTTTGGGCCACGTGATTTCGGCACAAGGAATTTCGGTGGATCCTAGCAAGGTCGAAGCAGTGCTGAACTGGGAGAGACCTAGGAATGTTTCAGAGATCCGTAGTTTCTTGGGGTTGGCCGGCTACTATAGGCGTTTCATTGATAAGTTTTCTTCGATAGCCAAGCCTATGACACAGTTGACTCAGAAAGATAAGAGATTTGTATGGACTGATGAGTGCGAGTATAGTTTTCAGACGCTGAAGGAGAAGTTGACTATTGCTCCTGTCTTGGCCCTACCGTCTGGCTCCGGAGGATATGTTGTGTGCTCCGATGCTTCTCTGAGTGGTTTAGGGTGTGTTTTGATGCAGAACGGGTACGTGATTGCGTATGCGTCTCGACAGCTGAAGCCTCACGAGACGAGGTACCCGGTTCATGATTTGGAGTTGGCTGCGATAGTGTTTGCCTTGAAGATTTGGCGGCATTATCTCTATGGTGAAGAATTTGTGGTATACACCGACCACAAGAGCCTGAAATATATCTTCACGCAGTCAGATTTGAACATGAGGCACGACCATGTGGTTAGATTGCATGGAGTTCCGGTTTCAATAGTGTCTGACAGAGATCCGAGGTTCACTTCTCGCTTTTGGAAGAGTCTGCAAGCAGCAATGGGTTCGAGATTGGCGATGAGCACAGCCTATCACCTACAGACAGACGGACAGTCTGAGCGGACTATCCAGACTTTAGAGGATATGTTGCGAGCAGTGGTGATGGATTTCAGTGGTGGCTGGCAGGATTCATTATCCTTAGTTGAGTTTTCGTATAATAACAGCTACCAAGTCACTATTGGAATGCTCCGTTTGAGGCTTTGTATGGTCGAAAGTGCAGATCCCCGATTTGTTGGGAAGAAGTTTGCGAGAGACAGCTTTCTACACCGGAATTTGTTCAACACATGAAGGATCAAATTGACTTGATTCGGAGTAGAATGAAGGCTGCTCAAGACGGTTTCTCGAGCTATGCGAACAGAAGACCTCGACCGTTAGAGTTTGAGGTGGGCGATCGTGTGTTTCTCAAGATTTCTCCGTTCAAGAGCGTGATGAGATTCAGATTTAAAGGCAAATTGGCTCCCAGATTCGTTGGTCCCTTTGAGATTATCGAGAGGATTGGACAATTGGCTTATAGACTGAGGCTGCCCGAGGAGTTAGCCGCGATGCATGACGTGTTTCATGTGTCAATGTTGAGAAAATATGAGCCGGATCCGTCCCATGTTTTGAGAACTGACGAAGTTGAGCTGGATTCTGCCTTGAGTTATGTCGAATATCCGGTGCAGATATTGGATAGGAAGGAGAAGCAGCTGAGAAACAAGACAATCCCGTTGGTGATGGTCCAATGGAGCAAGCATGGCCGAGAAGAAGCAACCTGGGAAGTTGAGGAGAAGATGAGACAAGATTGGCCTCATCTGTTTGAGCACTGATCGTGCAACAATTTCAGGTAAAATTCTGGTTTCAGCTTTGAATTTGAGTAGCTGCTGGTGTTGAATTGCATGATTGATTGTTTTTCTTCCCTGAGTTTGCCTTTGATTTCGAGGACGAAATCTCTTAAGGTGGGGAGAATGTGAGGATTGAGGATTTAGATTAGTGATTAATTGATTTGATTTGGGATTAATCACGTGTATTTTGAGGATTATGCGAAAGAAATAAGGTTCCTGCTGATTTATCAGCCGCAGCGTGAGTTTAAGAGATGAGAAATATCGATTTTTGGTGAAGTCAACGCTGGTCAACGGTACTGTAGCTCTTGCTGGTGGATTTTGAATCAGCAGAGATGACGTCATCGTGACGTAAGGAGAGCTGCTGGTTTAGTTTCGAGTTTGAGGTTGCTGCTGGCAGACGTTGCATTTGGCACGAGAATGAATGAGGAAGTGACACGTGTTAGTAAACATTTTGGAGTGTTGACTATTGGATTCAGCAGTTGCTCTAGTGGAGGACGATCAGCAGATGGTTTGAGGAATCAGTCTCAAGACCTGTTAATAGATATGATGGCGTAGGCGTGACGTAGTCCTTTCTGCTGGCAGTAGATTGCGTTGTGATGTTTGCTGCTGACCAGCAGGCGCGCAAAGACTATAGTGTTGAGAAGCGGCGTCGTTTGAATTATTTGAAACGCTGTGTTTTGAGCTTTTCGTTTGAGAGATCAGCTGTTGGCAGCAATGTTTACGTATCTAAAGTGACGTCGTTTGGATTAGTTGATGCGTCGACGTTTTGAGTAATTTCACGCGACCAGCAGATGGATTGTTTTGGAGCGAGAGCTGTTGTCAGCTGGTGTATCCTCCAAACCCTCGAAATAGCTACTGTTCACCGTCTTTTTCTATGCCATTTCCTGTCGATTCCGGCCTTTGTGTTTGACGTTCTTGGTGGCGCTGGACTCCTTGAGACTTGCTCTTCCCATTGATACCAGTTTGGAAGCTAGGAGCAACGAGTTGAGAAATCCCGTAGGCTCTGCTCGTTCGTGAATTGCTGGTTTTGTTGAGCAGATTCTGCAGTTGTTTCTTTTGAGCTTTTGGGTGAGCATTTCTTGTAGTTTGAGCTCGGTTTTTAGTAGTTAATGTCTGCGTAGAAGTGTAGGATCGAAGTATGATTCTGGCCGTAGGATTAACGTGATTGTGTAGCTGAATTGAGCTAAGATATTAGCTATGTTGTAACAGATTTCAGCTTCCAGGAAGTTCCTGCTGCGTGAATTGAGCCAGGATAAATCTGTTAGGTAATTTGAAGAAGAAAGGTACGATTGAGCGGCCCTTAGCAGCTTGAGCGTGAACATGTCTATAATTCGATGTTGTGAAATCGGTGGCTTTACTGTTATGTGCTTACGTGAACCAGTTACTGTTTTTGATTGAATATGTATACTGTTTTACGTTTAGGAATATTATGTATTGAGCATGGATATTGAATGGCATTCATGCATACATCTTGAGCCTGAATTGCAGATTTGATTTGATAACCTGTTTTGGGTGCCACGTTGTGACTGGCCGACTGTTGGGTCGTGCCCGAAAAGTCCAACGCTATCGTCGGAGCGGTGACTACCGGATACGAGTGTCTACCGCCGAGCTGTGATGGGTTGACGGGCCCCGATGATCACGGACCGATGATTTCCCGGTTGATAGACCGTGTTATAGAGGCGACATGATATGATTTGCCGGTTGTTGCACCTGTCTAGCTGACTGATTTCCTTCGACAGCCTCATGCATTCATAGCATTGTTTTATAGCATGCTGCATGTTTATCTGCTTTGATAGCTCTTCGTACTGAGGCTTGACCTCGTAATTGTTTCCTGCTTTTGTTTTGTTTTGGGTCTGTGTTGCCCATTTGCAGGAACATCAGGTAATCAAGCTGGACCGAGTGGAAGTTCAGCTGGTCGATCCCCACGTCCCTGAGTCCCAGTCTATATATGATATGTATTGAACCGGGGGATACCCCGTGTTATCATGTATTGGGGATATGTACTTGATTGAGTTTATGTTGTTACCTGGGTATTGGAGTTTGAGTCAACTCATATTTTAATTATCTCTATTTTGAATGTATGATTTGAAGTTCAGGCCCATTATATTTAAAAAAATTTTTAAGCCCTAATTTTAAGCTTCCGTGTCTATGCGCTTATTATGTGTTAATTGTTAGTAATTAGCACGGGGCCTGACACCCTGCATGTGGTTTTATTAGTATGTACTTTGTTATGTATTACGATAGAGCATGCTGAGCCTCTAGGCTCACTAGGTTAAAATGATGCAGGTGATGATCCTGTCGATGAGTATATTTCGACTGGCAGTGATGACCTCTGAGCGCCTGTCGCAGCAGTACCCCGTGACCGCCTTTATGATTCAGTTTTGTCATGTTGCAGTTTTAGATACTGGTTTTTAAACATCTTGGCTTTCAGTATTCTTTTTACTCGATGATTTTACGATGTTGGATGTTTTTAACGTTTCAAATATTCATTTATTTATGCTTAAAGTATTTTGAGAAAATGGTTTAGAAATGTGTTAGAAGGGAACGAGCCATTCGTTATGTTTAACTGCCAGTCTGTGAGTTTTATTTTATGACTTATGTTTATGTTTGCATAATGCATGTTTTAGCCTTACATGAGTTTTGGCCTTAGGTTTAAAAATTGAACGCTTAGTTATGCACTTAGATTTATGTGATAGGGTTTTGGTGTAGATGATGCCTCCCAGACGTGCTATCGGTACGTAACTTAATTTCGGGGACGAAATTCTATAAGGGGGGAGATTGTAACATCCCAAAATTCGGATTACGTAGAAATGAGTGCATGACTAGGGGGAAAATATTTTTAAATGATTACATGCCTTATTATAGATTTATTTATGATTTTATGCTGCATGGTATGCATGTGTTGTTTTCCAGCCTGCTTGAGCTACGGACGTGAGGACAAGATTAGGGTCGACCGGAATGAAAATAAATTGAGATTTTAAGTCATGGGATTTTGAAGAATAAATTTATTTTATTTTAAGCAACAATTTCTGAAAATTTGGATTTTTATAATTATTTTGGAGGGGAACCCGTTTTTCGCCTATACGGGCTGTTTTATGGGCTTTTAAGATGTTTTAAATTGTGAGTAGGCTTAAATTTCGAAATTTAAACCCTTTTCAAGGCCAAGATAAAGTTTTTATTATCCTTTCATTTAAAAGTAGAGGCAAACATGTCAATTTTTATCCCTTTTCCTTAATTAAATCATAGGGGTCAATCATGTCACATTGCATTATTTATAAACACCAACTTTAATCAAACCTAGCCCCTAAACCTTCAACCAGCCATCCTCCCCTTCCTCTACAACACAAAACTTTCGAAATTCATCCATTCTTGGTCAAGTTTGGTGATCCAAAGTCGGTGGTGCCCCGATCTCGCGCCTACAACGTCGGTAACTCGCAGATCTCTATTCTCTCCATGCCAGGTATGTAATATCTATTCATTTTCTCACCATTTAAGCCGTAATAAACTGTTTTTAAAGTTTAATGCATGAATTGTATGTGATTTATGTATATCTATGCACAATTGTTTTAGATCCATGCATGTTCCATAGTTTTCAAAACGTTTTTGATTCATTCTTGTGATTCTTCGGTCATGGTCGGTTCATGGGGCTTAGGTTTTGATCCAAGGGTGGTCCAGATAGTTATTACATCGAGTTAGGATCATGTAGGTCCAAACGAGAAGCGATTTGGTCAAGTAATGAATTAGTTATGAATTTTCTAATAAGCATGTGTCCTAGCTTATTGTATGTGCGCGACTGTAGAGTTTTTGGGTTTGGGTAAGAGGCTCTATGCGGTATGCATGCTTTTGGTCGATTTCATGGGATAGAATATTGAGTTAGGATCACGTAGGTCCAAACGGGGGGCGATTTGGTCGAGAAACGAATTAGTTATAATTTTTATGGCTAGAACATGTCCTCGTTTATTCCAGTGACTAGTATATTGAGTTAGGATGATGTGGGTTGAAACGGTGGGTGATTTGGTTAATAAATGTATTTTTAATGATTTTTACCGTTTTGTCGTTCGCATTGAGCCTCGTCGGGTCGTTTTTGTGAAAATTAAGATTTCGAGTCTTAGGGGCAGCTAAAGTTCGTGAATGATTTTAATTGATGTTTTAAACATATTTTAAGATGTTTGTCAGCATTTTTAGAATTTATTTGATTTATGGAATTTTTGGCAATTTTAGCGTATTGGCCGAATATTTTAAAGTCAAAATTTTAAAGTCAAAATCCTTGTATTTATGTACTTTTATCAAATTTTAAAGTTAAATTTTGGTCATTGGTTTTTAAATGTTTGATTTTGTAGCAAAGGATGGAGTAAATCACAAATTTTAAAGGTTTAATTTTATGTTTTGGGCCGGATGGTTCAATTGGACCGGTTGGTTCGATTGGATCGGATCGGCTAGTCGAGCATCGAAGTCAAATATTTTAAGTTCGATCCGAGTTATTTTATTTTTGGGCCGGGTAGTCTTATTTTTAAAGTCCGGGTCATTTTTATCGGGTCATGTCAACTTTTTAAGTTAAAATTATTCTTGGTCAAAATTATAATTTCGGGTCAATGATTTTAAGTCAAAAAATTATTTAAGTTGTCATTTTTAAGTAAGTTGGTTGTTTAAATCAAATTGTTGGGTTTGGACCGTTATTTATTTTAAATGAGTTTTAAGCCTGTTTTGACGATGTTGGGCCGAGTCCTTCAAATGATTTTAAAAGGGGTTGTTGGTCCGTTTATAATTAGGATCAAAAGGAAACTAGCAGCCGCTGTTTAAAATAGCTTATAAAAATTTTGCGCGCTGCTAATACTTGAGCTGCAATAGCTCGTTGTTCTTGAACAAATACAATACAAAGAGCACCGGAGACAGATCTGGTATGATTTAAAAATCATGCGGAAAATACCAGAACTGAATCCTATATTTTAAAACCACACACGAGGGACATGCTCTAATACAAGCTAATCTAGACTTAGCAATCAACACTCGTGAAAAGCTCCTCTCTAATGGCGGTTGATTGCTTCGTCTATCTCTACATTTTTCCCTCTGTTGGTGCACTGTATATTCAATGTAATTCTACCACAGTATGTAGAAGCACCAACTGAACGAACGCACAGCGTCTCGTTCACCACTCAGAACCCCCCACTTCTTCAATGGGCGTCGCTTCTAATATATAGCCTCTGTAAATATCTTCCCGTTGGAAAGCTTCCAAATCTGTTCAGCGCTTCAGAAGGCTATCTTGTCTTCTTTCCATTTTAATGCAACGCTCCTCTGTAAAGTACCGACACAAGAACAGTACTTGCGTCCTTTTCTTTTGCAGGCTACTGTCGCTTTCTCCATTTTGAATTGAGCTCAGCAGTTGACAATTATCTTTGAGTAAGTTGTCAACTGCTTCGCTGCTGATCCTTCACTGCGACTGGATCTTGCGACTGGTTGAATCTCTTCACTTCGCCTGCTTCTTCTCTTCTAGCGACTGGATTTCACAACGACTGGAAGCGTAGCAACAGCTGATACAAATAAGCTCTCGACTGGATGCTGCTGTTGCTTGCGACTGGTTCATCTATTGCGTCTGGATATCTTTGCGTTGCGACTGGACACTGTAGCTTCGACTGCTGAACTAACAACGCAAAGTCTTCCTGCTGAATCTTTATCGCAAGAACAAAACGCTGTCGTATCAACTTATGTAAACGACATCGTTTTGCAATCGCTCTTCTCCAAATAGCATCTTCTGAATGCACTGTAGCTTGCGACTGGATGACGTCACCGATGACGTCATCAACAACTAATTCATCTGCTGAATCTCAACACGACGTCGCTTCTACTTTTGCGCTTCTCTTCATCTGCTGATTGTGAATGCAAAACGCTGTCGTTCCAACTTATTCAAGCGACATCGTTTTGCAAACGCCAACTCCAAATATCAACTGCTGATGAAGCTCTCTGCTGGTTGCTTCCTGCTGAATGATGACGTCACTGCTGATGTCATCCAATCTTAGCGCTCCAGCTGATCTTCATCATCTGCTACTTCTGTACCAGCTGGTTCACTTTGCTCTTTAGCGCTTGCAGCTGATCTTCATCATCTGCTAGATTATTATGCTCCAGCTGGTTCAACTTTGGCCTACGCCTGATTACGAACAGGTGATATAACTCTGGACGTCTCCATTGCTAATTCAACTGCCGATTCCATGAATCATCAAACCAACTGCTGATCGATAATATTGCAAACCAATCTGCTGGACAATAATAGCTGCTGATCGTCTTCTTCGATACATATGATCTGCACACTTAATTAGAATTGTTAGAATCACAATAATAGGTTTTGTGTAATTCAAAACTTAATCAGGATCTGTAAAAACAGATCCAACAGGGGTGATTCTTAGTTGTTGGGCCAAGTTTGAGTTGGGATTGCTATTATTTTAAGTCTAATTGAGGCTTTGGGCTTAGAGTTAGTGGGTCAGTCGCTTGAGCCAGTCCTTGACCGGGCCGATGAAAATAATACATAGGCCCATGAATATATATTTAATTATATACATATTATGCTTTGTAATTGATTATGAAATGTTTTAAGGAAGTTAAATATATATTGATGGGCCAAGATCTTTTTAAAGTCGCATGATTTATGAAACGCATGCATCATGAAAGTTTAAGTTATGTTAAGGCATGAATGAAAAATATTTTGAGGGATTGAAGTGTTGTGGGGCAAAGTAATGATGGGAGTTAGCCGGGTAGCCGGGCCTGAGGATCCCCTGTTAATGAATAATGATGAGCTTATGGATCCATGTGTGACATCATGGTGAAGTGGCCGCATAGAGGTGTGACATATAGGGATCCTCGTGTGACATCGCGGTGAACCACACCGCCACGTACGTTGGTTTATAGATTGATCAATCGAATTAATGGCTCTCACCTCATGGATACGACTCAAATGTTCTTTAAGTTATGTTATGTTTATGCTATGCCTTAACATCTATGTTATATGATGAAGTATGTACGACCACAGTATGATTTAACGTTTTAAGATCTTTCAAGCAAGCATGTCATGAAATTATGTTCCTACACGTATGTGCCTGCATGTGGTTTTATTAGTATGTACTTTGTTATGTATTACAATAGAGCATGCTGAGCCTCTAGGCTCACTAGGTTTAAATGGTGCATGTGATGATCCTGTCGATGAGTATATTCCGACTGGCGGTGATGACCTCTGAGCGCCTGTCGCAGCAGTACCCCGTGACCGCCTTTATGATTCAATTTTGTCATGTTGCAGTTTTAGATACTGGTTTTTAAACATCTTGGCTTTCATTATTCTTTTTACTCTATGATTTTACGATGTTGGATGTTTTTAACGTTTCAAATATTCATTTATTTATGCTTAAAGTATTTTGAGAAAATGGTTTAGAAATGTATTAGAAGGGAACGAGCCATTCGTTATGTTTAAGTTTATGCTTCCGCAAATGTTTTAAAAAAAAAATCCAGAGTCTGGTTCGTTTCAAATTGGTATCAGAGCGGTGGTTCTGGTGGGGTACTAGCCTGCTGTGTGGAGCTCGGAAGTCGCACTGCCAGTCTGTGAGTTTTATTTTATGACTTATGTTTATGTTTGCATAATGCATGTTTTAGCCTTACATGAGTTTTGGCCTTAGGTTTAAAAATTGAACGCTTAGTTATGCACTTAGATTTATGTGATAGGGTTTTGGTGTGCATGATGCCTCCCAGACGTGCTATCGGTACGTAACTTAATTTCGGGGACGAAATTCTATAAAAGGGGAGATTGTAACATCCCAAAATTCTGATTACGTAGAAATGAGTGCATGACTAGGGGGAAAATATTTTTAAATGATTACATGCCTTATTATTGATTTATTTATGATTTTATGCTGCATGGTATGCATGTGTTGTTTTTCAGCCTACTTGAGCTACGGACGTGAGGACAAGATTAGGGTTGACCGGAATGAAAATAAATTGAGATTTTAAGTCATGGAATTTTGAAGAATAAATTTATTTTATTTTAAGCAACAATTTCTGAAAATTTGGATTTTATAATTATTTTGGAGGGGAACCCGTTTTTCGCCTATACGGGCTGTTTTATGGGCTTTTAAGATGTTTTAAATTGTGAGTAGGCTTCAATTTCGAAATTTAAACCCTTTTCAAGGCCAAGATAAAGTTTTTATTATCCTTTCATTTAAAAGTAGGGGCAAACATGTCAATTTTTATCCCTTTTCCTTAATTAAATCATAGGGGTCAATTATGTCACATTGCATTATTTATAAACACCAACTTTAATCAAAACTAGCCCCTATCTCGCGCCTACAACTTTAATCAAAACCTTCGAAATTCATCCATTCTTGGTCAATTTTGGTGATCCAAAGTCGGTGGTGCCCCGATCTCGCGCCTACAACGTCGGTAACTCGCAGATCTCTATTCTCTCCATGCCAGGTATGTAATATCTATTCCTTTTCTCACCATTTAAGCCGTAATAAACTGTTTTTAAAGTTTAATGCATGAATTGTATGTGATTTACGTATATCTATGCACAATTGTTTTAGATCCATGCATGTTCCATAGTTTTCAAAACGTTTTTGATTCGTTCTTGTGATGCTTCGGTCATGGTCGGTTCATGGAGCTTAGATTTTGATCCAAGGGTGGTCCAGATAGTTATTACATCGAGTTAGGATCACGTAGGTCCAAACGAGAAGCGATTTGGTCAAGTAATGAATTAGTTATGAATTTTCTAATAAGCATGTGTCCTAGCTTATCGTATGTGCGCGACTGTAGAGTTTTTGGGTTTGGGTAAGAAGCTTTATGAGGTATGCATGCTTTTGGTCGATTTCATGGGATATAATATTGATTTAGTATCACGTAGGTCAAAACGGGGGGTGATTTGGTCGAGAAACGAATTAGTTATGATTTTTATGGCTAGAACATGTCCTGGTTGAAGTCTGTGCACGAACAGTGAGCTTGCGGGCGTCGGGTTGATCACATACAGAATTTTTTATGAGTTTAGTTTATTCCAGTGACTAGTATATTGAGTTAGGATGATGTGGGTTGAAACCGTGGGTGATTTGGTTAAGAAATGTATTTTTAATGATTTTTACCGTTTTGTCGTTCGTATTGAGCCTCGTCGGGTGGTTTTTGTGAAAATTAAGATTTCGAGTCTTAGGGGCTGCTAAAGTTCGTGAATGATTTTATTTGATGTTTTAAACATATTTTAAGATGTTTGCCAGCATTTTTAGAATTTATTTGATTTATGGGATTTTTGGCAATTTTAGCGTATTGGCCGAATATTTTAAAGTCAAAATTTTAAAGTCAAAATCCTTGTATTTATGTACTTTTATCAAATTTTAAAGTTAAATTTTGGTCATTGGTTTTTAAATGTTTGATTTTGTAGCAAAGGATGGAGTAAATCACAAATTTTAAAGGTTTAATTTTATGTTTTGGGCCGGATGGTTCAATTGGACTGGTTGGTTCGATTGGACCGGATCGGCTAGTCGAGCGTCGAAGTCAAATATTTTAAGTTCGGTCCGAGTTATTTTATTTTTGGGCCGGGTAGTCTTATTTTTAAAGTCCGGGTCATTTTTATCGGATCGTGTCAACTTTTTAAGTTAAAATTATTCTTGGTCAAAATTATAATTTCGGGTCAATGATTTTAAGTCAAAAAATTATTTAAGTTGTCATTTTTAAGTAATTTGGTTGTTTTGGGCCGTTATTTATTTTAAATGAGTTTTAAGCCTGTTTTGACGATGTTGGGCCGAGTCCTTCAAATGTTTTTAAAAGGGGTGATTCTTAGTTGTTGGGCCAAGTTTGAGTTGGGCTTGGTATTATTTTAAGTCTAGTTGAGGCTTTGGGCTTAGAGTTAGTGGCCAGTCGTTTGAGCCAGTCCTTGACCGGGTCGAGGAAAATAATGCATAGGCCCATGAATATATATTTAATTATATACGTATTATGCTTTGTAATTGATTATGAAATGTTTTAAGGAAATTAAATATATATTGATGGGTCAAGATCTTTTTAAAGTCGCATGATTTTATGAAACGCATGCATCATGAAAGTTTAAGTTATATTAAGGCATGAATGAAAAATATTTTGAGGGATTGAAGTGTTGTGGGGCAAAGTAATGATGGGAGTTAGCCGGGTATCCGGGTCCGGGGATCCCCTGTTAATGTATAATGATGAGCTTATGGATCCATGTGTGACATCATGGTGAAGTGGCAGCATAGAGGTGTGACATATAGGGATCCTCGTGTGACATCGGGGTGAACCACACTGCCACGTACGTTGGTTTATAGATTGATCAATCGAATTAATGGCTCTCACCTCATGGATACGACTCACATGTTCTTTTAAGTTATGTTATGTTTATGCTATGCTTTAACATCTATGTTATATGATGAAGTATTTACGACCACAGTATGATTTAACGTTTTAAGATCTTTCAAGCTCGCATGTCATGAAATTATGTTCCTACACGTATGTGCCTGCATGTGGTTTTATTAGTATGTACTTTGTTATGTATTACGATAGAGCATGCTGAGCCTCTAGGCTCACTAGGTTTAAATGGTGCAGGTGATGAACCTGTCGATGAGTATATTCCGACTGGCGGTGATGACCTCTGAGCGCCTGTCGCAGCAGTACCCCGTGACCGCCTTTATGATTCAGTTTTGTCATGTTGCGGTTTAGATACTGGTTTTTAAACATGTTGGCTTTCAGTATTCTTTTTACTCGATGATTTTACGATGTTTGATGTTTTTAACGTTTCAAATATTCATTTATTTATGCTTAAAGTATTTTGAGAAAATTGTTTAGAAATGTGTTAGAAGGGAACGAGCCATTCGTTATGTTTAAGTTTATGCTTCCGCAAATGTTTTAAAAAAAAAATCTTAGAGTCTGGTTCGTTTCAAGAAGCATCCCTATGATCAAGATTCAGTGGGCAAACCACTCAGAAAGGGAAGCAACCTGGGAAGCTGAAACTGATATGCTAACTAGCTATCCATATTTGTTTAAGTAAGTAAATTTCGAGCACGAATTTTCTATAAGGAAGTATAATTTTAACACCCAGAAACTTTTTGAATCCACAAAAGTTTAAAATATTGAGAGATTTATTTGAATTGCTACTTTTAATCATCTTGCGTTTGAGTTGATTTTTCCATTTTAGAGACACGATTGCAAGAGCTGTCCAGTCGGTCCAGACGAGTCCGATTTATTTCCTCTTTTAAATAAAACGGTTCGATTTGCATCTTTATTTGTTATTTAAAATTTGAGTAGCACTTTTTAAGCATATTAGCACTTTTAAAGAAAAGGTGTTTCACTCCTTAGGCTTTAGGTTTCATATAAAATGTTTTTAATGTACCATGCATCTTCATTCACAAACAAAATACTTTTCAAAAATGGTTCCCTATGCAAGAAACTGAACAAAGTTTTTAAATTTTTTCTCAGGAATTGATCGGGTTTGTGTGTTGATCCAGACTATAAACTCTGAAATCGTTGTCGCAGAAAAAGGAAAGTAAACTCTGTTTCTTGTTGTACTTTTGAAAGCATATATTGTTTTTGTTGCATGTTTGTATGTGATTTTAAAAGGTTTAGAACTGTTCTTAATGTTCTTCAAACGCAGAATATTGTTATGATGTTTTCTGATGTAAGTATTGCTTTTGCTAAAGTTTTGATTCAGAAAAGATGTTAGAAAATATTTTATGATGTTCGTTCCAGTTTCTTCCTGAGTTTTCTGGGATGTTCTTCAAAGCATCTCACAAGCAGCTTACGTGCTTTTCAGTAGCTCACAAGCAGCTTACGTGTTTTTGTTTCTGGGGTTTTCCTTAGATATTTTCGATTTCTTCAGACTAAGGAAACCTTATAAGTTGTGATATTTTGAGCTAAGTTCGTGATCGGTTTTTCCAGAGTTGTTCATTATCTATGATCTGTTTCCTTTCTCTGAGCTGTTTTATGTTGCGATCTGATTTTGTAGCTGAGCTGAGTTGACGTTGTTTGACTGTCGTAACCTGATCTGCTCATTTAAGTTGGGTTGACGTTTCCTGATCTGAGTTGACCAAATAACCAAGAACTAATTTTCTATTCTAAGCGGGTACGCTTGTGTACTGTTCATACTCCGAATTGTTTACAGTTTGTTCCTCCGAGCTGGTTACAGTTTGTTCTATAGCCCGAGCTGGTTACCCAGCTCCGTGCCAATCTGGTTTCAGTGTTCTTCTTCAATTTAACTCCCAATAGTTTACGTACATCAATAGAGTTTTAAAATGGCAAACCATACTTGAAAGAAGAAAGAAAATATAGTACAAAAAGTTTAAACAAAGTTTTACAGAAAGTGTAAAGTGATTATGGTAACAATAACAGATGGTCCATATAGGAAGGGTGAGGACCTGATTGACGAACCAGTGTGCCCCTTCACATAGGATGGTGAGGATGTTGGTTGACGAACTTTGGGACTGTGCTGTGTCGCGAGCTGTCGGAAGTTTTGGAGTATTGTGCAGCGGCGAGCAGCAAGCGTGATCTGTTCTATGATCTATGAGCTTAGCGGGCAGCTTTGGGCGTCGTAAGCTATTGATGAGCATCCCCAAGCTGAGTAGTGCGAAAACTGTAGACAACGATGCTAGTGTAATACGAGAGGAACAGTAGGCGTTGGCCTGAGGGCTGTGAATTTTCATGGATATGCGCGACCTGAGCTGGTCGGCATGAGCTAAGCTGTGGTAGCGAAAGCTGTTCCGGAGATCATAGACTGAGCTGAATGCTCTGTGCTGTTCGGGAGATTGCGAGCTGGATTGGCAGTAGCAAGCTATTTTAGAGATAGCAGCTTAGATGTTAGATAGTAGAGTGCACTGTGGGGACCAGTGCTATGGTGGTCTTCAGCCTAGGGAAAGAGCGGGTCGTAGTTAGCAGACTGGACGAGAGCTGTTGAGAGTTCCAGCTTTGGACAGAGAGCTGTCCAGTACGCACGACCTGTCCAGTGCATGATTTGTACTGTTACTGCGAGTTGTGCTGATGTGGACGCTGTGAGCTGTTCCAGGCTTAGGTGCTACGAACTGAGAGCATCACGGATTGTATTTGGGTTGCTGTAAGATGGATTGAACATCTAGATCTGAAGTGCAGGGATGCGATCTGAACGGAGTTGGTGTAAACTGTCGGGTGGTACTGTGCAGTCTACCCGATGCCGAGATAGCGTGACCTGTTTTACTATTCCTAGCACAAACTGTTGTGCGGACAATTTGAGTGAGAGCAGAGTGTTTTCCGTAAACTGTTTGGTTCGTGTGAGCTGAACCACATATGTGAGCTGTCCAGTTGAGAGCTAGAGCTGGTGGTAGCTCTGAGGTAAGCTGAGCGATGAAGGCATAATCTGTCGAAGACCAGTGCTGCTGTGTACCTGTGGGCTGGTATCATTGTAGCTGTTATCTGATTGGAGCGTGAACTGTTGGAACGCGAGTTGTTGGATGTGAGAGCTGGTCGGGGGAGATCATTAGCCTTTAGGCAGATTAGATGTATCGTAATCTCTGGAACTCGGATTTGGATAATGCCCACGCGAGTGAATTAGAAGTGCGGTGAAAATTGGTTTGGTTTGTTGTTTTTGGATTTGAGTGAGATCTGGTTCTCGCTGAGTCGAGTAAGTTACCGCGAGCGGGAAGTGATACGATGTTGTGTTGGCGCTAGTCAGATCTGAGAAGTCATGCGTTGGTCAACGATACTATTTTGACCGGTCCGGTTTGAGTGTTCGGAGAAAACCGATGCGGTTTGAGGATCCCAGATGTGATCAAATATGGATGAGCATTAGTTCTGTATGCTTCAGATCTGGAGATGGAGCGACATCGTTTAGCGATAGTGAGAAGGACTCCTAGGCGACGCCTTTTTGATTAGTAGCGCTTGTTGAGCGTAGCGAGGCCAGATGTGAGTTATTGCTGAGATCAGATCTGAGAGACTTTTGCCTTAGCGCTAAGAACTGAGTGTCGATGAGATCTGAATAAGTCAGTGTTGACTTTCACTGTAGCGTGTCTGAAGGATTTAAATGCTAAGTAGAGCTCGATACTTAGTCAGCTCTAGTGTGCTGATGTGGACGCTGTGAGCTGTTCCAGGCTTAGGTGCTACGAACTGAGAGCATCACGGATTGTATTTGGGTTGCTGTAAGCTGGATTGAACATCTAGATCTGAAGTGCAAGGATGCGATCTGAACGGAGTTGGTGTAAACTGTCGGGTGGTACTGTGCAGTCTACCCGATGCCGAGATAGCGTGACCTGTTTTACTATTCCTAGCACAAACTATTGTGCGGACAGTTTGAGTGAGAGCAGAGTGTTTTGCGTAAACTGTTTGGTTCGTGTGAGCTGAACCACATATGTGAGCTGTCCAGTTGAGAGCTAGAGCTGGTGGTAGCTCTGAGGTAAGCTGAGCGATGAAGGCGTAATCTGTCGAAGACCAGTGCTGCTGTGTACCTGTGGGCTGGTATCATTGTAGCTGTTATCTGCTTGGAGCGTGAACTGTTGGAACGCGAGTTGTTGGATGTGAGAGCTGGTCGGGGGAGATCATTAGCCTTTAGGCAGATTAGATGTATCGTAATCTCTGGAACTCGGATTTGGATAATGCCCACGCGAGTGAATTAGAAGTGCGGTGAAAATTGGTTTGGTTTGTTGTTTTTGGATTTGAGTGAGATCTGGGTGTCTGGATCTGGTTCTCGCTGAGTCGAGTAAGTTACCGCGAGCGGGAAGTGATACGATGTTGTGTTGGCGCTAGTCAGATCTGAGAAGTCATGCGTTGGTCAACGATACTATTTTAACCGGTCCGGTTTGAGTGTTCGGAGAAAACCGGTGCGGTTTGAGGATCCAAGATTTGATCAAATATGGATGAGCATTAGTTCAGTATGCTTCAGATCTGGAGATGGAGCGACATCGTTTAGCGATAGTGAGCAGGACTCCTAGGCGACGCCGTTTTGATTAGTAGCGCTTGTTGAGCGTAGCGAGGCCAGATGTGAGTTATTGCTGAGATCGGATCTGAGAGACTTTTGCCTTAGCGCTAAGATCTGAGTGCCAATGAGATCTGAATAAGTCAGTGTTGACTTTCACTGTAGCGTGTCTGAAGGATTTAAATGCTAAGTAGAGATCGATACTTAGTCATTTTTCAACCCGAAATTTCCTATCTTCTTCTTCGCGATTTGTACTGTTCATCCGAACCCTTCACCGTTAGATTGCGATCGATTTCCGCCGTTGTTTGGAGCGAGATTGGTGGCGCTGGGTTCGTCTTGCTTAGATCTTTCGATTGATACCGGTTTGGAGTTTTAGATCGACTTGTGTAAGAGGAGCGAAGTAGTTGCAGGTTTGAATAACTTCGCGAATTCCAGTCGATGGTTTTCCCGTTCAGAATTGAGCTTCTGGGTAAGTGATTCTTCCCATTCTATCTTCGTTAGAGCTAGTAGAGCCTTATTTAGTAGTCTGGAACCTTGACCGTAGGTACTAAGCAGATTAGCCTTAGTGTTGAGTTGAATGGTTAGCTTTTTTGGCAGATTTGAGCTTCCAGGAAGCTTTGATTGAGCTTGTCGTGAGCCAGTGAGGAAGCAGACTTGAGAAGATTGTTGATGCTGTGCCCTGGTGAGATATGATTGAGACTTAAGCTGGTTTGAGGTACGAATTGAGCCCCTGTAAACAGCTTTGGGCATGGACATGTTTATATTTCTTGTTGTGAACCTGTATGCTTTGAATACGTGGCTCTGTGAACAGATTTGATTGACTGTGCTGTGTTTTATGATCTGTTCTACGTATTGATTATTGTATGAATTGACATCATTGTTATTGAATGTCATTCATGCATACATATTGAGCCTGATATTCGATTGATGACCTGAGTCGAGCTAGAATTTTGATCGGCCGGCTGAGTTGTCACGCCTGAAGGATCAAATGCTATCATCGGGGTGGTGGCCGACTGATTCGTCGTGCCCGAAGACCACTGAGCTGTGATGGCTGACGGGCCTGAAGATCACGGACCGATGATTTCCACCAGCTGATTGGTTGTGCGTGGTGTAGAGGCTCATTTGAGATTTGCCAGCTGAGTCGTTGGCCTTGATGACCGATTCCTTTGATAGCCATCATGCATTTCATAACTTGAAGTATAGCATGTTGCATGATTTTTTTGTTTTTAGATGGCACTTTGTACTGAGGTTTGACCACTTTGTTTTTCCCTGTTTTGGGCTGCCTTTGTCTGTTGGCTTTGACAGGTTCTTCAGGTAACCAGGCTGGACAGAGTGGAGCTTCAGCTGGTCGATCCCCTTTCTGATTGTGTCCCAGTGTTATGTATATATTATGAGCCAGGGGATGTCCTGTGCCTTTATTTTACTTAGGGTATCTGTAGTTGATTTACTACTTGTTATTTGTTACCGGGCTGCCTTTGTCTGTTGGCTTTGACAGGTTCTTCAGGTAACCAGGCTGGACAGAGTGGAGCTTCAGCTGGTCGATCCCCTTTCTGATTGTGTCCCAGTGTTATGTATATATTATGAGCCAGGGGATGTCCTGTGCCTTTATTTTACTTAGGGTATCTGTAGTTGATTTACTACTTGTTATTTGTTACCTGTTGATGGATTGCTTGAGTTTTGAGTTAAACTCCTATTTTGATTATGAACTATTTTGAGATAATGTCTTGGATTAGGCCCAACATTTCAAAAAATTTTTAAGCCCTGATTTTGTCGACTCCTCTTAATTGTGTATTTATCTATGTATTAGCGCACCGGGCCTGACACTAGGTTTCGTGATTTTCGACTGGGTTTGAGCATAGATTCAGATCAGAGCTCCTTGGCGGTTACTGTGAGCTGTTGTCCTTGGGCAGTTGGCCGAGCGGAACATGAGGCATGTTCTGCTTGCAGCCGGGAGCTCGTGCTGGGATGTTTTGCCAAGGTCTGCGTAAGGTACGAGTCTGAGCTTATGGTTACAGTTTTGGTGTTATGTATGAGCACATAGGGTGGCTGCGTGAGCCGTGCTCGTAGCACGATTATGTGCGTGCTGTGTTGAGGTAAGCTGCTGGACCCTATTAGGCCTGTTGTGGCCCTACTGTAATTCTCTGTGCCAACGTTGAGTGGTATTATGCGTGCGATAGCTTTTATGCGTGAGATGCGTAGCCGCGCTGTTAGGGATGTATGCTGTTGGGTATGTGATTGTGAGCTGAATGGTTTAGATGTGTAATGCATGAGGTAGCCTGAGCTGTGCTGTTCTGTCTCTGCATGCGTGATTAGTTTGCAATTGTTCTGCCTATTCTATAAAGTAGTATGTTGCATGATGTAGTTAGTGGCTGTGTTGTTTCCCTTTCGTTATAGTATGCTGCATGCTGATCTTGTTCTGTAGCATTGCGCTATCTCCTTTGTTGGACGTACGTTGTTGTTGAGCCCTTCCAGTATTATCCTATTCTGGTCTTGCGTTGTAGATCTGTGAGTACCAGGAAGTTTGTTATTGGATTTAATGAGGACGAGCGGCTAGCTACCGCGCTCCTCTTCTTCCTGCTGTCGGGTGATTTGCTGCTATTGTTAGAGTGGATGCCCAACTAGCCAACTTGTGGCGTGTGGGTTTATAGACTCTTGTATGAAACAATCTTTATATATGATATTCGCATTTATTTATATGGCGTTCTTTACTTTCATTATGTGTGTAATGATTTACAATTGCGTTGAGTAAAGACCTAGAATGCACTAAAGCGTATGTTGGATGTGATAGTGGGTATGACGGCTATCATGAAACACATCTAATAGTCGCTGTGTATTCTTAACATGTTCCTAGTCGATCCCTCCTAGGACTTCCAAGTGGTTACCATTTGTCGAGTGGATAAGTCCGAGGTCTTGGTTGTACTGATTAGTCCTCACGACTCGAAACGTCATTGAGACTCTACATGATAGGCGTCTCACTTTGACCCGTTTGCCGACTCACTTGGGGTCATAAGGCGTCGGGATTGGGTGAGACCCCGATGCATGTAGGATTCGATGCATCGTTTTCGAGGATTCACCTCTCGCAGACATGCGTGGATATCCTATGCTATCTGAGGGGATAATAGTGTATAAATCTCTGGCCAGAGTACTAGAAGTGTTTTAGGTAAATGTGTTTACCTAGTTACACTCGCGATGTCACTATTCGATCTCCAAGATGTATGCATAGCTATCGGATCTATAGCGACTCTCGATTTACCAATGGTCGTTGATCTGATCGGGATATATGGATTGAAAGGACCGTACTGTACGCTAACCACGACCAACTGGTTCTTGCAAGCACTATCAGTGATACCTAGGGGATCATGGGGCGATGTTGCTAGACGCTTTACCATGATCCGTTGGGCAGGTCCGGAATTGTGATTCCGGAGCCACAATGGTTGTGGGCCTACGGCTAGCTGTATCCCTGAACCATTGAGGGTCACACAAGTACTGGATTCGAGATTCCCGCACGGATACTCAGCTCAATGTGTTGAGCATATGAGAAGAGGATTTCGGGAAGTGCGACTTCCTAAAAGTCAACAGGGGTCAAATCGGGGTTTCCCGCTGTTGAGGGGCAAAACGGTCATTTTGCACTGGGGTTCTGAAAAATGGTTTTTCAAATCATAATATTCAGTTTCGGAAACTGAGTCGATCGGTCCGATCTGATCGGCGATCGGAGTTACGGTGAAGTCTCGGTGATGGAGATGAAACGAATGTTCATCCGTTGGACCCGGGCCCGTTTGGCCGGATCCAAATCCATCACCTATTCTATTTAATGTAGACTTATGATTTAACCTAAACACAAGATTACTAACCATAGAAACTAAGCGCCGCCCCTCCTCTCCTCTCTCAAGCCGCCGCCGCCCGTCTTCGTCGGAAAATTGTTTCCGGCCAATTTGACCAGGAGAATCCGTTCGTGCTGATCTCGTCAGTCCTTCTAGTGCAGGGTGACGAAGGAGTCTCGTTTCTGGTCGTGGACCGGATTGGCGATATCTACCGCAATCTACCGAGAAGAGCCGACGTTATTGTAACTACGGTTGGAGCCAGGCACAAGTGCCAGCAAGGTAGTCACCTAAACATCCTATGCATGTCGTAGTTTGTTAATGAATTTTCGTATTGATCGTCTCCCGGCATCTGTTTTCTATTCTTCCGCTGCCTAGCCAGGGGGAGGATCCGGATCCCCAACAGTGGTATCAGAGCCAGGTTTTTCCGGATCTGATCATACGATACTGCCATAATTGTATCTAATCTTAATTTTCAGATCGGAAATTCAAATTTTGGAATCGAGGCCGTCGGCCGCCGCCGCCTGCGGCGGCCCTTCCACCGCGCGCGATTGTGCGCGCACGGCAGCGCGATGATCGCGCCATGAACGCGCACGTTGCGCGGCCTGGGGAGACGATGTGCGCGAACTGTTGCGCAACACCGCCGCTGGAAGCGCGCTGCCTTGCGCCGCCTTGGGAGATAGCTGGAGGCCGCCTCGCG
>KV014048.1:332532-347132 GCA_001598015.1 Dorcoceras hygrometricum
GTGAAGGATATTCTTAAGTACTTGCGAAGGACTAAGAATATGTTCATGGTCTATGGGGGTGGTGAACTGAAACTGGAAGGCTACACTGATTCTAGCTTCCAGTGTGACGTGGATGATTCGAAATCAACCTCTGGATTTGTGTTCATGCTCAATGGTGGTGCTGTCTCTTGGAAGAGTTCCAAGCAAGACACCATCGTGGATTCAACCACTGAGGCTGAGTACATTGCAGCATCAGCTGCTGCTAAGGAGGCCGTTTGGATAAGGAATATCGTCCAAGAGTTGGGCCTCATTCCTAATGGAGTTGGTCCAGTCCCGGTGTACTGCGACAACACGGGTGCCGTTGCGCAAGCAAAGAAACCTAGGTCTCACCAAAGATCCAAACACATAGTGAGGAAATACCACATAATCCGGGATATTGTGGCTAGAGGTGACATAGCAGTTGAGAGAGTCGCCTCTGCGGACAACGTTGCTGATCCACTTACGAAGCCCTTGCCAGGACCCTTGTTTGAAAAACATCACGAAACAATGGGACTGCGTCTGATGAGTAGTTGGCTTTAGGGCAAGTGGGAGATTGTTAGAGTGGATGCCCAACTATCCAACTTGTGGCGTGTGAGTTTATAGACTCTTGTATGAAACAATCTTTAAATATGATATTCGCATTTATTTATATGGCGTTCTTTACTTTCATTATGTGTGCAATGATTTACAATTGCGTTGAGTAATAACCTAGAATGCACTAAAACGTATGTTGGATGTGATAGTGGGTATGACGGCTATCATGAAACACATCTAATAGTCGCTGTGTATTCTGAACATGTTCCTAGTCGATTGGGCCGTCAAAATGAGGATAAGGCCGCCCGAGTTCGAGACTAGTATCTGCGATGCGAAGTACCATGTTTCATTGGTAGGGAACATTGTGATGTTCTGAGCATGCAGATAGATAGTGACCTGGTGATCTATCGAACTACCCTCCTTCGGACTTTCCAAGTGGTTACCATTTGTCGAGTGGATAAGTCCGAGGTCTTGGTTGTACTGATTAGTCTCACGACTCGAAACGTCATTGAGACTCTACATGATAGGCGTCTCACTTTGACCCGTTTTCCGACTCACTTGGGGTCATAAGGCGTCGGGATTGGGTGAGACCCCGATGCATGTAGGAGTCGATGCATCATTGTCGAGGATTCACCGCTCGCAGACATGCGTGGATATCCTATGCTATCTGAGGGGATAATAGTGTATAAATCTCTGGCCAGAGTACTAGAAGTGTTTTAGGTAAATGTGTTTACCTAGTTACACTCGCGATGTCACTATTCGATCTCCAAGATGCATAGCTATCGGATCTATAGCGACTCTCGATTTACCAATGGTCGTTGATCTGATCGGGATATATGGATTGAAAGGACCGTACTGTACGCTAACCACGACCAACTGGTTCTTGCAGGCACTATCAGTGATACCTAGGGGATCATGGGGCGATGTTGCTAGACGCTTTACCATGATCCGTTGGGCCGGTCCGGAATTGTGATTCCGGAGCCACAATGGTTGTGGGATACTCAGCTCAATGTGTTGAGCATATGAGAAGAGTATTTCGGGAAGTGCGACTTCCTAAAAGTCAACAGGGGTCAAACCGGGGTTTCCCGCTGTTGAGGGGCAAAACGGTCATTTTGCACTGGGGTTCTGAAAAATGGTTTTTCAGATCATAATATTCAGTTTCAGAAACTGAGTCGATCGGTCCGATCTGATCGGCGATCGGAGTTACGGTGAAGTCTCGGTGATGGAGATGAAACGACTGTTCATCCGTTGGACCCGGGCCCGTTGGGCCGGATCCAAATCCATCACCTATTCTATTTAATGTAGACTTATGACTTAACCTAAACACAAGATTACTAACCCTAGAAACTAAGCGCCGCCCCTCCTCTCCTCTCTCAAGCCGCCGCCGCCGCCGCCGCCGTGCGCCGCCGCCCGTCTTCACCGGAAAATTGTTTCCGGCCAATTTGATGAGGAGAATCCGTTCGTGCTGATCTCGTCAGTCCTTCTAGTGCAGGCTGACGAAGGAGTCTCGTTTCTGGTCGTGGACCGGATTGGCGATATCTACCGCAATCTACCGAGAAGAGCCGACGTTATTGTAACTACGGTTGGAGCCAGGCACAAGTGCCAGCAAGGTAGTCACCTAAACATCCTATGCATGTCGTAGTTTGTAATGAATTTTTCGTATTGATCGTCTCCCGGCATCTGTTTTCTATTCTTCCGCTGCCTAGCCGGGGGGCGGATCCGGATCCCCAACAGCTATGAGACGAGTGGATAGCTACCATGCTCTCATGAGCTTTGGGCATCAGCAGGTTGAGCTACTCTTGCTTCTGGTATTGCATGTTGAGACGAGTGGATAGCTACCACGTTCTCACATGCTCCGTGGCCACTATTGTTTGTACTTCCAGCCTTGGAGTTGTTCTGCGAGCCTTGTACCTCTGTCAGTTGAGCTGCCCCTGCAAGCTATGTACCTCCAACTGTTGAGTGTTCTGTGAGCGTTGTATCATAGCTGTTGAGTCATTCCATGAGCCCCGATACTACATTATACCTTTATTCACGCATTGCACTCACTATGTTTATGATTGATGGTTAGCTTGCGTTGATTTCTCATCTTAGTGAGGTTTAACCTTGTTTGTTTCCCTTGGGGCTGCTTTGGCCGTGTGTTGGACATCACAGACCTTTTTCAGGTAGTTCAGCTGGTTCGTGAGTGAGGTAGCTGTAGCAGTCCCAGGTGTGGGTTCCCAATTATATATATATATATGTTTGTTTCGTGGTGTATTATGTTGTGGCGTTTATTCGAAACCAGATTTTGAGTATACGCCTATGTTGAATAATGTATTCTAAGGTCAGGCCTAAAGAAAAATTTTTAGCCACTTTTTAAGCTTCCGTGCTTTGCGTGTTGCGTCTGTGTTAATAAGCACCGGGCCTGACATTTTTGGTATCAGAGCTTAAACTGAGTTAAGCTCGTTTCTTTTCTATCACACTCGAGTCTAGGCACTGTGTGTGTGTCCTCCTGCATGTGCTTGACTACATATTTACCTGATTTGTTTATGCTAACCTTTTTGTGCCTCCTAGGTGTTGCCTAGGAGAAGTAGAGGTAGAGCTATTAGACAGGTGATAGTCAAGCTGAGAGTTCGAGTGTGAGGAGGGTGTTCCTCAGCCGAGAGTTCCTTTGTGTCGTTGTGCGAGACAGACAGAGGCTGAGGTGGAGCTTTGGACTCGACGGGTGGATGTTGTGGAGCTAGATTGGACCAGGTTCCGGTGGATGATCCTCCTACCTTCATGGATGCTGAAGGTGGTCTGGCAGCAGAGGATTGGCTTGAGCGCTTTGTGAGCTTGTTCGACCGTGTACAACTTGAGGATGAGACGAGGCAGGGTTTGGCACGCTCCAGTTGAGAAATCGAAAGTGAACCGAGATATAGTTCGTAGCTGGTGGGAGCAGAAAACCAAACATGGAGCTTAATCGACTTTGATGATGTCAAATTGCTAGATGGGGGGAGAATAGAGCAGATGTCAATCATGTCGGTGGTATTGATCTGGTCATTGCTGGAAGCCCTTACAACAACCTTGCCGATAGCAACAGGGTTAGCAGGGTTGGGTTGGAGGGGAAAGAATTCGCCTTGTTTGTTGATTATTGCCGTATCTTAGACTTGGTGTAAGGAGATTTGAAGAAGACTTTGTACTTGAGACAGTTTTCTTTCCTTCCCACCTATGTTCATCTCATTGCTAGACGTGTGAGGACGAAGAAGAATAGATTTTGGAAGGGCTCGAGGGATGACCCTCACCCATTGACATAGCAGTTTCCATTTTTCCCTCCTTTGCAGATGCTGTGGCTTGAACGATAGACATCGAGGATAGCACTTTGTGATCAGAATGTCGCATCAGGATTCTTCTGCAAGTACTTCGCAGGTGCTACCTCCTCCCTGCTTAGTTCCAATGATCGAATTATTAGCCACCGGATATGTTTAGACCCAGATAGTCTTCTCCATCTCAGCACTCGGGACTCCAGTGTGCTCGTGTGATCGTGTTGTGTGAGAGCAAGCTGACGATTTACCGGAGGAGTTATAGAAAGACTTTGCTTTGTTTTATATTTTCTTGCGTAAGTTGTGTTGACACGGGGACATCGCACGCATGTGTTTTTGCTATATGTGGTGAGCATGGGTTGATTTTATCCCTACCTTGTTTGTGTGATGTCATGTCTGCTAGTACTCATGTCGGGGTGAGTTGTTTGTCCCATGTGATAGTGCTGGAGTGCTTGGTTAGATTGAGGAGTAGGTGTTAGCGGTTTTCCCTATTGTTCGATAGCCCTTGACGATGTGATGATTGAGAAATTCGAATTTAGACTTTTCAGATTTTAGAATTTCGAATTTTTGGTGAAATCTGATTCCCGGTCGTTTAGAAGTAAAACGCTGTCGTTTTGTGAAATCAGACGTAGCGCTAATGCGAGGAATCAGTTGTTGTGTATTTCAGATGTCAACGCGAGTCAACGGTACTGTAGCGCCAGCTGATGAATCTGATCAGTTGTTAATGGCGCGGGAGTGATGCGTCGTCGTTTCGCTATTCAGTAGTAGCGCTTGAAGAGATATCTGCTGGCAGCAGTTGCGCGGGTGCGAGGATTAACGAGAAAGCGACACGTGTTGGTCAACTTTTTGGTGTTGATGGCTGATATTGTAGCGCTATCAGCTGTTGCGTTGTGAGGAATTATTCCAGCTGAGATATCAGCTGTTGGTTTGAGGAACCAGTCGCTGGTGAGAGGCGACGTCGTTTTGATAAGTTGGAACACAGCGTTTTGAGTGTAACACTTTTGATCAGCTGTTGGCAGCAATGGTGACGTGTCCTTTACAATGTTGTTTGTTTTGTTTAGCGCGACCAGCTGCTGGTTGTTTGGAAAGAATCTGTCGTCAGATGTTGTAGCGTTGCGGCGTCGTTTTGATGTTCTTTTACGAATGCAACGTCTTTTGGTTGCTGCTGATTTTTTGTTGAGAGCAACTGCTGGTTTCTGTTGTAAGATATCTGCTGTTTCAATGTATGCTGATTAATTGAGAACAACAGCTGTTGGATTTAAGAGATATATAGACAAGTGTTGATCGACACTTAGAATTATTCTGAACCCGATATTTCTTATCTCCAATTTCAAACCCTCGTTCTAGCTACTGTTCACCCGAGCATTTTGTCCTTCGATCTTCGTCGATTTCAGCCTCTGTATTGGACGATTTAGGTGGCGCTAGGTTCCTTGAGAGTTCCTTTTTCGATTGCTACCTCTTTAGTGGCTGTAGAACGAATTGAGGAAGAAGCGCAGAGTTGCTGCTACGTTCGAAAATTCTTGAGAATCTGGTCCGGTTGTTCATTCATTAGTTTCGAACTTCTGGATTTCAGCTCCTGGAAGTATTCTGCCGTGGTTGAGGAAGCCTGGAGAAATCTGGTAGCCTAGGCCGTGAGTTTCAGTGCCTTGTGAGAAATCTGTTGAGGTAGAATCAGCCGTTGAAGGTACGAATTGAGCAGATTTAACAGCTTTGAGCGTGAACATGGCTGTAATTGATGTTATGAAATCTGTTGATGTGATTCTGTGATTTTACGTGATACAGTTTTGTTGAATTGTTTGAGTTGTATATTCTGTTTTCACGTATTGAATTGTATGCGTTGAGAATTGAATATTTATTGGCATACATGCATACATCTTGAGCCTGATTGACAGATTGATTGATGACCTGATTGAAAGCCACGTTGTGACTGGCCGAAATATGTGTCGTGCCTGAAAAGTCCAACGCTATCATCGGAGTGGTGACTACCGGATTCGAGTGTCTACCACCGAGCTGTGATGGCTTGATGGGCTCTGAAGATCACGGACCGATGATTTCCCCGGTTGATACACTGTGCGGGTATAGAGGAAACCCAGGTCCATATGAACATTAGGCTCGTTTTAATTCACCACGGTTTCATCATAACTCCGATCGACGATAAGATTGGACCGATCGACTTAGTTTCCAAAACTGAACGTCATGATGCGAAAAACAATTTTTCATATACCTAGTCCAAAATGACAGTTTTGCCCCTCAACAGTGGGAAATCGCAATTTGACCCATGTTGACTTTTAGGAAGTCGCACTCCATAAAATCCTCCTCGAGTGCTCAACACATTGAGCTCAATTTCCGTGTGGGAATCATGAATCCAGTACTTGTGTGACCCTCAATGGTTCAGGGATACAGCTAGCCGTGGGCCCACAACCATTGCGGCTCCGAAATCACAATTGCGGACTTGCCCAACGGATCATGGTAAAGCGCCTAGCAACATCGCCCCATGATCCCCTAGGTATCACTGATAGTGCCTGCAAAAACCAGTTGGTCTTGGTTAGCGTACAGTACGGTCATTTCATCATATATATCCCGATCAGATCAACGACCATTGGTAAATCGAGAGTCGCTGGAGATCCGATAGCTATGCATATATCTTGGAGATCGAATAGTGATATCACGAGTGTTACTAGGCAAACCCATTTACCTAAAGCACTTCTAGTACTCTGGCCAGAGATTTATACATTATTATCCCCTCAGATAGCATAGGATATCCACGCATGAGAGCGAGCGGTGAATCCTCGACAACGAAGCATCGACCTACATGCATCGGGATCTCACCCAATCCCGCCGCCTAATGACCCCAAGTGAGTCGGCAAACGGGTCAAAGTGAGACGCCTATCATGTAGAGTCTCAATGACGTTTCTAGTCGTGAGGACTAATCAGTACAACCAAGACCTCGGACTTATCTACTCGACAAATGGTAACCACTTGGAAAGTCTGAATTAGGGTAGTTCGATAGATCACCAGGTCACTATCCATCTGCATGCTCAGAACATCACAATGTTCCCTACCAATGAAACATGGTACTTCGCATCGCAGATGCTAGTCTCAAGCTCGGGCGGCCTTATCCTCATTTTGACGGCCCAATAGACTAGGAACGAGTTAGAATACACAGTGACTATTAGATGTGTTTCATGATAGCCGTCATACCCACTATCACATCTAACATACACTATGGTGCATTCTAGGTCTTTATCCAACACAATTGTTAACATTATAATCATAATGAAAATAAAGAACGCCATAAACAAATGCGAATATCATATATAAAGATCGTTTCATACAAGAGTCTATATAACCCACACGCCACAAGTTGGCTAGTTGGGCATCTACTCTAACAATCTCCCACTTGCCCTAAAGCCAACTACTCATCAGACGCAGTCCCATTGTTTCGCGATGTTTTTCAAACAACGGTCCTGGTAAGGGCTTCGTAAGTGGATCAGCAACGTTGTCCGCAGAGGCGACTCTCTCAACTGCTATGTCACCTCTAGCCACAATATCCCGGATTATGTGGTATTTCCTCAGTATATGTTTGGATCTTTGGTGAGACCTAGGCTCCTTTGCTTGCGCAACGGCACCCGTGTTGTCGCAGTACACCGGGACTGGACCAACTCCATAGAATATCCTTCCTTCCAATGCAATTGGCCGGGGTTGGCCTGGTAGCGGCTCGTGACACTCAGAGCATATGCGACATCCGATCCGGTGATGTAGTTAGCTTGGGTGAGTCCGAGCATCCGTTTCGATCTATCTCGATAGATCTGTATTCCAAGAATATAGGATGCTTCACCCATGTCCTTCATCGAGAATCTACTATACAACCATACTTTGGTTGACTGCAGCATTCCTACATCATTCCCAATGAGTAGAATGTCATCAACATAAAGTACGAGGAATGTCACAGCGCTTTTAACTACCTTCTTATATACACATGACTCATCTGGATTCTTGATGAAACCAAATTCCTTAATTGTTTCATCGAATCTCTGGTTCCAACTCCTCGATGCTTGTTTGAGACCATAGATCGATCTCTGAAGTTTGCATACCTTATGCTCACTTCCCACAGATGTGAAACCCTCAGGCTGCGTCATATAGATCTCTTCCTTAATGTTTCCATTAAGGAACGCAGTTTTCACATCCATTTGCCATATCTCATAGTCGTACCATGCAGCTATGGCTAGTAAGATTCTAATCGACTTGAACATTGCGACTGGTGAAAAAGTTTCATTGTAGTCAACACCTTGCCTTTGAGCGTAACCTTTCGCGACCAGTCGTGCCTTGTAGGTCATTACCTTACCATCAGGCCCAAGTTTCCTATTGTATACCCATTTACACCCAGTAGGAACAATTCCTTCGAGAGGGTTAACAAGAGTCCAAACTTGGTTCGCATGCATTGAGTCAAACTCAGACTGCATTGCTTCAAGCCATAAATTAGAATCAGCATCGGAAATTGCCTCCTTGAAAGTTCTTGGATCAGATCCAACAACTTGATCACCTTGATCATCTTCAAGGAGAAAACCATATCTCTCAGGAGCCCTAGGGACCCTTTCGGATCTCCTAGGTGCGACCATTTCTGGTACTGGCTCTGTAGGTGCGAGAGACTCACTTGGTACTTCAGTTGGTTCTCGAACCTCTTCGAGTTCTACTATCTTGCCTTTTCTATCAAGTAGAAATTCCATTTCCATAAAGGTGGCATTCCTAGAAACAAACACTTTTGTTTCGCTGGGATAGTAGAAGCAGTATCCAATGGAATTCTTTGGATACCCAACGAAGTAACACAAGATGGATCTCGTATCCAGCTTATCTCCCACTGTCTGCTTCACGTAAGCAGGACATCCCCAAATCCTCATGTATGAGTATTTGGGTGGTTTGCCCATCCACATCTCATATGGAGTCTTATCCACTGCCTTGGTGTGGACATTGTTCAACAACATTACCGCCGTTTCGAGCGCATAGCCCCAAAACGAGGTAGGAAGCTCAGTGAAGCTCATCATAGATCGAACCATGTCCATCAAAGTTCGATTACGATGCTCCGCTACACCATTGAGCTGTGGTGTGGCCGGAAGGGTCCACTGTGCGAGAATCCCATTCTCTTTAAGATAGTGTTGAAACTCAGCACTCAAGTATTCACCACCTCGATCGGATCGAAGTGCTTTAATACTTTTGCCTAATTGATTTTCTACTTCAGCCTTGAATTCTTTGAACCTTTCAAAGGATTCAGACTTGTGCTTCATTAAGTACAAGTACCCATACCTAGAGTAATCATCGGTAAAGGTGATGAAGTATGTGTGACCGTATTTAGTACCAATACTAAATGGACCACACACATCAGTATGGATCAAATCCAATAGGCTTTGAGCACGCTCACCCTTGCCCTTGAAGGGTTGCTTAGTCATCTTTCCTTTGAGACAGGACTCACAAGTCGGTAGGGAGTTAATGTCTGACAGATCAAACATGTCACTCCTAACTATCTTCTTCATCCTACTTAAAGAAATATGACCTAGCCTGGCGTGCCAAAGTTGTGCTGGGTTTAAGCTATCGTATTTCCTTTTAATCATTGTTATATGTGTTTCGACATCGCAAGTTGGAACGTCTTTTAATTTTAAGGTGTATAAATCGTTTTCGCGTTCCTCAAATTGAAGTTGACCACAAAGGGGTCGAATGCAGCGGGTAGTGAGAGGAGAAGCACATCCACAGACAGCTCGTGTGGAAGCGTGATATCAAGGCCCACCAGCTTTTCAATGAGCCCAATCATACGAACCCCATGCTCGCGGACCGAAGTCCCATCGCGCATGCGGCTCGTCATAAGCTCCTTGACAGCGGTGAACCTCTCATGTCGAGAGTTCTCCCCATACAGTTCCTTGAGATGAAAAAGTATGTCAGCAGCATACTTCGTCTTCTCAAAGCGCCGTTGCATTTCGTTGGACATCGATGCCATCACATAGCATCGAGTCTTAAGCTCATCGTCCCACCATTGTTGAAGCTTAACCAGCTCCTCAGGGCTGATATCGGCAGGGGCTTCCTTCGGAGGGCTCTTCTCTATCGTATAAAGAATTTTCTCCGAAGCCAACACAATGTTGAGGTTTCGAATCCAGTCTTGGTAGTTCAGACCGGTGAACTTGTTGCTATCCAGTATAGTAGCGAGTGGGTTTTTGATCGAAGAAATTTTGTAAGCAGTTATACTGAAAAGAAAACGGACATGCATCACTAACTATATATGAAATAACTCTAAGACATAAAACAAGGTCGTTAAGTTTTATGAATTACCCTCCCACTATTTTAACGATTTCACCATCCTCTAATGAAATCGAGAAAGCAAGTTTCCTTAGTGGGTACACGGACGATCATGGTCCCGAATAATATCAGCCAACCATGACCCCCAAAAGGTAGTTTCCAATTGCAATCGGTGCAACCTCCATGTATTCACATCACGTCCAGTAAGGGCCCAATATATGGCGCAGTTTACTATCACGTGTCAAGATGACCCATCAATGTTGAGTCGTGAAGGACGGTCCCCTTAACGTCCCCAATAATATGAGCCAACGTTAAAGGGAGTTCCAACCGACTCACAACAATTGTCATTGGCGTGGACAGCTTTCCGGCATACATAACCCCCTCAATAATATGAGCCGGGCCATGTATGCGGGTAGCATCGGCGTAAACCCATTGTTGATGGAAGGTAGGGATAATTTAAACAGATTTAAATTCCCTTTAGTTTATCGAATAAACTTTTAATCTTGATATTAGTTTTAAATCGTATTTAAAACGAGGGATTTTATTTTCGAAAAATTTGGTCTCATGCAATCTTAAATCAAAATTTAAAACATGCGGATACAACATATATATCAAATATATAACTAACTTTGGGATGATCGATCGCGAGAGCTATGTGTTAGAGTAGATGCCCAACTAGCCAACTTGTGGCGTGTGGGTTTTATAGACTCTTGTACAAATAGTCTTTATATATAATATTCGCATTTACTTATATGGCGTTCTTTACTTTCATTATGTGTGTAATGATTTACAATTGCGTTGAGTAAAGACCTAGAATACACATAAGTGTATGTTAGATGTGATAGTGGGTATGACGGCTATCATGAAACACATCTAATAGTCGCTGTGTATTCTGAACATGTTCCTAGTCGATTGGGCCGTCAAAATGAGGATAAGGCCGCCCGAGTTCGAGACTAGTATCTGCGATGTGAAGTACCATGTTTCATTGGTAGGGAAAATTGTGATGTTCTGAGCATGCAGATAGATAGTGACCCGGTGATCTATCGAACTACCATCCTTCGGACTTTCCAAGTGGTTACCATTTGTCGAGTGGATCATGAGACGATGTTGCTAGACGCTTTACCATGATCCGTTGGGCAGGTCCGGAATTGTGATCCCGGAGCCACAATGGTTGTGGGCCCACGGCTAGCTGTATCCCTGAACCATTGAGGGTCACACAAGTACTAGATTCGAGATTCCTGCACGGATACTCAGCTCAATGTGTTGAGCACGAGAAGAGGATTTCGGGAAGTGCGACTTCCTAAAAGTCAACAGGGGTCAAACCGGGGTTTCCCGCTGTTGAGGGGCAAAACGGTCTTTTTGCACTGGGGTTCTGAAAAATGGTTTTTTAGATCATAATACTTAGTTTTGGAAACTGAGTCGATCCGTCCGATCTGATCGGCGATCGGAGTTACGGTGAACTCTCGGTGGTGGAGATGAACTGAATGTTCATCGTTGGGCTCGGGCCCGTTGGGCCAGTCCAAGTCCAACACTCAAGCTTATTTAATTAAGCTTAAGCCTAGACTTAACATAACACAACTTGACACAACTCCCAAGAACCCTAACCCTAATCTCTATAGCCGCCCCTCCTCTCTCGAACGCCGCCGCCGCCGTGCGCCGCCCGCCGCCGCCGCCACTTCGCCGGAAATCGTTCCGGCCTAGTTTTTCGAGGAGAATCCGTTCATGTAGAATTCGTCAGTGCTTCTAGTGCGGCCTGACGAAGGAGTCTCGGTTCTGGTCGTGGACCGGATTGGCGATATCTACCGCAATCTACCGAGTAGAGCCGGGTTCTTGTAAGTCCGGTTGGAGCCAGGCACAAGTGCCAGCAAGGTATTCGTTTTGAACGCCCTATGTATGTCGATAACTGTTATCTATTTTTCGTATTGATCATCTCCCGGCTTTTATTCTATGTTCTTCCGCTGCCTCGCCGGGGGGGCGGATCTGGATCCCCAACAGTGGTATCAGTAGCCAGGTTTTTCGGATCTGATCAATACATATTGCCATAATTGTATCTAACATTGAATTTCAGATCGAGATCAAACGAATTTTGAAGAAAATTTCTCGCACGATGCTGCGCCCGTTGGCCACACGCTGGCCGGCAGTAGGGGCGACGCTAGTTGCACGAAGATTGGGCGGTGGTGCGCAGCTTGCCGTGCGCCTGCGACGATGGAGGCTGGACGTTGGCTGGCCGATGCTGCGACGTCGCGCCGCTCGTGGCGCTTGATGGCCGGACTGCTGCACGCGCGATTGTCGCACGTCGTCGATGGAGCGCCGCGCTTGTCGCGGCCGCGTGCGCCCCTTGCGGCGCGCGCGATTTCGTCGATGGCGCCGCCGTCGCCGGCCGCCGCTCCGGCGAAGCTCCGACGATGTCGTGACGGCTGGTCTGTTTTCTTCTAGGGTTTGGTTCGGGCCTGTCCCGGGCAGCCCGTGAAGTTTCGGGCCGGTATGCGATGCCGGGCCCTGTTTTGATCGATTTTGAAATTTTAAGTTTTTGGGCCTAAAATTGTTTTAAGCCCAATAATGATACAATTAAAATTAGTAAAATATGATTTTAATTATGAAATATGATTTTGTAATAAAATATGATTTTGTTGATTAAAATTTGTTTTATCGGCAAAATGCGATTTTATTATAAAATACGATTTCGTAATTAGAATATGATTTTACGATAAATAATTAGATTATTTAAATTATGCATGTTAATTAGATTAATTGCATGATTGGGATGATCGAGAGCCGTGCCCAATGTGTTAGGTGTATGCAATAGGTTTTATTTGATTTCGGTTTCAATATATTTGATTATCATTTAAAAGTGGGCCTGTTTGTGGCCCGTTCCCACCCCTTGATAAATGTATCCCTTATTTGTCATAGTTAATTTAAATGTAAATTACTAGATTTAGTGGGAGGACATCCGAAGACGGTGGACAATGACGATCAAGATATTGAAGACCGAAGATCTGTAAAACCGGAAAGCTTTGTAATAGGATTGCATTGCATATTGCATTACCCCTAGGATTGGACCCTGGTCCGTGGCTGGCAACCACGGACCGCATAGCTCTCGCGATCGATCATCCCAATGTTACTTTATATATGTTGATATATAGGATAATTGAATCCGCATGTTGCATGTTTTAAATTAGATTTAAATATGCATGAGACCAAAATTTTTCAAAAATAAAATCCCTCGTTTTAAAATTTGATTTAAAACATATATCAAGATAAAAATGTTTATTCGATAAACAAAAGGGTATTTAAAATTGTTTAAATTAACCCTACCTTCCATCAACAATGGGTGTACGTCGATGCTACCCGTATACATAGCCCGGCTCATATTATTGAGGGGGTCATGTATGCCGGAAAGCTGTCCACGTCATTGACAACTGTTGTGAGTCGGTTGGAACTCCTTTTAACGTTGGCTCATATTATTGGGGACGTTAAGGGGACCGTCCTTCACGACTCAACATTGATGGGTTAATCTTGACACGTGATAGTAAACGGCGTCATATTATTGGGCCCTTACTGGACGTGAGGTGAATACATGGAGGTTGCACCGGCTGCAATCGGAAACTACCTTTTGGGGGTCATGGATGGCTGATATTATTCGGGTCAATGATCGCTTGATTGGGCTCCGTGTACCCACTAAAGAAACCTGTTTTCTCGATTTCATTAGAGGGTGGTGAAATCGTTAAAATAGTGGGAGGGTAATTCATAAAACTTAATGACCATGTTTTATGTCTTAGCTTATATCTTATATAGTTAGTGATGTATGTCCGTTTTCCTCCGAAGTTTGCCCCTGCCGATATCAGTCCTGAGGAGCTGGTAACGCTTAAACAATGGTGGGACGATGAGGTTAAAGCTCGGTGCTATGTGATGGCATCGATGTCCAATGAAATGAAACGGCGTTTTGAGAAGACGTAGTATGCTGCTGACATACTTCATCATCTCAAAGAGCTGTACGGGGAGAACTCTCGACATGAGAGGTTCACGGCTGTCAAGGAGCTTATGACGAGCCGCATGCGCGATGGGACTTCGGTCCGCGAGCATGGGGTTCGCATGATTGGGCTCGTTGAAAAGCTGTCGGGCCTTGATATCGCACTTCCACATGAGCTGTCTGTGGATGTACTTCTCCTCTCACTACCCGCTGCATTTGACCCCTTTGTCGTCAACTTCAACATGAACAAGCTGGAAGCCACTCTTGAAGAGGTGGTGAACATGCTTGTAGTGTTTGAAGGGACTATAAAGAAGGACAAACCCGTCCTCCTTCTGGGTTCTTCTTCCTCTGCGAAGAAGGGACCCAGACGCAAGAGCAAGAAGCGTTCTGCTCCTGCGAAAGAGGAAAAGTCTGCCAAGAAGCCGAAGGCAAGGGCTTCTAAGCCTAACAAGAGCGAGGACTTTTGCCACCACTGCCACAAGGCTGGGCATTGGAGGAGGAACTGCAAGGAGTACCTC
>KV014049.1:0-11151 GCA_001598015.1 Dorcoceras hygrometricum
AACACAGAAGCTGATTCACGTAAGCACAATTTCATAAAGCCACCGATTTCACAACATTGAATAATAGGCATGTTCAAGCTTACTGCCAAGAGCTGCTCAATTCGTACCTCAATTCCTCGATTTACCTAACAGCGTATCTTGGCTCAATCACGCAGTAGGAACTTCCTGGAAGCTCAATCTGATACAACATAGCTAAAATCTTAGCTCAATTCTAATCACAATCACGCTAATCCTACAGCTAGAAGTATAATTCAATCCTACACTTCTACGCAGGTACTAACTACTAAGAACCGAGCTCAAACTACAAAGAAAGCTCACCCAGAGGCTCAAAAGAACCAACTGCTGAATCTACTCAACGAAACCAGCAATTCACGAACGAGCAGGGCCTTCGGGATTTCTCAACTCGTCTCTCCTATCTTCCAAACTAGCATCAATGGAAAGAGCAAGTCTCAAGGAGTCCAGCGCCACTAAGAATGTCAAAAACGAAGGCTGGAAACAACGGGAAAAGGCGATAGAAGAAGATGGTGAACAGTAACTCGTCGAGGGTTTGAAAGGAGAAGAGATAAGAGATATCTGGCTCAAAATAATCTAAGTGTCGATCAACACTTCTATAAATACCTCTTCAAATCTCACCTGCTGATTCATACCAATCAAACAAAGAAATCAGCAGGAGACAATCAGCAGCAACCCTCTTTTCCTCTTCGTAAAATTCAGCAGCAACTATCAAATAAACAATCGCGCAAAACATCTCAAAACGACACCGTTCCAACTTACCAAAACGACGCCGTAGCAAATATCAGCAGACAACAACTCTCGCAAGAAAACAACCCATCTGCTGGTCGCACGAAGCCACTCAAAACGACGACGCATCTACTAACTCAAACGACGCCATTTCATACGCAAGCAACATATCTATCACCAGCAACTTCAACTCTAACTAAAACCAGCAGACCTTCATACGTCACGCTGACGACATCGCTGCTGTTACAAAAATTCACCAGCACGAGCTACAGTAACCTGCTGCTGCCAGTTTCTCCAAAATCAACGCTACACTCAAAAATTCAGCAGGAACTACAGTAACTTCAACCAAAAATCGGTAATTCTCATTTCTTAAACTAACGATACAGCTTTCGAAAATCAGCAGAAACTTCAATCCTCGCAAATTCCTCAAATCACACGAGATTAATCCCAAATCTAACTTCTCAATCCTCACATGCATGCTCAGAACATCACAATGTTCCCTACCAATGAAACATGATACTTCACATCACAGACGCTAGTCTCAAGCTAGGGCGGCCTTATCCTCATTTTGACGGCCCAATCGACTAGGAATGTGTTCAGAATACACAGTGACTATTAGATGTATTTCATGATAGCCATCACATCCACTATCACATCTAACATACACTATGGTGCATTCTAGGTCTTTATCCAACACAATTGTTAACATTATAATCATAATGAAAATAAATAATGCCATAAAGAAATGCGTATATCATAAATAAATATCGTTATACACAAGAGTCAATAAAACCCGCACGCCACAAGTTGGCTAGTTGGGCATCTACTCTAACAATCTCCCACTTGCCCTAAAGCCAACTACTCATCAGACGCAGTCCCATTGTTTCGCGATGTTTTTCAAACAACGGTCCTGGCAAGGGCTTCGTAAGCGGATCAGCAATCTTGTCTGCAGAGGCGACTCTCTCAACTGCTATGTCACCTCTAGCCATAATATCCCGGATTATATGGTATTTCCTCAGTATATGTTTGGATCTTTGGTGAGACCTAGGCTCCTTTGCTTGCGCAACGGCACCCGTGTTGTCGCAGTACACCGGGACTGGACCAACTCCATCAGGGATGACGCCCAACTCTTGGACGAAATTCCTTATCCAAACCGCCTCCTTAGCAGCAGCTGATGCTGCGATGTACTCAGCCTCAGTGGTTGAATCCGCGAATGTGTCTTGCTTGGAATTCTTCCAAGAGACAGTACCACCATTGAGCATGAATACAAATCCAGATGTAGACTTCGAATCATCCACGTCACATTGGAAGAGAGAATCAGTGTAGCCTTCCAATTTCAGTTCACCACCCCCATAGACCATGAACATATTCTTAGTCCTTCGTAAGTACTTAAGAATATCTTTTACGGCCTTCCAATGCAGTTGGCCGGGTTTGGTCTGGTAGCGGCTCGTGACACACAGAGCATATGCGACATCCGGTCTAGTTGAGATCATGCCATACATAATACTACCAATTGCCGAGGCATATGGCACACGTGTCATACTCTCTATGTTGGCGACAATGGTGGCGGATCCGGATCCCACTTCCCGTGGCGCAACGGAAAAACAAAAATTGCCCGAAAAGTGTTCAATACATTCAATAAAATCTACAAACATTCATAGGGTGTTCGTAGATAATTACCTTGCTGGCGTCTAGGCGCCTAGCTCCGACCAGTTTCATGAGGAAACCGGCACTTCAAACTGTAGGCGGCGGTAGATTCTCCAATCAGGTCCACGACCGGATTCAATCTTCCTCCAATCAGCCTGCACTAGAAAGCTGATGCATTTTGGCACGATCGGAAACACCTCTTCATGATGGCCGGAACAAGTCCGGCGAGGGGCGACGGCGCGTGGCCGACGGCGGTGGCGCGTGGCAAGAGGCACGGCCGAGAGGTAGGAGAGGTGGAGTGGGGGCGGCGGCCAAGGTGATTGGATCTAGGGTTATGTTGTGAATTAGTGTGTTTAAGGCCCTAGTAGAGTACTAACATATAATTAGTATACATGGGCTTGAACCGGCCCATTGGACTTGGGTCAGGCCCAAGTCCATATATGAACATTCGGTTCATTTAAATCACCACGGTTTCATTATAACTCCGATTGACGATCAGATCGGACCGATCGACTCATTTTCCAAAACTGAATGTTATGACGCGAAAAACAATTTTTCAGATACCTAGTCCAAAATGACAGTTTTGCCCCTCAACAGCGGGAAATCGCAATTTGACCCCTGTTGACTTTTAGGAAGTCGCACTCCCTAAAATCCTCCTCCTATGCTCAACACATTGAGCTCAGTTTTCGTGCGGGAATCATGAATCCAGTACTTGTGTGACCCTCAATGGTTCAGGGATACAGCTAGCCGTGGGCCCGCAACCATTGCGGCTCCGAAATCACGATTTCGGACTTGTCCAACGGATCATGGTAAAGCGCCTAGCAACATCGTGCCATGATCCCCTAGGTATCACTGATAGTGCCTGCAAGAACCAGTTGGTCGTGGTTAGCGTACAGTACGGTCCTTTCAACACATATATCCCGATCAGATCAACGACCATTGGTAAATCAAGAGTCGCTAGAGATCCAATAACTATGCATACATCTTGGAGATCGAATAGTGACATCGCGAGTGATACTAGGTAAACTCAGTTACCTAAAACACTTCTAGTACTCTGGCCAGAGATTTATACACTATTATCCCCTCAGATAGCATAGGATATCCACGCATGAGAGCGAGCGGTGAATCCTAGACAACGAAGCATCGACTCCTACATGCATCAGGACCTCACCCAATCCCGCCGCCTAACGACCCCAAGTGAGTCGGCAAACGGGTAAAAATGAGGCGCCTATCATGTAGAGTCTCAATGACATTTCGAGTCGTGAGGACTAATCAGTACAACCAAGACCTCGGACTTAACCACTCGATGACGGCCCAATCGACTAGGAACGAGTTCAGAATGCATAGTGACTATTAGATGTGTTTCATGATAGCCGTCATACCCACTATCACATCTAATCATACACTATGGTGCATTCTAGGTCTTTATCCAACACAATTATTAACATTTTAATCATAATAAAAATAAAGAACGCCATAAACAAAATGCGAATATCATATATAAAGATCGTTTCATACAAGAGTCTATAAAACCCACACGCCACAAGTTGGCTAGTTGGGCATCTACTCTAACAATCTCCCACTTTCCCTATAGCCAACTACTCATCAGACGCAGTCCCATTGTTTCGTGATGTTTTTCAAACAACGGTCCTGGCAAGGGCTTCGTAAGTGGATCAGCAACGTTGTCCGCAGAGGCGACTCTCTCAACTGCTATGTCACCTCTAGCCATAATATCCCGAATTATGTGGTATTTCCTCAGTATATGTTTGGATATTTGGTGAGACCTAGGCTCCTTTGTTTGCGCAACGGCACCCGTGTTGTCGCAGTACACCGGGACTGGACCAACTCCATCAGGAATGACCCCCAACTTTTTGACGAAATTCCTTATCCAAACCGCCTCCTTAGCAGCATCTGATGCTGCGATGTACTCAGCCTCAGTGGTTGAATCAACGATGGTGTCTTGCTTGGAACTCTTCCAAGAGACAGCACCACCATTGAGCATGAATACAAATCCAGAGGTAGACTTCGAATCATCCACGTCACATTGGAAGCTAGAATCAGTGTAGCCTTCCAATTTCAGTTCACCAACGCCATAGACCATGAACATATTCTTAGTCCTTCGTAAGTTCTTTAGAATATCTTTCACTGCCTTCCAATGCAGTTGGCCGGGTTTGGCCTGGTAGCGGCTCGTGACACTCAGAGCATATGCGATATCCGGTCTAGTTGAGATCATGCCATACATAATACTACCTATTTCCGAGGCATATGGCACACGTGTCATACTCTCTATGTTGGCGACAATGGTGGTGGATCCGGATCCCACTTCCCGGGGCGCAGCGGAAAAACAAAAATTGCCCGAAAAGTGTTCAATACATTCAATAAAATCTACAAACATTCATAGGGTGTTCGTAGATAATTACCTTGCTGGCGTCTAGGCGCCTAGCTCCGACCAGTTTCACGAGAAAACCGGCACTTCAAACTGTAGACGGCGGTAGATTCTCCAATCAGGTCCACGACCGGATTCATTCTTCCTCCAATCAGCCTGCACTAGAAAGCTGATGGGTTTTGGCACGATCGGAAACACCTCTTCACGATGGCCGGAACAAGTCCAGCGAGGGGCGATGGCACGTGGCTGACGACACGTGGCTGACGGCGGCGGCGCGTGGCAAGAGGCGCGGCCGAGAGGTAGGAGAGGTGGAGTGGGGGCGGCGGCCAAGGTGATCGGAGCTAGGGTTATGTTGTGAATTAGTGTGTTTAAGGCCCTAGAGTACTAACATATAATTAGTATACATGGGCTTGAACCGGCCCATTGGACATGGGTCAGGCCCAAGTCCATATATGAACATTCGGTTCATTTAAATCACCACGGTTTCATCATAACTCCGATCGACGATCAGATCGGACCGATCGACTCAGTTTCCAAAATTGAATGTTATGACGCGAAAAACAATTTTTCAGATACCTAGTCCAAAATGACAGTTTTGCCCCTCAACAGCGGGAAATCACAATTTGACCCCTGTTGACTTTTAGGAAGTCGCACTCCCTAAAATCCTCCTCCTATGCTCAACACATTAAGCTCAGTTTCCGTGCGGGAATCATGAATCCAGTACTTGTGTGACCCTCAATGGTTCAGGGATACAGCTAGCCGTGGGCCCGCAACCATTGCGGCTCCGAAATCACGATTTCGGACTTGCCCAACGGATCATGGTAAAGCGCCTAGCAACATCGCGCCATGATCCCCTAGGTATCACTGATAGTGCCTGCAAGAACCAGTTGGTCGTGGTTAGCGTACATTACGGTCCTTTCATCACATATATCCCGATCAGATCAACGACCATTGGTAAATCGAGAGTCGCTAGAGATCCGATAACTATGAATACATCTTGGAGATCGAATAGTGACATCACGAGTGTTACTAGGTAAACCCATTTACCTAAAACACTTCTAGTACTCTGGCCAGAGATTTATGCACTATTATCCCCTCAGATAGCATAGGATATCCACGCATGAGAGCGAGCGGTGAATCCTCGACAACGAAGCATCGACTCCTACATGCATCGGGATCTCACCCAATCCCGCGACCTAATGACCCCAAGTGATTCGGCAAACGGGTCAAAGTGAGACGCCTATCATGTAGAGTCTCAATGACTTTTCGAGTAGTGAGGACTAATCAGTACAACCAATACCTCGGACTTTTCCACTCGACAAATGGTAACCACTTGGAAAGTCCGAACGAGGGTATTTCGATAGATCACCAGGTCACTATCTATCTGCATTCTCAGAACATCACAATGTTCCCTACCAATGAAACATGGTAATTTGCATCGCAGATGCTAGTATCAAGCTCGGGCGGCCTTATACTCATTTTGACGGTCCAATCGACTAGGAACAAGTTCAGAATACACAGTGACTATTAGATGTGTTTCATGATAGCCGTCATACCCACTATCACATCTAATCATACACTATGGTGCATTCTAGGTCTTTATCCAACACAATTGTTAACATTATAATCAATGAAAATAAAGAACGCCATAAATAAAATACGAATATCATATATAAAGATCGTTTCATACAAGAGTCTATAAAACCCACACGCCACAAGTTGGCTAATTGGGCATCTACTCTAACACTCTATCTCCTCATCAGTCTTTGGACACATAGACTTAGATAGAGTGACCCCGTGGCACATAGGTAGGTGTCCTCTCTTGGACTCTTCCATAGAGAACCGCTTAAGTATGGTATCGATGTAGGTAGCTTGGGTGAGTCCTAGCATCCTTTTCGATCTATCCCGATAGATCTGTATTCCAAGAATATAGGATTCTTCATCCATGTCCTTCATCGAGAATCTACTAGACAACCACACTTTAGTTGACTGCAGCATTCCTAAATCATTAATGAGTAGAATGTCATCAACATAAAGTAATAGGAATGTCACAGCATTCTTGACTACCTTCTTATATACACATAGCTCCTCAGGATTCTTGATGAAACCAAATTCCTTAATTGTTTCATCGAATCTCAGGTTCCAACTTCTCGACGCTTGTTTGAGAACGTAGATCGATCTTTGAAGTTTGCATACCTTATGCTCACTTGCTACAGATGTGAAACCCTCAGGCTGCGTCATATAGATCTCTTCCTTAATGTTTCCATTAAGGAACGCAGTTTTCACATCCATTTTCCATATCTCATAGTCGTACCATGTGGCTATGGCAAGTAAGATTCTAATTTACTTGAACATTGCGACTGGTGAAAAGGTTTCATCATAGTCAACAACTTGCCTTTAAGTGTAACCTTTCGCGGCCAGTCGTGCCTTGTAGGTCAATACCTTACCATCAGGCCCAAGTTTCCTCTTGTATATCCATTTACACCCAATAGGAACAATTCCTTATGGAGGATTGACAAGAGTCCAAACTTGATTCGCATGCATTGAGTCAATCTCAGACTGCATTGCTTCAAGTCACAAATTAGAATCAGCATCGGAAATTGCCTCCTTGAAAGTTCTTGGATCACATCCAACAACTTGATCACTTTGATCATCTTAAAGGAGGAAACCATATCTTTCATAAGCCCTAGGAACCCTTTCGGATCTCCTAGGTGCGACCATTTCTGGTACCGGCTCTTGAGGCGCAGGAGATTCACTTGGTACTTCAGTTGGTTCTCGAACCTCTTCGAGTTCTACTATCTTGGCTTTTCTATCAAGTAGAAACTCCCTTTCCATAAAGGTGGCATTTTTAGAAACAAACACTTTTGTTTCTTTGGGATAGTAGAAATAGTATCCAATGGAATTCTTTGGATACCCAATGAAGTAGCATAAGATGGATCTAGTATCCAGCTTATCTCCCACTGTCTGCTAGTTGGTTCTCGAACCTCTTCGAGTTCTACTATCTTGGCTTTTCTATCAAGTAGAAACTCCCTTTCCATAAAGGTGGCATTTTTAGAAACAAACACTTTTGTTTCTTTGGGATAGTAGAAATAGTATCCAATGGAATTCTTTGGATACCCAATGAAGTAGCATAAGATGGATCTAGTATCCAGCTTATCTCCCACTGTCTGCTTCACGTAAGCAGGACATCCCCAAATCCTCAGGAATGAGTATTTGGGTGGTTTGCCCGTCCATATCTCATATGAAGTCTTATCAACTGCCTTTGTGTGGACATTGTTCAACAACATTACCTCCGTTTCGAGCGCATATCCACAAAACGAGGTAGGAAGTTCAGTGAAGCTCATCATAGATCGAACCATGTCCATCAAGGTTCGATTACGACGCTTCGCTACACCATTGAGCTGTGGTGTGGCCGGAGGGGTCCACTGTGAGAGAATCCCATTCTCTTTGAGATAGTCTTGAAATTCAGCACTCAAATATTCACCACCTCAATCGGATCGAAGCGCTTTAACACTTTTCCCTATCTGATTTTCTACTTCAGCCTTGAATTCTTTGAACCTTTCAAAGGATTCAGACTTGTGCTTCATCAAGTACAAGTACCCATACCTAGAGTAATCATCGATAAAGGTGATAAAGTATGTGTGACCGTACTTAGTACCAATACTATGTGGGCCACACACATCAATATGGATCAAATCTAATGGGCCTTGAGCACGTTCAGGCTTGCCCTTGAAGGGTTTTTTAGTCATCTTTCCCTTGAGACAAGACTCACAAGTCGGTAGGGAGTTAATGTCTGACAAATCAAACATGTCACTCCTAACTAACTTGTTCATAGTACTTAGGGAAATATGACCTAGCCTAGCGTGCCAAATTTGTGCTGGGTTCAAGCTATTGTTTTTCCTTTTAATTGTTGTTGTATGTGTTTCCACATCGCGAGTTGGAACAGCTTTTAATTTTAAGGTGTATAAGTCGTTTTCGCGTTCCCCAATTCCAATCAAACATTCATTCTTGTATATATTGCAAATCGAATTAGCAAAATGACAAGAATATCCATCACTATCAAGCATAGAAACATAAATAATATTCTTTATTAATTCAGGAACAAATAAAACGTCTTTCAATAATAACTTAAAATTTGAAGACAGAAATAAATAAACATCTCCTATAGCTACTGCAGCAACTCTTGCTCCATTGCCCAGTCTCAAGTGGGTCTCACCCTCTCTAAGACGTCGGCTCCTTGTCATCACCTGCAAATCATTGCAGATGTGAGATCCACATCCGGTATCAAGTACCCAAGAAGTCGAATTAAGAGACATATTTATTCGATATAGAACATACCTTTCACAGTTCGCAACTGCTCGAGGTACTCCTTGCAGTTCCTCCTACAGTGCCCAGGCTTGTGGCAGTGGTGGCAAACATCCTCAGTCTTGTTTGGCTTGGAAGCCTTTGCCTTGGGCTTCTTGGTGGGCTTTTCCTCCTTCGCAGGGGTAGAACGCTTCTTGCCCTTGCGTTTGGGCCCCTTCTTCGCAGAGAAAGAAGAGCCCATAAGGAGGACGGGCTTGTCCTTCTTTATGGTCCCTTCAAATACTACAAACATGTTAACCACCTCTTCAAGGGTGGCTTCCAGCTTGTTCATGTTGAAGTTGACCACAAAGGGGTCGAATGCAGCGGGTAGTGAGAGGTGAAGCAAATCCACAGACAGCTCATGTGGAAGTGTGATATCAAGGCCCACCAACTTTTCAATGAGCCCAATCATACGAACCCCATGCTCGCGGACCGAAGTCCCATCGTGCATGCGGCTCGTCATAAGCTCCTTGACAGTGGTGAACCACTCATGTCGAGAGTTCTCCCCATACAGCACTTTGACTTTGTCAGACCTCAGGGCTGATATCGGCAGGAGCTTCCTTCGGAGGGCTCTTGTCTAACGTGTAGAGGAGATTCTCCGAAGCCAATACAATATTGAGGTTTCGAAGCCAGTCTTGGTAGTTCAGACCAGTGAACTTTGTTGCTATCCAGTATAGAGCGAGTGGATTTTTGATCGAAGACATTTTATAAGCAGTTTATACTGAAAAGAAAAACAGACATGCATCACTAACTATATATGAAAAACGCTAAGACATAAAATAAGGTCATTTAGTTTTATGAATTACCCTCCCACTATTTTAACGATTTCACCACCCTCTAATGAAATCGAGAAAGCAAGTTTCCTTAGTGGGTACACAGAGTCCAATCAAGCGATCATGGTCCCGAATAATATCAGCCAACCATGATCCTCAAAAGGTAGTGTAACGACCGGACTTTTCTCAAAAGAAATTTAGAAATTTGGGGTTCGAATTGAAAGACCCAAAATTTTCGATCTTAATAAACATAAAAGTCGTTACTAAATTCTGGACTAAATTGCGAATAAACACAATTCATTTCTGCTGAATGCGGAACAATTGAAACAATGACGTGAGCGGAAGTAAAATCAGCTGCAAGGGTAAACACGTTTCCTAACAAATGAAGGAAATCAGCAGGAAGGGTATATAAAACATGGAACTAAACCCTCTACTGATCTTAAAACACACGCGGAACTGCTATACCAGCTGACAAAATATGAGTTAAAAACTGACCTACCAGCTGATAAAATACAAGTGAAATTGCATATATATTGAAGCAAATCCACAGACAGCTCATGTGGAAGTGTGATATCAAGGCCCACCAACTTTTCAATGAGCCCAATCATACGAACCCCATGCTCGCGGACCGAAGTCCCATCGTGCATGCGGCTCGTCATAAGCTCCTTGACAGTGGTGAACCTCTCATGTCGAGAGTTCTCCCCATACAGCTCTTTGAGATGAAGATGTATGTCAGCAGCATACACCGTCTTCTCGAAACGCCGTTGCATTTCGTTGGACATCGACGCCATCATATAGCATCAAGTCTTAAGCTCGTCATCCCACCATTTGTTAAGCGTAGTCAGCTCCTCAGAGCTGACGTCAGCAGGGGATTCCTTCGGAGGGCTCTTCTCTAACGTGTAGAGAAGTTTCTCCGAAGCCAATAAAATATTGAGGTTTCGAAACCAGTCTTGGTAGTTCAGACCGGTGAACTTGTTGCTATCAAATATAGCAGCGAGTGGATTTTTGATCGAAGACATTTTATAAGCTGAAAAGAAAAACAGACATGCATTACTAACTATATATGAAAAACGCTAAGACATAAAATAAGGTCATTTAGTTTTATGAATTACCCTCCCACTATTTTAACGATTTCACCACCCTCTAATGAAATCGAGAAAGCAAGTTTCCTTAGTGGGTACACAGAGTCCAATCAAGCGATCATGGTCCCGAATAATATCAGCAAACCATGACCCTCAAAAGGTAGAGTCCAATTGCAAC